>CM046846.1:6033113-6240613 GCA_025618425.1 Heliocidaris tuberculata
GAGATGGACAGAAAGAAAAATAGAAAACGTGTTTTCACTCCTTCTCATAACAAAAAAAAAAAAAAAAAAAAAAAGCACTTTTGACTGATGTCATAGTAATGCAAATGTTTAATCATCTCTTCATGAAAATTAAAAAAAATTACTATATAGTTTGTATAACCAAACTTACTATTTTGAAATGTACTTAAACGGTTAATCAAAACGGTTCAATGTGTTACTGACAGTTAGAGAACAAAATATATATTTTGTTTTTAAAGACCTACATTTTACATGATAGTCTCTTCAAGTGCTGAAAGACCTTAGTTCTAAACGCCTTTTTCGCTAAGTTAAGAAAAATTCACGATCAATTAACTAACAGGAAAAATAAAGCTTTTAGAAATATGGCATATTACCTTCAAAGGATGAAAAATAACATTATCATATCATGACCTTCAAATAATTCAACGAAGAATACCTTCTGCACAGTTTCCTACAACCCGCCAGTTCAATCCTCTTCTAGATTTAAATCAGTACGACTCTTCCCATTTCAACAGACAGCATCAATCTATTCGCTTGATTTATATAACCTTTCAGTATAATTTCTAACTGTCTTAAACAAGAGTCACATGATAATCATTCCGTTCAGAATGTCGTCTACTTTCCCTGTAGGCCGAGGAGGGTTTCAAGCCAGTCGATAAAGTTTTCCGAGGATGGCGCGTCCTGTCGGCGTTACATCGGGAGGAACTCGGTAAACTTCGTTCGCGTCGACGACCCCTTGGACGAAAACGTGAGGGAGCGCGCGCGGTCGAAACGCCTCTTCCTGCTGCACAACCAACAAAAAGAGCGACGAAAATGCTTCCGGTAGGTTGAGCTTATGAAGCAGAGGATGTACGGGTTGATGCAGGGGTTCAGATACTTGATCACGTCAGCAAACAACTTGGCATCAGCCATGCCCGGGAAGAACATGGCGTCAGGGTGGAACTGCAAGAAGAGTCTTACGCAGATGTGCGGGAACCATAACACGGCGAAAAGCACGACGATAGCAAGAACAACCACGGCTAACCTCTTCCTGGAGCGCAACTGAGGGCGCTTCTCATTTGCATCTCCAGGGATAGCCCAAGCACTCTTGAGGAGACGCCAAGCCACCATTGAGTAGTAGATACTGATGAGAAGGAGAGGGAACACGAACATTAGAATACAAAACGTAATCGTAAAAGCTTCTTTGTAATCACCCATCGCCGTGTAGCAGTAAGTGAGCTCCGGATGCAACGTCTCCTGCTCGCGGGACCAGAGGAAAGATGGTATCCCCAGTGCAATTGAAATCAGCCACAGGGAGCCCACCAACGAGGACAGCTTACACGCGCTCCTATTCCCGGTGTAGCTTGTTGGGCGGACAATAGCGTGGTAACGGTCTGCGCTCAATGCCACCAGTGAATACACGGACACCAACCCGCAAGAGATGGCTAGGTGATGGACGACCTTACACCAGATGTTTCCGAAAGGCCAAGTTTTAGTGAACAGAAAAATGATCTTGTAGGGCACCGACATGATGAGAACAAGCAGGTCTGCGACCGCTAGCGATGCCACCATGGCATTTGGCGTTGTCCGCATCGTCGAATCTTTGAAGACGATGACGACGACCATCAAGTTACCAAGGACCCCGATGGTGACTACGATCATAAGAAGAGCAATCACAATGTTGTAAGAAAACGGGATTGTGAAGTCAAAGGTCATCGCCATATCATCAGTCATGTTTCCTTCGTTTTCTGCGGTTGCCATGGTTGCAGTTACGTCCAACATTTCCAAATAGTCTTGAGGATCCGCAGTCGATCTCTCAACCTATTTTAAAAATACAAGGAGAGAGAAAAAAAAAATTGTCACAAAATTTAAAAAAATTGTGCTCATTACGTTGGAATCAAGATCAGGAAGATGGAGATGACTTTTGCGGGGGACTTTTGGGCATCGCTAAAACATTTTTTTTCTACGAGGAGAGGGGCATCAGACCAAAGTTTTCCGACAGGCTTCATCTTAATGTCCCCACAAGTAAAAAATGAAAAAAAAAATGAAAAAAATAAAAAGGCATTAAAAATTTAAGATTTAAAATACAAACGCATAACAAATACAATACAATAGTCAGAAAGTGTACGTGGTTGAGTGGATTGAAGAGTAAGCAAATATGCCAAGGTTGTAGTTTTGAGCCCAGTACAGCATATCCTTTGGTATAAGAGGCTAATCTACATTGGACACACCTTACCAGGGAGAGAAATTAGGGCCTGATTAAATTTTGATGTCGAGAGTTATTATGAATTGCCATGTGCTGTTAACAGTTGTGATTCTATGGTAGGCATACTTAATAACAATAATAATAATAATAATAATAATAATAATAATAATAATAATAATAATAATAATAATAATGATAATAATAACAATAATAATAATAATAATAATAATAATAATAATAATAATGATAATAATAATGATAATAATAATGATAATAATAATAATAATAATAATAATAATGATGATGATGATAATAATAATAATAATAATAATAATAATAATAATAATAATAATAATAAAAATAATAATAATAATAATAATAATAATAATAATAATAATAATAAAAATAATAATAAAAGAATAATAATAATAATAATAATAATAATAATAATAATAATAATGAATATAGCATTTGTAATGCGCCATCGATCTAGTACACTATTCTGAGGAGCAGAGGCAACTTCACAGGCAATGAAGATGGTGCACACCTTGTGTATGTGTGTGTGTGTGTGTGTGTGTGTGCTTGAATATGATTATGATTATGATTATCGGTGTAACAGTAACCCTTCTATGCTTCCAGACTATATCACTCAGCGCTGAGTCTATTCAGATTATTATCATACATTATTAGTGTTAAAAACGTCACAATTTTTGTTTCATTTTTCGCACTTGATGAAAGCTCTATTGGCTAAAATCAGTATTTATGGTAACAATTCTAACACTTTCTCTTCACGTTATACCTTTAACGTATCAAATAGGTTAAAGCGTTTTCAGGGGTCTGTGCAGGCAGAACAAGGCCCCAGGTCCCTCACTTAGTAATCATGGTAACCGTTTTCATCTTGACTACGGATGCAAAGGTCATGGATTCCATACCTAGGACAGACGAGGAGAACTTCTAGGATACAAGGGTCCAATTCAGACGATTTGTTTCCATATGCCCTTGGATGACATACATGAAATGTTCAAATAAGACTATGTAATATGTTTGTTCATATTATGTATGTATTTTGTTATGCTGTGGTTATCATGTTATAATGAAGAGATAAAAGTGGAATAAATCTTGAATCTTGATTCCTAAAAAGATTTACAAGTATTCCATCTTTCTTAACATGATAGATGTCAAGAAAATGACTAAGTTGGAAACGGACGTCCAAGTTTCGTTCCGAAAACCTTGAAAACACGAATGCATGTATCGATTATCATATACGCGTGATAGCTCGAAGCTATTTTCAATAGCCCGGATGCAAAGCGGAAATCGACGCCAAACTCTACGTCATTTTGTGAACCCAATTATCCTTTCGCATGAAGCAAATTCATCACGGTCACCACTTTTTTGTTGTATTAAATCTGCGACTTAACATCTTTTGAGGCAAAATAAATCAGAGTGATTGCATTAAGGGATCAGTTTTAAAGGGGACGTTACGTTCCAGTAGATAAGATAAAATTGGAGTAAAACCTAATTTTAAAAAAGGCATAGTACAGGAGCTCTTACATCACGTCTGTGCGCAACAGATATATGTGTCAACTATTTTCTTACTATTCGTCAGTGATTTCAGACGAATTTTAATGCAGATATTTGAAAAAAAAAGTTTAATTCGAAGATATCATTACACTCTGTCTACGTTCAAGTTTCTTGGACATGAAAGCAGTTCCTTGGTTTTACGTAGTCCCAGTCTACTGTTCGAGTCTCTTACGATGGCCCATCGAAATAATTATCAAAACTATGTCCCGACATTTCTGTATCGTACAAATAGTTTTGTCCCATAATCGTACTCTATCTTCTGATTCGGAATCCAAAAGCCTGAGATATTTTCTTAAATGTATTTAAGTGTACTTAAGTCTTAAGTTGTACATTTTGAAAGGCTACAAAGTTTCAGCCATAGAACATGTGGCATGTTAAAAGAGAAATCTGCACCATTTGTATTTCTCGTTTTCTGAAGAGGACGCTGGTCGAGAAGTGGTCAACCATATCATCATCAAGTTATCGATCTTGTCTTATCTACCTCGTCGCAACTAGAAGAAAATGAATATGATTTTGTATATAAACAAACGTAGAGATATCCTCCTTACCATTTTGTATCCGATTTTCAAGTTTTCGCCAGAATTCTGTTTCACCGATACTTCTACTTTCATTCGAAGCAACTTGCTATCTAACTTAGATTCCCCTAAAGGACATGGCACAAAACAGATTAGTCTAAAGTGTCTTGGGCACAAATCAAGAAAAATAAAAATCGAGAGCATCGAGGGCATGCGAGTTGCAGAAAATTAAGACAATTTCATGCCGCTTTATAGTACTTTTGCCTAAACGGATGCTAAAATAGAGTTTAACAAAAGGACACACAATCATTACAACATAATAAACGGCGATTATTACTCTAAATATTTCCAATACATTTCTCAGATTAAAAAAAAAAATAGGTATAGGTTCCTTATATTTCATGGAAACACTTTCAAAAGTCAAAATGGAGAATGAAAAGTGTAGTCCAGGCTAGTGATTTTTAAAAAATCAAATAACCAGCCAGATCAATTCCCGGGTTTATTCATAACTTCAGTGTACTTTGATAAACTGGAACGCGTAAACCTCCTTTAGAATTGCAAAAAATGTAAAATTCGTCACAGAGGTATATATTCCCTTTTATCATAAAAGGTTACGTGTTAGATGGGGTATGCTGGAGGTGAAAGAAACCCCTGCTCGTCCTAGGTTGTCTGATCTACAATACTAATGTACTGAGAGATTATTGAACATTTTATTGATTTTACCTTGAATTTACAGGTAGACAGACTCTTCTAAACGGGTGATCCTAAATGCTATAGACTTCCTTGATTAGTGTGATATCTCCCCTTTATATTTCGAATTAGTAGAAATTTAGAGCGGGTGAGAGAAAGAACTGGAGAGACAGAAAGAGAGAAAAAAAACGGGAGAGAGATAAAGAGAGATATACATATAAAGAGAGAAAATATGGGGGTAAAGAATTGGAGTGTCACGTGGTTATGTTGTGAGGGGCGTCTGATAAGAGAAGCTCAGACGTGACAGGTGGTATACGGCTATCGACAATCGCAGCAAATAATTTACTTTTACCGCCTTTCTCACTCAGTCAGCCTTAAAGTTTTTGATGGGATATGTCAGGACATACAGAAAACAACGCCTATTCTTTCATAAATTGCCTTTTAATAATCAGAATGAGAAAAGACTCCCAACCTTGCCGATACCAGCCAGAAAAATGACAAATTTTTGTATAATGACAAAAGAACAATGACAATTTTTTTGTCAATCATGCATTTTGCACTATTTCACAACCACGACAACAATGGCTTTTGCTCACTCAAGCGTAAACTATAATCAAATGTTTTGGTGTCATCTGATAGGAGAGACCCTAAGTTATCCATAGGTATAAAAATTTCATTAACATATTTTGAAATGTTCATTTGAGAACACTTTGTCCAACTGTCAACTTTTAACGGTTCTCAAATTTGTTAACACCAGCCAGAATGGATGGATTTTGCACCCTTTCGCAAAAATCGCTTTTGCTCACTCGAGTTTAAAATATCGTCAGGCTTTTTTTTTGGGGGGGGGGGAGGGATTGTCATTTGATAGAAGAGACCCTAAGCTAGTCACGGGTTTAGAAATTTCCTATAAATATTTTGAAATATTTATTTGAGGAGACTTTTTTTCACTGTTAACTTTTTTTTTGAGCACTGTTGGAGGGTGTACCTTTAATTGAAAATCTCGTTATCGTAATCGTTATCGGACAAATGTGATCAGCCCTTTAATCTATTTGCTGGAATATCAATCGTTGGTATGCAGGGGATATAGGGATGCTATCAAAAAATTATCACTTTCTCCCCCACTCTCTCCCCCCCCCCCCCCCCCCCCCCCCATCATCCCAAAGGAGTTTAGGGGAAATATTGTCACCGAAGAGGTATCACGTTTATCATGTTTATTTTATTTCATACATAACAGCGATGGTACAGCATCGGTCTAGGCATGGGTGTGGCTTCTGATCTGACTAGGTATTTAGTACTGTCAGAGGCAAAGCAAGGGTCAAGCCATTATAGGGGTACTGGTCTGACTTGGGGGATGAAATGAGAATTAACAAGATAAGGGTGGGGTCAAATCATCTTCTTTTCCCGTTACTTATCCATCTCCTTTCCTTTCTATTTCTCATTTTCTGTCTTTTGTTTTGTTTTGTTTTGTTTTTCGATAAGAAATGCGGTGAATCAGTGGATAAGAAAGCAATCATTGTGTCATTCTCTCATTTCCATATTTACCTCCTCCCCATCTCCTATCTCTCTTTCTCTTTCTATCTCTGTATCTGTCTCTGTATCTCTCCATTCTATTTGGGCCAGATACGACATAGAGCACTGTCAAT
The DNA here is from genome assembly GCA_025618425.1 of Heliocidaris tuberculata. Taxonomy (NCBI): domain Eukaryota; kingdom Metazoa; phylum Echinodermata; class Echinoidea; order Camarodonta; family Echinometridae; genus Heliocidaris; species Heliocidaris tuberculata. The sequence continues at coordinate 6,039,746 of CM046846.1, forward strand.
TTAGAATACTGATTACTTTCGCGTCGAAGAAAATTCCCAAATCACATCACCACTAAAATGGATATACCATAGATCATCTTCTTTCTATGCTAACTAATTGATATGTCAAATATAGTCAGCGTTGGATATTAACACTTTCATGCCTATTAAATTGTTTTATTTCATTTCGTAGTTTCATAACAACATGTTCTTTTTTCTCTTTTTTTCATGATGGTTGGGGAAGGGAATGAGGACATCCAATTCTTCGTAGATCCGTTCTTACCCAATTTTTAGAATAGATTTTCTGCTGCTGAGGGCAGTTTTTCTTCGATCAAAATATTTTGGAGAGAAATTTTAATTACAAAGAAAGCTGTAAACCTGGTAATGAAATCTGACTATGTTTAGCTTCTGTGTCTAATGATATCGCAATAACAATAACTTCTTAACCATGTTAACAGTTTTTCTTTATAAGAAATTCCATCAATAGAACTCGAGGCTACATTCCACCTAATCAGCAGCAAATTATTTCAGATTTTAGAAATGATTGGGGGAAAAATTGTAGGTGAGGTGGCCTCAGGTAGATTTTACGACTTCATCCCGTAAATGGTATAAGGTTTGATTTGATTTGACTTGATTTATTTTTTTTTTCCGTTTCAAAATAATCATACATTATACCTATATTGATTCAATAATTAAACATAAAACAATGTAATAGCTTTGTATATATCAAAAACTAACAATACAAAGATTAGGGTATTAAGAAGAGTACAAAAATAATTTACACAAACGGACCATTATTGACCATGAAAAGGAGCGACATGCGAAGAAAGCAATGCTTTTATGATGCATGCCCCAAGGTATTACCATTAAATTTTGTGTTCATACATGTATGTTCTGATTGTTTACATAAAAAAAAAAAAAATTAAGGCACAGGTTCGGGAAATTGAAGAATGTGATATCCTTAGTTTTTGTAATTGCCATCGTGTGTTATGGAAACGATTTATTATTCACAAACACATATATCAGGTAGCACTTGTCAATATTTAACCAAAATATCCCATTCTATGGCTATGACGTAAGAACCCCCAGGCTATACGAGGCTTTCTACCTTTCTCTGCAATAAGGGGGATCAACCGTACAATTTGAAGTGCAACCAGAGCGCTGTTTTCATGGTATTGACAACACCGCGATGTGAATCTTCTGCAAAACCGTTTATTTTGAGAGGGATGGAGTCAAGTTCTAATAGCAAGGATCAAAAGGCAAAGGGGCAGGAAGTGGGAAAAAAACTAACAACAACAATCACAAGCATCAATCACAGACAGAGCGGTGGCAGAACCCCTAGGGTCTTCATTAAACCAGATATCAAAGCATAGTTGATTTTTCGACCGCCAACTATACAGTTTGCTTGTTCATTAAGCTGGTGTAAATCTTCTCCCACGGGTGATAATTTTAAGCATCTTTCAATCACCTCATCCCCTCAGCCGCACGTGCGAGGGAGTGTTCATACGAGCCTCAACAAGCCAATTCTTACGAGGATTTAATTTCATAAAATTTTGCTGTCTGCACGGCGTATAGGCGCAAGGACAAACTTTCGTCAGGGGGGGGGGGGGGGCTGACGTGTCTCTCGCAAATATCAATTTTCCAGTTTCTGAATTTTGCGAGCGAGCGAGATATTTTCTCTCTATCCCCCCCCCCCCTCTCTCTCTCTCTCTCTCTCTCTCTCTCTCTCTCTCTCTCTCTTTATAATAGTGACATCCATTGTTGGGGCATTGTGCATTAGTTTGTTTAGAGCCTTTCAGATAAGATGCAATATTGCAAGGAGACCACCTTCCTGCAAAAGTATAAGGTGACGTTTGCTAGAATATGGGTAATTCCAAAAGTAAGCGGGGGCGGGGGGGGGGGGGGGGGAGGGACTGAAGCCCCCTTCCTCCCGCAATATATACATGTACATGTTCATGGTGGTGGGAGATCTCACTCAGCTTTTTGTGCATGTGATCACATTGATCTGGATAGCAAAATGAGATGGCATCCGTTCAGAGAGGAAACGCAGCATGTAATCCCACAAAGTATGGACAGCAAAACTGATCAATTAGCCCGGTTCACACTAGGGGTCATTTGCTGACTAAGGACCACGTCAGTGATTGTACCGTCTTTTGTTCATCATGGAAAGAGTGATTTTGTTTAAAAAGTGATATCGAAAATTGAACAGTGCCAACAATACTTTTAATAACTGGCGTATGGGTTATTTCCTCATAGGCTCGATTAGCGAAATTTTGGTTGCGTTATTACCTGCGCTGATCAGGCCAGCGAATGTAATCAATCCATGATGCCAGTAATTCAGCGCAATATTGGCAACTTTCCTTTTGCATTCACTTGTACGATATCAGTATCACACTGCGTGCCAAAGGCCACGCCAATCACTGACGCAGCCCTACGTCAAGCAAAGCACTCCTTGTGTGCAACGGGCATAACATGAATGAGGTTATTTTCGACCCGTATGAACACAACCCATGATTGATGAAGCACGCGTTGAATGAGGAGTGAATGATGTCACGAAATGAAAAGAAAATGGAATTTGAGCGCGAACCCTAGTTCAGTAGAGGCACGTCGATATCGGGATCATATCTTTCTTCGTGGAAAGGAAATGAAATAGAAATCTTAATAATAAAAATGTCTTGTATTTAGTTCTTGTACGCATTTGTTTTCAGTGAATGGCATATACAAGATTGGGGCGTAGACGATGTCTACCCCATGCGTTTGCAAGCCCAGTAAAAATCAATATACTATAAATATATATATGAATTTAAAAAAAACCTCTTCATAGTTGCAGCAGGTTACTGAGATTGTTTAACAATTTCATTTCCTCAAAATCGGACTATCATCCACATTGTGTGTATCATCATTAGTACAAGTTCATCATACTGCAGTAAAACGTCACAGCGCTGAAAACAAAAACAACAAACAAATACGTACCATGTCATGGCATGGCTACATCTATCTTTTTACTGCCATGTTTAACTATTGCTAACGGTGTAATCATATGCTTTGTTTAATGATAATGTGGGGTTTTTTTTTCTTTCTTGAGTATCATAACATTGATTTTTAACTCTAATTATCATTGTGTAAGAACTGACCAGTAGCACCGGCTGAAAAGATCAATTTACGAGACAGTAACTAAATTATAGTTCACAAAACAAAGTAGCAGGCCTATTGTTGATAAGGCTTCGGTAATGAAAGTAAAGGTGAAATTAAAGATGTAATGTTTTTGTTCTTTTTAAGGGTACACTTCCTGATATAACCCCACCATCATTATCATCATGATGAATGGGGGACTGATCCACTCGAAGAAGAGGTATTTCCTTTGACTGATGATCAGTGTCCATAATGGCGCCTTGGTGGAATATAGCTTAAGTTACCCAGTATTTTATTACGTCATCAAGTGGGAGGAATAAAAAAAGAATGTTTTCGGTAGGTCTGGAGACTTCACGCAATCCACACCGGTTCGTGGATTTCTGTTGCCATGCCTCCCTGAGACATTTGGGACGCCAGGGATACGTGGTCTTAACACCCCTATCGCGAAATGAGCATTATCTTTCACCACGCCAGCAAGCAAGGGACGGTACAATTTCATTCCCCTTTCCGCCAACTATCTCTTTAAATGAGCGGGGTAATATGTCACTTGACTTTTTAAAGGATTCATACCTTCTAGCCGGAATATTCCCTTTCTAATGCAACCAGGTAACAGTATACTTTCCCCCCCTCGACGATGACAACTGAATCCCCGCGCTTTTTCTATTAAAGCTCTTGATATGTTGACCTTCGGTATACCGACCTTGAGCAATCGTCTACTGCAATCTTCATCTTTTAAATAACATTTTCCCGTTCTGTCGAATGCTTCCGTCTATTCATATATATGTATTTATTTCCCTCCACACCTTGATGTGATGACGGTGATGCAATTAACAGGATTAATTTTAGGTGCTATCATATTTTGCACCAACAGCATAACTGATAAACACGACAGGGGAAATTAAAGTGAAACCTGAAGGCTGACGAGTATTAAAAGCAGAATTTCACTTCGTCGCGAGCTGCCAATTTCATACGTTTTTTTCATGTTAAATCATTGGCTACTGCATTTTCCCATTCTCACAGGCTTAATAGAGGGACCACCAGGTTCCAATAGCCAATGGATTATCAACGCTAAAATTCGTACAATATTCAACAAATAACGCAGGATAAATGGTAAATATAGGGAAATAATGAAATGAAACGTATATCAATTTTTGCTGTAGAAAATTAAAGAAAAAAAAATTGAGGTACAGATATTGTATTCAAACTTATCATGCTTAAATGATGATAAGCGTTAAAAGACAGCAAGAGAGAGAGAGAGAGAGGGGGGGGGGGGGGTAGGGATGCCGGCGAAAAGACAATTTCAAACGGCCAATTGAATAGTCACAATAACAGCGAAACAAGTTTTGAAAGTCTTATAAAATAAACCCCTACTCCGCTCCAAGGCTGATTTATTTCTAAGCAAGTCCATACCTGTAGATATAGAAACCAGGGGTAATACTATACGGAAGAATTAAGAAAGAAGAGTTATCGTGGAGCTAAACAGAAGAGAGAGAGAGAGAGAGAGAAAGAGGGGGAGGAGACATTAAAAAGTTACATTGCAATATTTTATATTTGCAATATTTTATATTGAAGTGCAACTGCACGATCGATACCACGCGCCAAAAATTCTTGAGATATTATTTAATATCTATAAACGAAAATGGAAGTGAATTGCAAAGAGAAATGCGAAAAAAGAAAATTAAATGTTTCGAGCCAAATGAATATTGGTTGGTGAGTTTGAAGAAATTTTTGTTTCTGTTTTGTTTTCTCAACAAGTTTTTTTAAAAAGGAAAGAATAAAAAATGGTCATAAATATCTTTAAACTCCCGTTTTTTCAAAGGAAAATATATCACTCGATATTTTTTCGATTATTTTGCAAAAAAAAATTTGTTTAGGATTTTTGGGGTTGGCGCAACATTATAAGTAATGCTATGATCACAACTGATCGTGCGTGTTTTTTGCACGTGCGGGTCCGCAGCTGCGATCGGCTGTAGGCTAACTCCTGCGATTTGTACGTCTTTCGTTTGTCATGGTCACAACCAGTCGTGCACCTCTCTGCATCTTCTCTTTGGCGTCTTGCACCCTCCTCATTAACGTACCACCTCTTACTGCAAGAACTCTTTAGGAGAACGTACAGCCCGTACAGGTACCATGCCACCGACGTGCGATATGTCACGGCTCCGTATGGAGCCATGGGCTTCGTGCATGGCACCTCCGCAAAAAGCCCGTGCGATGTTCGCAAGAAGCCTGTGCAGGAAGTACGATGGCTGCTCGTGCCACGTGCGTTCATCAGAACACGTTTGTTTGGGCATGTCCAACAGCCTCTATTCATGTCCTGCGTGCTCCTGCGTGCTCCTACGTGCTTGGAAAAAAAAAAAAAAAAAAAAAAAACGTGCACGTGCGACGCAAGGATTTTCTGCGAAATTCGTCGCAGAGCATACGGACAGAGGTGCACGACCGTTTGTAAGCAAGGAGTTATTACAGATCTGTGATAATTCCTTGTTGTAACCAACCCTTTGAATCGTAAATTTGATGCCACATATCAAATTTCCCCACTATATATTTTTTTTCACTTTCGCTGTTTCAGTGTACTACGAAAGAGATGGGGGTCACATCCTTATTATCTCCATCTGGAATTGCTAGTATCCTAGCAAAGGTTCAAGATGCCAGGCAGTTACAAAGCTCCCCTTCCAGATATAAAAACTTCCCAAATCTATATACCTTTCAAAGGATGAAAACTTGCGTCTCTCACGATGATGAAAACGTAGCAATTTGGTGAAAATAATCCTTTCCTGGTTGATGTTCTATGCTTGATGTATCAAACATCATTTTATCTCCTTCATGATAATGTCAGATGCCCTTTTTCCCTTGTTTCTGTTTTTTTTTTTTTTACTACTAAGACATCTCCCGGCGTGTATTTAGCTGAGTGTTTCTAAACCATGTAAACGAGATGTCGTTTTACAATTCACCACACAATCCATCATTAAAGCCTTAATAGCCTCTGTATTGCAATTAATTTGTGTTATCGTATTGTTCTTATCCATATCAGTATGTTTTTCTTTTATAAAAAGTGTTTGTTTTTGTGCGTTTGATAATTATTTTCTCCCTTTTTAGCAGGAAAACTAAACAAACATGCATACTGCTAAAATTTCCTGACGAGTATTGTTTTTCACGAGAACATGATGTAAGGAAATTTGCCATAGGATAAATCAACTTTTAGCCTCGAAGGGAAGGGAGGGGAGGGGGCGGATTTCCCCCTGATAAATAGACCTTTACCTCAAAAGATAAAGGAGAGGGATCGGGAATTCCTCCCCGGAATTAAGGCTTTAACAGTGCCATTTTTTATTTATTTTCTCAAGGAGGGGGCAGTCCCTTCTACCCCTGGATCCGCCTATGTTTTAAAGGCACATGTACCGAGGAGCAACTCTAAAAATACCTTTATACGGAAATTAGGGTTCAAGGATGTGATTGTTCATCTTTTGTAACTCTTTCATCAAACCCTGATAGTTGCCAACGTTTTTAAACCGCCCTTTGTAGGTGCTCCTTTTAAGAACTGAAGACGCTTCCCTTTTTACCCCAATAGTTCTAAAGACTTTACACTATCGTGTATCGCATATCCTTCTTTCTCATTTCATTCTCCTCTCCCTTTCAGCATGATGGTTCAAAAACATCCTAGGAAGCGGCAACATGGACGTCACAGATCTTCAAGCCGGGCAAAACATGCAACACCTTCAACCTATGCCAGGTGTTCTTGTATTACCATCACTGACACTTTGAAAGCAGGTACAAAATGGCTCGCCGTTTCCATAACCTCGGCAACCTCTTTGCTGTCGCCATTGAGTGCAGTCTGATAGGAAGATATACATGTACATTGTCGTTAGTAGATTACCCTCAGGGGAGAGGAGGTGGGGGAGGGGGGGGGGGAGGGAGGCTTTTTCATCGCATGTTTTCCTGTTTTCCGTTTCGTCGACATTCTTAAAACATTGAACCACAATATAAAATTTTCCGGTAAGGTTTAAGAGAATTTAATGTTAAAAAGCAAGTTCTTCCCCCTCCACCTCCAAAGCGCGAAACAAGATCCCCTCTACCGAGGCCCCTTACAAGAGGGATCCTCGAGAAGCATTTACGACTTGTGTTCCTCATTTAACCGATGGTGAAAGTTTGAAAGTAATCGGACAAGGAACAAGAAAGTTATGAATGTTTGAAAAGTGGGATCACTACATCCAAGGAGTTATCACAGAACTCCTTGCTACATCTAAGCGAATCTCAAACTGACAATTTGGTGAGTCGATTGTTTTCTCCAAAGCGCCTTTACCCTCGGGGCAGTACTCAAAATATATTTGGATAGCATATTGTTATAGGTCCTCATGAAAGAAAAAGATGCTACTCAGTAATATATTTTTTAAATGACGTTTTAGTCATTTGGTGTGTTGGAGCAAATGGGGGAGTTGTCCGCAACTACATCACAGTGACAGTGACATTACCTATTCGGCCAATTTGAAATTCCCACATGTATAACTTTCTTATTGCTTGTCCGATTTCGTTTAAACTTTCATCAATCTGCTTCTCTGATTTTTCTTCATTCTTACAGAGCAACTTGCCATTAAGGTGGAGTTTCCCTTCTTAACTACTTCTTTCCTTTTACCTATCCGCTAGGGAGTAAAAAAAAAAATAGAAGAAGAAGCAGTTTAACCTCGCCCCCGCGCAACCACAACGGTGTTGACGTAATCCAAACCAGGTTAGTATTCAAAAATTCGAATGTTCAAACACGGACGCGTCACGACCAAGAGGAGACATTAGGAGTTTTCGAATGTGTCAACGTGAACGCCGTCCTAGATCCTCCCAGCTACAATGGACTGCTTGGTGTTAACTGCATACAAAGTAGGTGAAGCGAGGCACCGCGCTTTGTGCAAAAACGGCTCACCCGTCCTCAAGCCAGCGGACGGGTGAGCCGTTCTTGCACAAAGCGCGGTGCCTCGCTTCACCTACTTTGTATGAAGTTAACATCAAGCAGTCCATTGTAGCTGGGAGGATCTAGGACGGCATTCACGTTGACACATTCGAAAACTCCTACTTTAGTTAAGAAAACGGGGGGGGGGGGGTGCACTCTGACACCAGCAACCCCGGCTGAAGTTGCCCACTCCAAGCCAGGGAGGGTGCCTCTTCTTGATCGACATTCGGGCCTTATAATGTCGACAAGATGCATCCAGCATCCCATTGGGCATAACATGAACAAAGCATGTACTTAATAACAATGGTGTACCGTCAGGGATGGGGGCGTGCCCACTCGACCAAAGTCGAATGGTAAAAAGGAGAAGAATACGAGGGACAGAAAGGGGACATAATGAGAGAGAGAGAGAGAGAGAGAGAGAGAGAGAGAAGGAGGGAGGGAGGGGGTGTGGGAAGAACAAGATCCCTATAATTTCCGAAATGCTTAATTTCTCTATCCTTGGCTACAGACCCTCCACAATTTAGTCACAGTTCGATCATCTAGATGTACCAGTGCCGCCCCCACCCATGACTGAACCGAAGGTTATATTTCCGAAGGCTCGTTAATCAGACGATTCGTAATTCCGAAAATGAAAATAGGGTTCATAATTCCGAAAATGAAAAGTGTTCATATTTCCGAAGATTCGTAATTCCGAAAACTTATGTAGGGGTCTTGAAACAAAATTTTGCATCGGAGCTATAGGTTACCAATGACTTACCATATCAAGATATCGTGGACTTCTCGTTTTAGAAATATTTAGCCCCCTCCCCTCCTTTCAGACAATCCTGGATCCCACTTTGTGTGTGCATGATAACAGTTTCTACTATCCGTGCTTTTCTGTTTTGTAATCTTTCTCTCTCCCTCTCTCATTCTCTCCAGCTCTTCGATGATCTTTCTTGACCAACCCTTATACATCTATGTTTGTTTAGCAATGTGAGCGCCACGGCCCATTGCTGGAATACTCCCCAAGGAGTGGAGAATGTGCATACATTGTGTGCGGGCAAGCCAGAATCCGATGACCGGGGTAATAATATATCTGTAAAGCGCTCAGAGACATCGCCGATGTATTAGGCGCTATATAAAAGCGGAATATTATTATTATGTATTTATTTATTTATTCATCTATACAGTGGGTATCAATAAAAAAAGTATACCCAACTTTGGTAACTTTTAATTAAAAAGTTATTACCTCTATGGGCTTAATCTATTTTATAGCAAAGAGCAACTTATATTCTGTCCAATGATACCTTATTCATAACCGTCCTGCATACAGGGTAAAGGATGACTGAGCAGCAGCCATTTCAAAATGTATTGTCAAAATCATCTTGTACCAAGTTTGGGCTGAAGCAACGAATGTGGGTCGAAACCAATTCCGCATTTTTTTATTCCAGTTTGAAAACAATTGCTTAGTTGTTTCAATTGATTTTGTGCGTATGAATAGAAAATGTGTTAATGTCAACTCAAACTCACGAATAGGCTGATTACAAGCAAAATTAAAAGAGAATTCAACATTTAAAAGGTTTTTATACTGAAGTAACACATTTGTATGGCTTCATCCACATTCGTTGCATCAACCCAAATTTGGTACAAGGAGGTTTTGACGACACTTTTTAAAACCACTGATGCTCAGTCATCCGTGGCAGAAAAGTCATGAATGACAGAAAACAAGTTACACTTTGCCATGAAATAACTTTCAAGATCACATTGGTTATATAGCGTTTCAATTAGAAGCTACCAAAGTTGGGTAAACTTTTTTTGGATACGCACTGTATATTTATTTATTTATTTTTTTTCATTCATTTATATGTCTGTTTATTTATTTATTCATTTATTTATTCATTTATTCATTCATTTGTCTATTTATTCATTTATTATTTTTTCTATTTTTGTTGCAAATTTGAAATGCTACACCGTTTTTATTGTTTTTGACTGAACCGTACATAGATAGTATCGAGAATATCTAATTTGAGGAAAAAATCGGTGGATTAGAAAATACATTCTAGTGGAGTACACTACAGTAGAAATCCTACTTTTGTCGTCGGTATTCATTTACGAGACGTATTAAATTCCTTTTAACACAATTTTCCCGTTTTTAAACATGTTAAAAAAGGGTTTTACTATTTCCCTTTAATGGTTATTTTGTATTTCACAATATGAACTAATTTGAATCAAACCCCCAAAATTTCAAACGGCAGCCTAAACACTTAAAACAAGGTGATTTATTTAATCAATAATGGCGATTAAGCAAGATTATATTTTCCTGCTGATTAATTTATAATGAAATAGGAAGGAGTGATGTCAAGTTGGAATCATCATATTAGTTGAGTCATTATTAAATAATTATTATACCCCATTCGGATCATCATAATTATAGTGGATACACCGAACCTAATCGGTAATTACTTCAGTATATCATATGATTTGAAAGCGATTGACTTCCTTGCATACTTAGATCTCTCATAAACTGCTCCTTCGATTAACTATAGGAGATATTAAATATAAATATTTAATGCATAAAGAGAATGGAACGAAAACTAGTTCGTTGCTTGGGTATATATAGAGCGTATGAGCCTGTCTCACAGGCTTTGGACGTGTGCAAAATATTCACCTGTTCCAATCAGCAGTTTTTCACAGATTGATGTTGGATGCACATTAGTTAGGGCTCCATATTATGCATGATATATACGGGTAGGCCTATGTTAAATGTAATATCAGGGTTGTTTTTTTTAGTCTTGTCTGAAATTCAAATGAGGATATTGCTGATATCTAAAAATTTCCCTAAAAGCTTTTGATATTCTGAAGTTCATGATACGATTCCACAAAGTGGCATAAAGCTTGTTGCAATAGTCTTCTTCAGTCGAGCTACAGAGTTTTTCTCAAGGCCCGTACATATAGCAATTAATGTCACTGGATAAAATTTGCAACTGTAACGAAAATGCGCTATATTATATACCGTGTGGATTGGACAGGATTGGAGGATAATCATAGGCCTACAAATCTCCGGGTGTTCCATAGTACTGGATACGGATTTTACATGTTATGAAGACATCGCATTAAAAAAAAAAAACTGTTTTCAAATGATCGGGTCAGTCTCGTTTTCAGTTCGTAATACGCTGAGCCATGCGAAGCTACACCGACAAATGCACTTCCCAAGCTCCGCCGAATCCTCCCAATCTATAACAAACGATCTCGAGCAAGGCAAAGCCATACCTGCCCGCGTCGAACCAGCTTGAGCTAGATTCAGCACCCGAATTAAAGAGAAGACTCTACCCACATGATGCATGTCCTGTGGTTAACCGATTGGGGCGCCGCCGGGATCTCGAACGGTCGGGGGAAAAAATAAGACATGTCTGGGTCGACCTATATACGTGTATGTTATGCATCTTCATTTGGGACAGTTTCACAAAAACCGGTCGACGTTTTTGACATGTTTAACAATAGGAGCGGAAGGTCTTTCCTCTTGTTTTGGTAGCTTATGTCTTTTGTTTTATTTAGTTCTTTTTGAATGATGATTTGGCATTCAATAAATTGATTTGACTTAATTTAATTTGATTCGTAGCTAGCGGCGCAGGTGGGGGGGGGGGGGGGGGACTTCTTTCACTTCCCCGCGTATGTCTGATTACATTTCCCTGGTTCATTCATTTCCAAAGTGAAATTGTTAATCTTCCGTCCATATACCCGAATTAAAAAAAGATGGTCTAAAGACCGCGCTCTAAAATACAGATTTACAATATATAGGTTCCCAAATATAGAGACTAAGCATATAGGGAGGGGCACCTTTCTTAAGAGTGAGAAGAAGAAAGAGAGAGAGAGAGGGGGGGGGGAGTGAGGGAAAGAAAGAGAGAGAGAGAGAGAGAGAGAGAGAGAGAGAGAGAGAGAGAGAGAGAGAGAGAGAGAGAGAGAGAGAGGGAGAGGAGACTGGCCAAAAAGGGGGTATAATAAAAATGGAGAGAAAACAAGAACACAAATACAAAACAATTTTTCTTACCATGAAGGGAAAGGGGATGTTTTACCCAGGCTCACACTTTACTACGCCCACCTAGTATGCTCACTGCCCCTCCCCGCCCCCATACCCTAGAAGGTAACAACGTTATACAGAGACTCTTTCTTTTTTTTTTCCTTTTTTTTTTAGTCTTTCAATTGCAATTTTTCTACCCTCTCATAACTCAACGACAGAGTTACGATAAAAACTAAAGTCACACAAACTAGTTCCATCACGTTTTCCCCTCAAGTCTTAATTTACAGGAGATTACTGCTCATCTGTTACTATCATCGATATATTTGTGAAATGCCCCCGTTTCTTCGTTATGTTTTTTACCAATCACAAAGCTCACCGACTCTTGGTTTGTGGCATCCAAATTAAGTGGGATATATAGGCCGTGGGACTACTGCAACCTTAGGAGTCATTTATATTTCTCTCTTCTTCGTTACGATCGATCTGACCTACTGACATGATTTTGTTTAGTATAGTTTGTTCGTAATGTCTTGTAAGTTCCACAGTTACACATAGGAAGGTTTCTATCTAAAAGGCATATTGGGCCCATTTATCATTCGGCCCAATTAATCAACATAAGGGTTGGAAGCTTTATTTTCTCAGCACAAGATTTTAAAGACAATAAATCGTTTGATCTACACGGGTTCAGCAAATCAAAAGATCTGTGAAATGATGCTAAAAAATCACTTTCATAATCAAACCATGTTCGTAGACAAAATTTACCTGAATCATTAATGACTTTGTTATCTGTTGTTGTTTTATACTTAAGAAAAATTCACTCTAATTTTTGTTCCTTGGTCATGTTGGTTCTCTTGTAATAACTTTCAATTAACCTTTTTCCGCTGTAAATCTCCAAATGCGTAAAGGGCGTTGGCTCAATTTGTGTAAGTTAGGATTTTTATGGACTTTCAGTTAGCGTTGATTAAGAGCACAGACTGGGAAACACCCTTTCTTAATACTAAACTTTTTAGTGTACAGGTGTATGCAAACCAATAATCACCCTTTCCGAGTTTTCAAAATAAGCATAATGTAAAATTGATTTGATACTCGCATCCTTAATTTTAGTTTCATTTTGCTCAGAGCTACACATGTCTATCTTCAGTGATCTGGACTTGTTTGATGGCGGGGTGTGATTTTATTGCAAATTATGTTTATCAAACAAAACTAGGTTGACTGGCTAACCGCTCACATTGGTATTTTCCAATGAAAAGTACCTGCAATTCTCTGTACATCCTCTCTAAATTTCGATTCCCACATTAATCTATTTCAAAGTTTTAATGTAATGTGGAACGCCGTCTGCATAATAATGAGACAAGGATTTTTTCTGAAATATGTATTTTAACGTGTTCAGCACTTATAATTATGCTCACTTATAGCTTTATATGTTTACATTTTTTTTCGAAACTACACAAATCCAGTATATTTTAATGGCAAAATTGCGTTAATCTTTGCTCCCTCCTGTAATATTTAGAAGCTGTAAATTTTATATTCGTACAAGAGACGTAAGCCCCCCCCCCCTCCCTCGGCGAAATTATTCCTTATTATTCCTTATTCCTTTTTCCTTATTATTATGACAAATGGTCTTTCTCTACCATTTGAATGCATGTGAAACATCAAACATGTGAGCGATTTGATCATGTTTACAGATTGCGTTTGACGTAGGTAGACTGCACGATTAAGCCTGAAAACATGGTGTCAGGAAAGATTTAAAAAATATTTTTTTTTTGGTTGATTTGGCCAGACAATGTATTTAAAAGAAAAAAAACCCCAAAGGGTAATGACTTGCTTATAGGTCAGTCAAATCCAGTTATTTATTTCAGTAAGGTTCATGTATTGTATTTTAGTTAAAGCCTATTCAAGCCAAGTCTTTGAAATATTTGTAACAGTCCTCTGGCTAGACAATATTGTTTGGAGTGTTAAATTGGATCATAATTTATTCGTTTCTACAGATGTTCACCTTTTCATTTATGGAAGCCAGGGTAGTCCCTGCATAGAAATTAGAATATTTTTCTTTGTAATGTCATCCGCTGTAACATATTTTGCAATCACTTAATAGCAATTTCTCAGTTAGAGAAGGGTATAAATAGGGATTTATTTTAGAGAATCGGAGAGAACACTTAAAGCCAGTCAGAAACTATAGATCTCCGTCAAGGCAGCAAACGTTTTCTCTGGGGGTTATCCACGTCGTGACGAGATGCGAGCTCCAGCTGCCATCCGGTAGTCTACATCTCATCAAATGGGGGCTCGATCTCGTCCTGCTAGTTTTGCCGTCGGCTGAAGCGACATCGCTGGTCAAGGAGGGGCTCTGGCTGGGAACGACGCTGTTGGTAGAGGCCGAGGAGCTGAAAGGACCGCCGGTAGGGCAGCGTCTGGCTGAGTGGCCGAGTCGGCGTGAACCAGAGAGCAGCCAAGACCCGGGCGAGCTGACGTCAACGGCAAGGGCAGCCGACACCCATGAGTTTGAACTGAGCCGAATCGTTCATTATATTTAAGATAAGTTTGTTTAGGTATAATTTGCAATTTGTTTGATTCTGTTTATGTACACATTGGAAATCCAACATTGAAAGCAAAGGAAAACTAAATATTAAATTCGAAATATAACTCTGTAAAATTTGTTTCCATTCCCGTTTATTCTGAGTCAAGTAGCAGTTAAAAAGAAAAATCACTCACGTGACACATGGGATAGGAGGATTTCTTTTTCCAAAAAAGAGTCCTATATGTTCCGACCACCCCCCCCCCCCCTCCCTTTCCAAAACTTTATACATAAATGCATGAGGATGCTGTAGACCAAAATAACTCGTGCGCGTCCAAACACATATACATAGAGTATCGCCCATAATTATAGACCTTGTCTGGCCTGTTCCCTTTCTCATGTTTCTTTCTTTGCTGAGTTATGCCCAAATCACACCAGCGAGTCCGCCACCAGATCGAACAAAAATGACATCACACGAAATGGCCAAGAATCGGTCGGTTTGTTGTCAGTTTGCATGACGGTGTGAATGAGGTTTAAGGTGCCGGGGGTTTTTTTTCGCGAACTACAGACGATACCACTCATAGCGACTTTACTATACTTCGTGTGTAGAGTCTAGGCAGTCATACACCTCAACACTTTCAAAACACCACTGCACAAAAGTCACCAATATTCACTCAAAATCAGCATTTGATTTACAAAAACCGACACCAACATATTCATAAAATATAATAAATTCAACTCACCTATGTTGGAAAAGATAATTCCAAAAATAAAATTCGGAATTTACTGTCACTTCTGGCGAAAAAAGGTATCGCAGGTCATTGTGTACATTTCCTGATCGCCGCGAGCGCTGACATCTCCCCCCCCCAAAAAAAATCGGTCGTTAAAAATTCGGTCCCTATCGCGCACACGTAAAAGTCCCGATATTCCGTGTGCGCGATCATAGAGATCGATGTGCGCGCGCGATACCGAGTTTCTTTGTGGACAAAATGTTATTGGCCGAGTTTAGTCTAAAACATCGGCGCCATGAAAACAACATGCGATCGCGAAAAAAATTGGCGGGGTTTTCTTAGGTTTTGCCGTTTTGGACATGATTTTGACTTTGGATTTTGCTGGAAATATCAGAAGTTCTTCCTAACGGCCATTTAAGGTAGGAGTGAGATTTTAAAGCACTGAATTTGAAAGTAAGTATTTGAAATATTTATCTTACTTTTCCCCCATACCTTAAGTACATCCGATAGAAAATGACTAGTATTTTTGCATTCGTCCCGCATAGTGGTCAATATGACCACTATAGTATTACGTGGTGTGGACGATACCTAATTCGAGCTATAACTGTATAAGATCTCGGGAAGAATTTTAGATTTACGCAAGAAACTCGAATGAGAGCTATTTTATTTCAAGATGTTTCTTTTTTCTATTTGCAGATCTGCATTTTTGTCATACATTAAACTGAAACATAAGGTTGAATATAAAATTGCTGAAGGGGAAAAGAAAACTATTCATCGGATGAAATGACAGATGAGTTTAAAGTCATACAACTACTTTCTAAATTATTGTGATATATTTTAGGGTATGCAGAAAGACCCTGTCCTTTGTATCGAACGCTATCCTCTCAGTTTGCTTCCTATATGGCATTATTGTAGCTTTGTTCCTTTTATATTTAAAAAATTCCAATAAATACATGAAGACCAAAAAAAAAAAAAAATCGAGCAAAAAAAAAAAAAAAAAAAGAAAAAGAAGAGAAAAAAAAGGTCAGCAAAATAACGAATCTAGCATAGGTGTCCGACAAGAACACGACACTTCCTACCTCCAGCCTGTATCCTCAGTTATCATTCGAATGATAGATGTATTTTCTAGTACAATGGAGATATGAAATTATCACTTTGTGATTAATGACTGATATTCCCCTCTTGCATGCCTCTAGTGTATGCCAAATGAATAGACATGGAGGAGGAGGGGCAAAATGATGTTATTCCAATTCAAGATGATATTCGCTTCCAAATCCAAACCTTAGCAAAACCACTCCAAATCATTAATGCAAATCATCAAAATGTTTGGACGCCAGCGTCACCTTTCCTGTTTTTACAATCTCGAATGTAAAGAGCGAGCCGCTCGCGTGGAAAACACATTATCATGATTATGATATTTTATATACCGCATGTCTAGATTCTAGGCCTCTGATTGGTCAAATTTGCGGGCATGGAATTCACTACGGACTGCCGGGCGGTATGGTGAAAAATATTGACCGGGCATAGTTCTGCTCGCGCGTTCAATGCATAATTATGTCTTTGTACGCGCGCGCGTAGCTATGGTAATTTAGATACGTGGGCGTGCGGCCGGCACCGGCACCATACATGTACACCGAACGAAATTTCGAAAGAGCGATCGATGAGAATTACGTTATGGTACCGTATTTCATCTGTCTTTGAAATGAATTTCTGAGCTAACGAAGGATGCGGTATTTAAAACAAATGTTGACTGCTTCTTTTTCGCGTCACGGTTAAAACCATGGCCCTCGGTGATCCTGCAACTGCAGTGGCGGATCTACGGGGGGGGGGGTTTAGGGGGTTTAAACCCCCCCCCCCTTGGGCTGCCAAGTAAACATTTATTTTGGCAAAAAAGAGAAAAATAGAGCATGCAAGTATGCTTAAAATCGCAAGCTAGCAACCCTAAAAATGAAAAATCTCCCTACTGTAGGAGGGGGGATACCCCCCTCCCACACCCTCCCCCCTCGCTCGCTTCGCTCGCTTCCAAGTAAACATTTATTTGGGCAAAAAAGAGAAAAAATAGAGCATGCAAGTATGCTTAAAATCGCAAGCTATCAACCCTAAAAATGAAAAATCTCCCTACTGTGGGAGGGGGGATACCCCCCTCCCACACCCTCCCCCCTCGCTTGCTTCGCTCGCTTCCAAGTAAACATTTATTTTGGCAAAAAAAGAGAAAAAATAGAGCATGCAAGTATGCTTAAAATCGCAAGCTATCAACCCTAAAAATGAAAAATCTCCCTACTGTGGGAGGGGGGATACCCCCCTCCCACACCCTCCCCCCTCGCTTCGCTTCGCTCGCTCGGGCTCGGTCTCTACGCTCCCTCGCAATACCCAGCTCAGCCCCTCAAACCCCCTCCTTGGAAAAAAGCTAGATCCGCCCTCGGTGATCCTGCAACTGTGCTATGCCCCTCGACTGTCGTCTATGGTTTTAACCAACCGTGCCCCTCAAAGCAGTCAACATTTGTATGCTAGTCATTCCTGTAAAGCTCATGTTTAAATCTAAATGACTGTGCGCGATCAATACCACATTTTCAAGCGTAACCTAGGAGGTTGCCTCGTACCTCCTTGGCGTAACTCAATGAGCCGATTGATGTTTCAGGAATATGGAGCAATTTGTCAACATATCCCTCTCTTAGCTAAAAGATGAAGAACATAATCCATGTGAAACATGTGCGCCTAAAAAGCCCTAAGGCTGCTTGGCTAGAATTTATTCCTTCTGATACTATTCAGCATTTAATATGCCTCCCGTCTCCATTGTCCTGAAGAACCAGTATTGGATTACTTTCCATGCTATTCATCATATTTGTAATTGTATTTCATGGTCAGTTACAAATAAACAATGGAAAATTAAATAGACACTGTAAAAATGGATCACATTTTTTTCTTTTTTCCTTTTTACATGGTAATTTTGCAAAACAAACCAAGCTGACATCCATACAAATTTTGAGGAATTGGAAAATTGAAATGCATGAAATTTTTAGCACAGCAAAAAATTGGGGGAGGTGCACAAAAGATACGTCACAGAGTTTCCAATTTGCTCTTGAGCGAGTACAAATTAAAAAAAATACCCCTGTTTTAAAATCGGCTATTCCTCAAGTTTTCACTGATCTGCTTTTCTCATTTTTCAGCTTACTGCTTTTTTTAAAGTTAATTTGATGATTGGCTGGACATTCCCTTTAATACTTAGCTAAACATTGGCCTCAGTAGCTTAGAACATGTAGAAGTTTTCAACTGAAAAGTTTTTAGCAGCTATCAATCAGCCAAAATGAAAAATATTCAGACAAATTTCGTTAT
Source organism: Heliocidaris tuberculata (assembly GCA_025618425.1). Taxonomy (NCBI): domain Eukaryota; kingdom Metazoa; phylum Echinodermata; class Echinoidea; order Camarodonta; family Echinometridae; genus Heliocidaris; species Heliocidaris tuberculata. The sequence continues at coordinate 6,058,357 of CM046846.1, forward strand.
GAGGCTTACCAAGCGTCTGCATGAGTTTTGCAGCCACAATGCATTATTCAGATAGTTCTGAATAAAGCGGTTTCATCAAAAATTTATTGACATTTGAAAAGTGTGTTTCTTTAAAAATGTTCAACACTGCATGAATGATTTCATGTGTTTTGTTCAATTTAATCCGTCCCCTGCCATACATATCAGTGTCGTCTCTCCCTTCACCCACGTTTCCCCCAAATTACCTTTAAATGTGAATTATTGAGCTTCACTGACAAGTCTGAATTCCACGAATGAATGAATGAATGAATGACGCTGAATGAGACAATGTGACGGGACAAGAGCTAGTTGAAGACTCTTGGCGAGATCTTGAAGAGATAAAAATATCGTTGTGGTCTTGAACCGCCTAAAGATGCATCAAAACAAACTCATCGTCTACTATTACGACTCTAAACATCTCTGTATCCATGAACATAATGGATGACTACCGCACATACCACACGAAATGTTAAATTAACGTGTCTGCAGCCGCGTCGTAAACTATTTAAAAGCTGAATTTACTATACCAAAATTGAAAAACAAAGTTGTTGTTTTTTTCCAAGAAAAAAAATCTAATACCTAAATAAGATTTAGAATGATAAAAGTGTGTATTGTGAAAAACTGCTTGAAATATTCAAAAACACGGCTATAATTGTTAAACAATGTTAAATATTTTCATGCAAAAATTTCAGATAGGAATCAAATTGCTCGTAGACCATCTCTTCACGAAACGGTCTTAATCTCCGATGCTATACCTTCACCGTGATATTCAAACTCTGTAAGGAAATTATCAGTAAGCTACAGATTAATCTAGAATTGTTCATACTATTAAGCCTACCCCTTCAAGGAAAAGGTTTCAGTAATAAAAAAATAATAAAATAAGGGGATTAAAGAAGCTTAGCGAAACGCAATTGCCCATGAAGACGCGGGAAAGACGCAAAGAGGAAAATTGCTAGTTTAGTTTGTGCTTCTAAAATTAAAATCAGACATATCTGAAAAAAGGGTTTTCCTATTATTTTGCTTAAAGTGTTCAAAGAGGTAAATACTAATTCTACACCCTAATATTTTCGTTCTACCTCTATAAAATAAAATTGTGATTTTGAATGATTTTGTCATTATGCGTCTTTTCCGCGTCTTTATAAAGCCACGACGTTTCGCTAAGCTATATATCAGGCTAAAGGCAGGCCCGTGAAACGATACACTGGTTGAGCCAATGCACGTTTAACCCTTTCGGGACAATTGACCACATTTTGTGGTTTGGTTCAATAGCTTTTGATTCAGAGATCTAAAAAATATAAAAGATGGATCAGTAGAAAGAGAAAAAAAAAATCTGTATACACTATGTCCATTTCTGTTGCATGACCATATTGCGTTTTTGATGCCAGGAATTTTAAAACGAGAATAAGCTTTAAAACCCTTAGATTGGCAACACATTGAGATGTTCAAAATCATTGTTTTCCATCAAAATTGGCAATTTTTAAAAACTTTTCGACATAATAATTCATCATGTATATTATATTCGAAGACATTATACCTTATTAGAACCATGTAACACTATAAGAAAAATATTATTGTTGCCAATTTGAAGAACAAAATGAGATCAATTTAGACCTTAAATAATTCCTGTCCTGAAAGGGTTAAACTGTTATGATTCCCAATTAATGTCTGAGTGAAGATTGACGGAAAAATCATTCTTGCGACTTTGTTTGTAAATCGGTTTTCCTTCATCGACTATGATTACACTAAATCACAACTTAAACTCAAGATCACATGAGTTATGAATATGATACTAAAGGCCAATTATTCAAAGCCTGTAATCGCGAAAGATGTAAAGATGCTTCTATTGACCTCGACTCGAGTACAAGCCCGTACAAGCTTTCTCTTTAGGGGGGGGGGGGGGGGTTCGCACCTTAAGTAGAGAGATATGTGGGCGAAGCGCACATCACGAGCGCGAAGCGCGAAGTCCCTTGCGGCCGGGGTCCATGGCACGCTTAAGGGCCCTGGAAGCTCAGGGGTTTTAGATGCTCTCTGGTGCAATCTCTACCTTATTTCAGAGCATTTCACCCCAAATTTCTGACCAATACATCACAAATAATTTTACTTTTAAAACTTTAAAATCATGGGGAAACCGGCCCACATACGACTGTAGTTCATCACTTATTGGATATAAAAGTCGAACAAAGAAAAAGAATATACTAGTTACTATTACTACATTACTTAGAGTCTACCGTAACTAACATCCAGGGGCGTCGCTATAACATTTTGAATTGGGGGGGGGGGGGTGTGACACCCAAATTTGCCGACAAAAATGCTGCACCCTACCCCCCCCCCCCATACACACAAATAATAATAAAAGAAAATAGCAGATGTAGAGATCTTGATCAAGGAGGGGGCTGACGCCTTTTGCCCGAATATCTACTTTCCAATTTCTGAATTTTTGCGATCGAGCGAAGCGAGCGAGCAATTAAAAAAAAACTTTTTATAGTGAAAATGTACAGAAGTTACATACAAAAGTTACATAATAATTATCTGGGGACCTCGCTGCCGAAAAATATGTGGATATTCTGGCACCTCGCTGCCCGCATATGAAGTGGTGATTGCCCGAATATGGGAAATTTGAAAATCCTCGGGGAGGGGGGGGGGGCTGCATCCCTTTGCAGAAGGGGACGCCTTTTGCTCGAATATCACCTTTTCAATTTCTAAATGTTTGCGAGCGAAGCGAGCGAGCAAATTTTAAAAAAACTTTTCGTAGTGGAAATGTACAGAAATTATATACAGAAGTTACATAATTATGTGGGAACCTCGCTGCCCAAATATGTGGATATTCTGGCACCTCGCTGCCCGAATATGAAGTGGTGGTTGCCCGAATATCGGAACTTAGAAAATCCTCGAGGGGGGGGGGGGGCTGGATCCCATTGCCGAAGGGGACGCCTTTTGCCAGAATATCAACTTTTCAATTTCTAAATGTTTGCGAGTGAAGCGAGCGAGCAAATTTTTTAAAACTCTTCGTAGAGAATATGAATATTGGAACTGTGAACATCCTGGGTGGGGGGGGGGGGGGGGGGGGGGGGGGGCTGCAGCTCATTGCCGAAAGGGGATGCCTTTTGCCCGAATATTAAAATTCCAGTGTTCTTGCGAGCGAGCGAACCGAGCGAGCAAAAAACATGGCCAGTTTTTCCTTCTTTTTCCCTTCCCTTTTCTTTTCCTTCTTTTCTTTCTGTTTTTGTTTTGGCTTTCCTTTCCCTTTTCTTTTTTCTTATTCTTTTCTTTTTCTTCTACTTTCTCTTTTCTCCTTTTCCTTTTCTCTTTCCTCTTCCCTCTTTTTTTTTCTCTAATGTCTGCAAATTTTCCTAGCGCAATTCAACCACAAAAATGACCCTTTCCCCCCTTATTTTTTTCCTAAGGGGGGGGGGGGGGGGTCGCGCGCACCCCGCGAACCCCTAGTTTGTACGGTACTGTATATCAATATAGATTATCTTTACCACTTTGTGTTTACCATCAAGATTTGTACACATTTGACTTTACTAAAATGTATAAAAACATGCGTCATATTAATACCAGTTAGGGGAACCTCCAACAGTAAATTGTATATTTTTTTCTCTTATATGTACATTTCTATTTTATGTTAAATTTGCGTCAGTAGGTATCGAACAAAGCTTTCGTGTCTTGTTTCAAATGAATATTACATTCGAATTCGTTACACGAACAGCACAGCGGTCTGTCATTATGAATGTTGCCCTTCTAATGATCAATGCAATTTTCTGCGATCAAAAGAAAAAGATTATTAACTCGCTTTTTGGCTCCCTACTGCAGGCGTATCAAATCAATCGTGAAATTTTATGAAAATGAAAAACAGACAGTATCTCGTTGTGTCCCATTCTCGAATTTGCTATATACGTCTCCCTTATTCACATGAATTAGACAAAATAGTCTACCATAAACATGATAATACCTGAAAATATCCAGTCTTATTTAGCGGGAAAAGTCTGACAGGGTCAAATGAACTTGCACTGAATGTTAAAAATTACAAATAAATCGTATTTGCAAAACGAATTTGGTAGAAATTCTATAGCTGAGTATGACATTAAGCAATGAAAGAGAAACTGGCCCACTTGCATAATGGGCCGCCTGATAAGTCTCAGTATATCCAGACTGGAGACATTTTCTCTCAAAATGTAATACCACTGCCGGCCGATAAATAAAAAATAAGTTTTAACACTTTTAAATAATTTGGATAGTTAAAAGGCTTTTGGAAGTTCGGTGTGGATGTTGAGAACACTTTGGCTGTATTTTTTTATACAACCATACAGCGAAATGATGATTTTCACAAATACCGAAACCTTGGCAAAAAAAAAAAAAAAAAAAAAGAAGAAGAAGAAGAAGAAGAAGAACTGAAGTGGACTAGCGTCAAATTCAAATATACTGAGTTTCAACTTTCCCAAAGTCAAATACTATGGCCAAGATTCTGTGCCGTTCTCAGTTTACCAGGTTTTCTACAGCATGGTGCAGAATACAATTTATATCTGGAAGGTGGAATGTGTTTGTCTACTTGAATGAAGCTCCCAGTCGCATGGACAAATTTTTCATGTTTGGGGGGGGGGGGCAGGCTAAGCAAAATATGCCAACAATTTAATCGTAAATACACCATGAAAACTGAATGATAGATTCGCATTTAGTGTGGACAGAATGTTATAATTATGACGTGTCCAAAATCACTATAATTTGCATCGTTTTCATATCTAATGGGATATTTGACAACTAGGCCAGGAGCCTGTCCGAAATAGTCACCCCATTTTATCCATAGGATTTGACCCCTAAAAGTTACTTAGACCATCTAAGTCATTGACAAAAAGGTTGTCAGCCTGACCGTCGGGTTAAGCCCCCATAGAGCCCCCAAAAGAGACCCTAAAGTCGGGTCAATTTTACCCTAAGGCTCCCCCATGCACAAAACTTTGTTAGTAGGAAGTAGTATGACTGGACATTACAAAACACAAAAAACTGACCAAAATTTCCAACGGATGGGGTGTCAGACAGCCCCTAAGAATTGGGGTAAATTTTTCCCCTTGAAAATGATAACTGAATATGATAACTGAAAAGTGTTTTATTCATTTCAATCCAAATTTACATAATGTATTTTTGAGTATGATTAGTTAGGTGCAGTTTGGTGTCAGTTGATCATTTCATTAATAAGTTATTAAATTGCTTTCTCAAAAGTAGCCCCAAAATATTGTCAGGATTATGTAAACACACCCATTTCCATGTTCACCTGTTCCTTTTCAGGTATCTGTAGTATGTGACTGCCAGGCTGAAATGTACTATTCATGTGTTAATTGCACAGAATCTCAAGCAAGCTCCTCTATTATGCCTTGTCAGATGGTCAATGGGTGTGTTTACATAATCCTGACAATATTTTTTGAGAAAGTAATACATTTTTCACAATTTAATAACTTATTAATCAATTAATCAAAAGATCAATTAACACCAAATTGCACCTCAAGAAAATTATTATACTCAAAATTATGTTATGAAAATTTGAATTGAATTGAATAAAACACTTTTGAATTATCATAGTCAGAAGGTAAGAAAATGATTTTATTTACATACAGAGCACATGGGGGGGGGGGGGGGAGCGTTGTCAAAGGGCACTTTGGGGTTTTCATTTCAGGGGGTCTGACAACCCCTTCCCGATGGACAATTTTGTCAGTTTTTATATTTTTGGAATGTACATCCATAGCTCTTCTTTCTGACAAAATTTGGTTCCTGGGCTTCGAGGGGAAAATTTACCCCAATATTTAGGGGCCGTCTGACACCCCATCCCGACAGAAATTTCTGTCAGGTTTTTTTTTTTTGTGTGTGTGTGTGTTTTGTAATGTCCAGTCATACTACTTCCTACTGAGTTTGGTGCATGGGGAAGATGGGGTGAAATCGACCCGACTTTGGGGTTTCTTTTGGGGGCTCTGGGGGCTAAACCCGACGGCTGACAACCTTTTTGTCAATAACTTAGATGGTCTAAGTAACTTTACGGGGTCAAATCTTATGGGTAAAATTGGGTGACTATTTCGGGACAGGCTCCCAGACTAAACGGTTTCCTAAGGAAATTTTCCAACAATGTAGGGGTACATAATCCATATATATTTTTCTCAATTTGCCAACAAGTGTTAAAAAGTGTTCCTGAATAGTTTTAATTTACCTCCAAAGCACGACTGGCTCAAATGGTCCAAATTGTGCTGACAACAATTACAGATTTTGGCGACAAAACATTTGAATGGTGGCCTCATCCCTACCAAGTAGCTCTAAAGTTCATTGACCTTACATTCTTTCTGGTGACATCGACACTCCTGAGTGTTAATAACAATTAAAACAACAACAGCCACAGACTACAGAATGCGGAGAGGTTTTTTTTTTAAATGAGATTTGAAGAACTAACAGAGTGCACTTGAGGGCAAGGAAAATAGTGTCACGCCGGGGCTCAAACCATCGACCTCGATCAATTTCGCATCTTCACCTTCATTTAAAAGTTTAAGACACTCGAAACAGCTTTAAAATAGCAGAGCATGGATAACTTAAAACAGATGATTATACTGAATACATCATATATATATTCATTTGATTTCAATAATACACGCACCTATTTTTGATAAAAGCAATTTAAGTAAGATCTTCTAAAGTCTAAAATATAACTCTGTACTTTCAAGTGCAAGTGCCTTTACCCAAGAGCATGGTATTAAAGGAAATTAAACCAGTTTCTTATACGTTAATCCAACTAGACTTTCTTTGAATCTTGACAAAACCAACTTCATGCTTTTCAGCAACACACTACACACATTACCGGGAACTGCTATCTTTCACAGATATCCAACCAGACAGTCCAATCTCCTTCACCCTCCACGTACAAAAAAGCTTATTTTACAACAACAACAGCAACAACAACAACAAAACACAAAACACAAAACATATATATACTGGGCCCTAACTTTGGAACTAAATTGACACGGCGTTGAAATCAACTCCAAAATTCAACACATTTAAACGGAAATATGAATAGTCCTTGTTGGATAGCTACAAAAATCAAGAAACGTAAATGGTATACTCGCAGATTTAAACCAAATATATTGGACGGCCTCTTTCTTCTTGCGTTTCCTCTCTCTCTTTCTATTCCTCCACCTCCCCTTCTAGTTATCCCTGCCTCCTTACCCCCCCCCCCCCGTACTGCTTGTTCACAACTTTTCTCTCTCTCTCTCTCTCTCTCTCCCCAGTACTGTTCACATCCCCCCTTTTTTTGAGGGGGGGGGGGTCTTTTTTCTTAATTTTTTTTGTTTTTGTTTTTGCTAATATTGTTCAAATAAGCACGTTTCTTTCTGTTTTCTTTTAATTTAAGGACTGTAACTATTTTTACTTTTTTTTCCTCCAAACAGGGGTACAAGCCATGCTTACTTAATAGACTCCTCCACTTACGTTTTCCTTTACATTATACCAATTATCGCTTTATCAGTGTAAGTCCATTGAATGATGTTCTGTCATATCTGTGTTCCAATTTATATATTTGTTATTTTCCTGTTCTTAATTTTCATATGTACTGTTTTAAAAAGATATATGTTTGTGGAAAAATAAATAAACTTTGAAACTTTGAATAAAGTAAACTGTTGAATTTTTTGATATTGCAAAATACCGGAATTTCGATCATGGCCAAGGAATCAAAATTATTTTCACCTCTCGCTCATTTCAGTATTTTCACAGAGGGGAGAGAAACAATAAAACTTACTCCAGCTGTAGAAGAAAATCAGTATTTGGTATTTGTTTTCCTATTAATATCATGTTATCGGTGCTTTCTATGTCAACGCTTTTTTGACACGTTCTTCTTTGGTCGTTTTCTGCGGTTAACCGCAGCTTAAAACGATGCAGGTTCGACAATAACCTGTCAGCAATCACTTCTTGATTTACAAAAATAAAAGTCATTCTGGTAGATTGTTTCGTTGTATACACTGTAAAAAATAACTGTAAAACTACAGGTTTTCTGGCCCTTGAAATTAGAAGTTATTGCCGTTATTTCAATTTTACAGTCTTTTTCCTGTAAAACAACAAAAAGTTGTTGGTTTACCGGAAATCAGCATATATTTACAATCGCCCGACATAAAACACTGTTAAAAAAACATTTTCTCATATTTCAACAAGTTACCATGTTAAATTACCAAGTAATTGGAAAACACTTATATGAATATTCATGAATTTTTAGTACCGTATAGTTTGGGATTTCCCGATTTACTAACTGTCACCAAAGGCATAAAAAACTATAAGGGGCATATCAAGAGATTGCACTAGATTGAACTAACTGGAGAGGATAGGTCTATAGGATAGGACAGATTAAGATAGAGAATAGGATAAGTCAAAGCAGGATAAGTCACACTGTAAAATAATAACTGTAGAACTACAGACTTTCTGGCCCTTTGGACTATAAGTTACTGCCGTTATTTCAATTTTACAGTCTTTTTCCTGTAAAACAACAGCAAGTTTGTTGGTTTACCGGAAAGCAGCATATATTTACAATCGCCCGACATAAAACACCGTTAAAAAACATTTTCTCATATTTTAGCAAGTTACCCTGTTAGATTACAGATCGTTTCCATAGTTCCATTTTAATTTACATAGATTTTCCTGTTAGAAATTAAAGTTTTCTACTATTTAACAAAAAACGGGAATCTGTTAATTTACATGTACTGTGGAAAAACGGGCATTCCCGGCATCCTGACTGCCAGGAAATTTCCCGTGAAAAAACGGCAAAATTGCTTACAGTGTATAATTATTATTGATTTGCTGCTCCATATTAATTACCAATGCCCTTGCCTCTGATAAATGGCAGCAGCATCAACAACAAGCAAACGCCACCGTTTGCTTGTTGAGTAATATTTTGACACGGAGTAATATTTTGTGAGGTTCAAAAGTCGAATATTTAGTAATCCAAGCCCTTATATAGGCATGTTAGGAATGTAATATCATTGCAAATGTATCATTATGGTATATACGATCTTACTGGCATATTCATTCTAGCTATACCATCGTATAAACCCTATAAGATACCAACTTTATCTATTATGTAGATGTCGAAAATCAATACCAATTGTCCATAGAAGCAATTAACAATCCAATGGAATTTCGTTGAAATTACTCATCTAGTTTGGAGATACCCATGATTTCAAAGTTATTGGTATTTTGCGGTACGAACAGAAATCTCATTAAATTTATTTTAATACCAATAGTTGCTTACACTGCTAAGATTTTTAGGTTAACAAACAATCTACTACAATCTAACTACTTTCACCACTTAAAGGTACCTTAAAGGATGACGAATTAATGATCTCTATTTTTAGATGAACACAGATAGGTTCTAAATACTTTCTTTGCATATTTGTCATGAAAAGAAGGGTGGCAGAATCATTAAAAAAAATGGGTATATTATAATTATGGAATAACTTATACTTACATATGCTGAAGATAAAGAAGGAAACATCATCGTGATTTACAATGCTTCTTTGGAGGGGATCAAGACGGATTACGATGAAAATGGAATGAAATCCAAAAGACTTTTCCAATCCCCCTTTCCTTTCGGATGTCGAAACAAAATTAGATCGCAATCCGTAAAACCAATCCGTGAATGACGAGGAAGATGAGCTATGGAACACGTTTGCAGGAACCCTTCATCATTTTTGCCCAAGTGGTCTTTCCAGCTGAGGTTGACTTCGAGGTGAAAAGTTGGAGCAACAGTTTCTTGAGCCAGCAAAACTTAGTCAAAGGGACTACTGTTTTCCATGACTCTGCAATAGACTCGTTTCGTTGACTGCGTTATGTCGGAATGGCTATTTATTTTGTGGTCCCGTTCTGTTCTACTAATGGCGTGAACGGAATCTCGCACATGAACCTGGCGCGACCGAAGTGACGAATTAATCGAAAATGTCGAGTGGAAGGCGCGACGACCAATTTCATTCCGATTCTCTTCTTTTTTTCCCCTTCCCCACGCGCGTTCGTCTTGAGTCTCGACTTTCAAATGATTTTATCCGCCCACTCAACTTGCAATGATATTTGTAATGCACCCCCCTCCCTCTCTCTCTCTCTCCCTGTCTCTCACTCTCTTCCACCAAGCTTAACAACTGTGTCTAAATCTAAAGTTTAATGAATAAGGAATAATGATCGCAAGAAAGGGGCGGAGAGGAAATGGCAGAAAATGAGGAGTCAGAGAAAGAGAAAGAGAAAGAGAAAGAGAGAGAGAGAGAGAGAGAAGGGGGGGCAGCTATAGAAAAATAAAGAAGCGACAATATGGGTCGATGGATTTGTCGTTGGATTGTTCTTCCTCTCTGTCCCAACCTCCTCCTCCTCCTCCTCCTCTCTCTCTCTCTCTCTCTCTTTCTATTTTAGGATGAAGAGAGAGAGAGAGAGAGAGAAAAAAGACACTCACAGTCGGATTTTTCTGGTTTGCCGCCATCAACGTTCTCCAAGCATGTCAGTCATTCACGCCGGAGAATGTATTTTTTCGAGGTCAGAAAACTTTTGTCAAAGATGAAACGGAAACTAGACGAGATAGGGAAATAACCCGAGCGTCCATCGACCGCCATGACAATTATGATCCATGCATCGTCAAATTTGGACCGAATCTTATTCAAGATTTTATGCATATCTTGCTTAGATAATTATGTAGTGGTAGTGGGTGTATGTAGTTCTTTATCCTGTTTTGTTATGATAAAGAGCAAAGAAGAGGATCAAATATATTATTTCGGCCAAAGTCACTTGCCTTTCGATATCTATGAATTTGTTTGTTTGGTATTTTTGTGTGGGGTGCCTTGTATTATTATTGGGCCTCCACTGACCATTTGTTTATGTGATGTGGCAACACTGGCGTAGCCAGGTTTTTAAATGGGGGGGGGGGGGCAAACGTCAAGGATCCAACCGCGTAGCCATGATTTCATTTTAGGGGGTTTGGGTTGTGAGAACGCGAAGAGTGCGAAATTGGTGATGAGCACGCAAAGCGTGCTCCCAAGGGGGTGGGTGCAGGGAGAGGGGAGTTTCCCCCCTCCCGCGCGAAGCGTGAAAGTTCTGACGTTTTACAGCAAATTTGCGAGAAAGATAACGGCTCGTAGCACTTTCTTTAGGCGGAAAATTAGTTCGACGCCCGGACTGCTTTTTAATTATTTGGACGCAATACCGCACTGTATGTAACAGGGAGGGGGAGTTTTCCCCCTCCGGCGCGAAGCGCGAAAACTCTGACGTTTTAACAAATTTGAGAGAAAGATAACAGCTCGTAGCAAACAATTTTTTTAGGCGGAAAGTTACGCATAGTGAAAACTGACAAGGTGTGATAAGGAAATCATATTAATAGGTTGGAATCCGAAGGTTTAGTAGCAGAAATAGGGGGAGAGAAAAGAGAGGGAAAGGGGAAGGGGGGGGGGAGAAAGAGAGAGAGAGAGAGAGGGAGAGGGGAGAGAGAGAGAGAGAGAGAGAGAGTGAGTAAGTGAAAATGTGAAATATATTCTGAATCTATTAAAATGAATATCTTAACGAAAGTCAACTTAGGAGAAACTATCAGAGGTATCGCTAGCATATTGAAAATTAAATGCATCAGTACATCAATTTTCGCAGAAGCAAATGATGTGTTGGAAATGAATTTGAACTAAACGTTCTTAGAGGGCAGATCCACATTTTCTTTTTAAAGGGCACATTTTGTTCCCTCATAATTTCACCTCCACCCCCCCCCCCCCACCCCTAACGAAAATGTAACTTAAAGTTCACTAGCTGCTCTTCCAGACAAATTAAAATTAAAATGAAAATTTATTGATATAAAATCCTGACATAATAGGATTATTATCATCAAAACAGACATGACACGCTGAAAGTAGATTGGGGGGGGGGGGGGGTGTCATATAGAAGCAGCTGCGTATCATGGAGTCATTAATTTAGTAAAAGCTCGCCCAAAGACTTACACAATATGACCAGAGGAGTATACATATTGTGTTGGAAAATTTAAAGAACAATTCACTGATTAAAAGCCACGTTGGATAGACATCATACCAGCACTACATGACTGTAAATTGCGATAGTAATAAAATGTCACACAAGATGGCGCTCGACTATTTTCTCAAACTATCATGATAATGGTTTGAGAAATTGTAGATCTCCCAGAAGCGTCTTTGCAAAAGTCGCTCGATCCATTTCTCATTTTATTTTCGTTTCTTCCCTTTCCGTTTATTCTGCTCTTCTGTCTTTTCAGCCTTTATTTCCAAATGACGACTTTTAAACACAAAATTTCAAATTTTCTTTGAATATGATCAAGAAATGGAAAAGAAATGAACACAATAACTGAGTAGTGATAATGAGGAGGAGGAGGAGGAGGAGAATAATGGTGATGATGAAGATACTACTACTACTATTACTACTGCTACCACTATTACTAATACTACTGCTACCATTATAAGTACTACTACTGCTACCATTATAACTACTACTGCTACTACTACTACTACTACTACTACTACTACTACTACTACTACTACTACTACTACTATTACTACTACTACTACTACTACTACTACTACTACTACTACTACTACTACTACTACTACTACTACTGCTACTACTACTACTGTTACTACTACTACTACTACTACTACTACTACTACTACTACTACTACTACTACTACTACTACTACTACTACTACTACTACTACCACTGGCGTAGCCAGGATTTTTCAAGAGGGGGGGCCAAGGCGAGGGTGTGGGAGGGGGTATCCCCCTCCACGGTAGGAAAATTTTTAAAACCAGGTCATGAAAATGGCATTTTCTGCACCCTAAAATTCTATTCTGGTGTAACCTACTTGAGAAGTGACAGATGAAATAGGATTTTTTTTTTCTCTACTCCGCTGGAATGAATTGTAGTGGAAGGATTACCACTCCTTGGGGCTCCAGAATTCCAAGCAATACGCAAAATTACATGTAGTTGGTGTGTATAAATAGCTGTACCAGTGTACATACGAAACGTTGAAACCCGTGTTTTCGGATAGGAAAATATACAGACTAACAACCAAAACCCACACACAGACACACTGACTATTGACTAACATATGACTAAGAGGACGCCCTTTCTCATGGAGTGGAATTTATATCTCATCTCAAGCGGTAGTCTCATTTGAAAACACATGCAACATCTTTATTAGGTGTATGTAAAAGACTTTAGCAATTTATTTAGCTGCCTTGTTTAGCTCTTTATCTCATTTTTCGGTTAGAGGTTGTTCATTAGTTGCCTAATTCGTATACACTACACGAATCCAGCTACGTACTCCTTCATTTAAGTACTGAGGAATTATATAGTTTGATTAATTTTTGTAACCAAAATGAACATCAATGTGAGTATTTAGCACGGAAAAATATTAGAATTACATCGTGTAAAGAGTATAGAGATCACAATTTGTAATAAAAACATATGGAAATAATGTAATTACACATAGAGAAAGGGCTAAACAAAGTCTTCATACAACCAAGTCAAGCGCACATGATTTGCCACATGTGAAGGCCGTTTTTGTCATTCAATTTAGTGATAATAGATTTGACTCAAAACTGTAAACATCAAAGCAGAAAGCATCTCGTCCGATGACTTACTAGTATATAAAATACGACTTGAACAAAGAATGAAATTGTATCTTTTTTTAATATTCCTCTATAAAATCGAACTCTACCTTGAAAAACAGTGTTTTGCTTCTCCTCGGATGAAGACCATAAAAATGATATAACGGTGACATTGTTTTCGTATAAAAGCAATGTTGGCTACCACAATGATAACTCTTAAACAAACTCAAGATTTACAAAACGAAGAAAATGGTTATTGCCTCCATCGGACATATACCCATTCACAAAGAGAGGTTTATATTCGGCAAGAATAACTGATACGCCTCTTCATCATTCTGAGTACAATTTCTTTCAACTCTCGACAAACTAAAAGAAATATAAATGTTCTGTTACCAATCTACTTAGTCAATGTTGTTAACAAAGTTTCGGGGTTATGATTTGGAAAGGAACAGTTTTTGCTGGAAATGAAAGCAGTGTTTATTTTGTTTACTTTTTTGGTAATATTTCCATTTTATTTTTCCTTATTTCGATTGTAAGGTAGGGGTAGGGTAAGTCCTAGTAAGACCAGCATGTGAAAAGGAAATTAGTTTTTTTTTTTTTTTTTTTTTTTTTTTTTTTGCTCTCCGATCAACAGGGGGGGCCATGGCCCCCTTGTGCCCCCCCCTGGCTACGCCAGTGACTACTACTACTACTACTACTACTACTACTACTACTACTACTACTACTACTACTACTACTACTACTACTAATGATAATGATATAATAATGATAAAAATCATAATAATCATGATTACAATAGTATTTATATGATGATGATTATTATTACTGTCGTTTCTGTTCTGGACCATTCTTTCTCGCTGCTCCCTCCGCTTCTTAGGCTGCCTTCTTTTTCTCATCACTTATATTTTCTTTATCACCATAATTATCTTCATCGACATTTGGATATTAGTCTCACCCTTTTACTTAACCCTTTCACCCATCGAAATTTACTGTCTTCCTTTGAGGCAATCATCTCTCCTAAATTCCAATGAAAATACTGTCTCTTTCTCTATCCCCACCTCCTTTGTTAAAAAACAACAACAAACAACAAAACAACAACAAAATACAACCCTAAAACAACTCGTTGAGGATAAAATTCTTAATATTGTCTCTTTTTTTTTTCTTTTTTTTAAATGCAAGTCATTTTTGTATAATTGGCGGATCAGGGAATTTTGGTGTTGAAGGAGGATGCACAATGTCCAAAGTATCTGAGAAGGATCATTAAAATATTATCACACTTTTCCTCGGCATTATCAGCTCTCAAAAGACAATTATATAATATTTTTAAAAATGAGTATCTTAATTTACTCCTGGGATGGGGGGGGGGGGGGGTGTCGGATTCTCATGCAGATCTCTGACAAGTTTTTAAAAATAAGGTTATCACAATTTCAGGTGCCTTTTTGTTCTATTTTTTTTTAATGATAAGAGGCCTTTATTTTTTGTGCCCCCCCCCCCCATACATTCTCTCGAAGGTGGGGGTTATACACGACTACAAGTGTGTGGGTGTGTGTGTGTGGGTGTGTGTGTGGGTGTGTGTGTGTTTTTTATATATATATATATATATATATATATATAGGCCTAAACAAAATCATCCGATTCACTTGTAATGTCCGTTGTACATGATGCGCTATTTGTCAACGTAATACTGCGTCAGCTACTGGTTTAGAATATGATACCAATACTTTGTTAAATCACTTCATTGGCGTAAATGACAATGTAATCAAAACGACGCCTCGCATGCAATACATTTTAAAGAGATGATTCCCCTCATCATTTTCATTCACATGGCGTTTTAATTGCTAAGGAAAGTCACTGACGCAGTCCTACGCCAGTGAGCAACTGACGCCTCAAGTGCCAAGTGCGAAATCGGAAACGCTACACAGAGAGGGCGCACTATAAGAATAATACTGCCCTCTTGTGGCCGCGCCAATCAGATATTATTGTACCCGCGTTCATTCATTGTGTGTGCGAAATACACGATCAACCCCCTAAAATTTTCTGATTTTTTGGCAAGAACTCAAACTACACATATCATGACCACTGAACAAAAGGTAAGATTGAAGAAAAGAATTCAGTAAACGTTTATAATGTTGTTTTCCTGAGTGAAAAGGATATGTTTTATGCATGTTGTGAGTGCTCCAGTGTGTGAAGTTGAAAACGAATGGCGTGTGACAAAAGCTTCAATGCAGCCCAGCGCCCACATGATTCTTGCGCGGACCACCACTGACTTCTTCATTGCACGCACTGCACTGGACGACTGAAGTGAGCTGAGTGATTGTTTATACTTCTGGAGTTCTTTTGACCGATCTGAAATAAAAACATACAACATATTGCTATAAAATATATCCAGATCTGGATTCTAGGTCAGTAAATTAATGATTTTCTGATTGACATGATTGTCAGATTGTTGTGTTCTTTCAACTTTCACTAGGCCTAGCCTAGATCTATGTGATAATATTTTTTGTTGATTCACAATTTACTTTTTCTGGAAGTAAAAGAATTAGATGTCCAAATCTATCTACTTGTATGTATTTAAGGTTGATCGTTTTGAATTTCAAGACATCTTACAAACATAATATGCTTCTCAATTAGGTCAATGAAACTTGAGATTGAACTGGCATTTGAGACTGACATGACCATGACTGATGCAGTGTTGACTGAAAACGACTTCTGAGAAAAAGACCTTAGTCAAGAATACAGTTTATCTTGTCAACAGTCTGTTTAACCATAGGCCAGCGTTCTCTGCTCGCTCGAGGAATAAAATGAGCTCAAGCCACAGAGAACGAGGACTATAATTTATATTGGAACCATAGTCCGAGTTCATCTCCACCCGCAATTTATCAACGACAAAGCAACAACCCCCCCCCCCCCCCCCCAAAAAAAAAGAAGAAAAATTAAAGAAATGAAGAACTTGCACCAGATAAGCTAATTTGTGTTAAGCAAGTGTTACACCGGAACCGAATCAGCTGCGAATACACCCGAATTTTCGAATTCGGGTGGATT
The DNA here is from genome assembly GCA_025618425.1 of Heliocidaris tuberculata. Taxonomy (NCBI): domain Eukaryota; kingdom Metazoa; phylum Echinodermata; class Echinoidea; order Camarodonta; family Echinometridae; genus Heliocidaris; species Heliocidaris tuberculata. The sequence goes on from CM046846.1 coordinate 6,075,022, forward strand.
CGGGAGCATTCTGTTCTCCCTCCCCGAATGGGCAAAAATTCGGGAGGTATTCTGAAACATTTGTGGAGGGATTCGGCTTGTTTTGAAATGTTCAAAACCATTCGAATACGCTAAAAAATGGTCCCGAATGTGGCCCCGACAAATTTCATTCGGGCCATATTCGGGATATATTCGGATGGGATTCGGTTGGATTCGGGGAGGCATTCGGGGCATTCTAGGCAGATTCAGGCTTCGACCCGAATCATCTAGCCAAATAGACCCGAATAACACGAATAGAGCCGAATCTGCCCAGAATGCCCCGAATAGCTCCCAGAATCCATCCGAATCGCCATCCGAATACAGAGCAGAATACAGGCGAATAAGCCGAATAGCAGACGAATAGGTCCGAATGAGGGGCCAGAATAACCCGAATAGCCTCGCACACCCATATATACCTCCGGGAAAATCATGTTTTTTGAATTCGGCTATAATTCGGGTCCAAATTTGGCCAAAATCCAACGATTCTATGGCGAATTCGGGTAATTCGGTGGCGTATTCGGCGCATTCGTTCCAATTCGGGTCGACATTCAGGTGTAATCGGGGAATTCGGGCCATATTGGGCTCAATTCTGGTCACATTTGGCTCGATTCTGGCCTCTATTCGGATTGCCATTCAACTTTATTCGTGATGCCCAAAATCGATTCGGGTCAATTCTTGGCGATTCTGCTTGATTCAGGACCTATTCGGGACCTATTCGTCTCTGATTCAGGGAGCTCCCCGAATCAGAGACGAATAAGTTCCGAATCAACCGAATCCATCCGATTCAGGCCATATTCGGGCAGAATCGGTCCGAATTTATTCGGGAGAATTCGGTTCTGGTGTAACCCTTGCTTTAGTGAAACATTTCAGACCCTGATGCCATTCGTGCATAGTAAGGGCTCTGAACCTCTGACATGGGTATGTGTGCTCAAAGCCAGGTTTTAAAAATCATGATGGATATAGAGTCTAAATGGAGAAATCTAACGTTTAGAAAGAAAAATGGAGTAAAATTTGTCATGTACTCATTTTTCTTTGCTACTGCACTTTGCCACTCACTCATAGCCAGGCCCTTGCCTATGTGGGACTGTGTCAAACATTCATTGTTGCAGTAATCAAAAACAGACAACAAAATTGCTCTAAACAATATTGAATTTTCTAAAATTTGCTAGATTATATGTATCTGATTCTGGGACCCTTCACTACTTACTATGCTGCAAATTTGAGGTTTCAGAGTTGAAAGTGAAATTGTGAATAATTATTTTCCTCTCTGTATGAATGATCTATAATGGACCATAACCTGCTAACACACACAAAAGCTATTGAAGCCTATTCACCCGTAAAAGCTATTGTGGAGTATAAGCTTATCTTCAGATAAGCTTGTACATGTATAAGTGGCACTTTGCAGAACACATGGATCCCCTGCTAGCAGTTTTTCAAGTGTTGATGACTTGATGTTTATTGTAGTAAAAAGATGGAAAAATCTTGCCATTCTTGTCATGTGCTGATATGGTTGAATGACTGATGCAGCTTTGTGTGCATGATATCACATGTATTAAAAAATGGAGGGATCCTTTCATCTTTTTCACTTTGATAAAGGTACATATTACATGGTCATTGAAGAAAAAAGGAACTAGTTAATAGTTGATTATCTAACTTCACTGCAAATGACCTGGAGGAGTAGAGGTACTGTACATGTAATTTTCCCAGATCAGAATGAGTAACGGCCTGTTATTATAACTGCATTGTGATTAATATCACAAGTTATTTACTTTGTTCCGAAATATGTGCTAAATACTAATGTCACATTTTCTTGAATCCTTTACCATCACCTTCCAAGACATTTTTAAATCGTTTTTTAACTGCGAAAGTGATACGAGAATGCCATTCCACTGTACTTTTGAAGTTTGTGTTTGACATTTGCAAGTCAACTGTCATCTCCAACCTTTAAAAAAAATCTCACACACATCTTCAACTAATTGTACGGGAAAGTGATACCTGCATGTATTTCATGTTATATGAAAGCCTAAATAGTATAAAAACATAAACCCAAATGATTAATTCAACTTTATAGACTTAATGTATCAAATCATGTGTTTAATGCAGCAAGGCTAGTGTGGTTGTTAGTGTGTGTACTATCATATATAGCATACAGAATCGGTGCATTTTACTCTTTTATTCTTGTTTCCATGCCATGCGCGCATGGACTTCTCTTTGCTATTGTGACTTCTTTTGTGTTTTGCAAATGACTGTTATCACTTTTAAGATTAAATTGCCCTTGGAAACGGTATTTCGATTAATCGTTATGATTCTCCTTTCTCTTTCATTCTTTCTCATCCCTAAACAGGAAGTGAAACCGAGCAATGAACATGTGACGTTAAAAGTAACGGGTGATGTAAGTATACTGTCACTCATGGTCTCAACAAGACACGGAAAGTCCTTGAATGTATGGGTTTGAAATGCAGATTTGTTTCATTTTATAATTCATTAGTATCCCCATAAAAGATTCAGTCTGACTCATACAGGATAATTTTTTTAATGTATAGTGGCAGCCAGGTAATATTGATTTTTAATTTTTTATTTGCATACATGTACTTAATCTTTTAAAAGGAAATTGGACTGGAACCTCATAGAACTGTTAATATTCGAAAAATCAAAGAAATTGTATAGAGGGATTTTTCATTATTATTCATCTACATGTATATTGAAATTTTTTTAAAAAAAGTACATGTGGGCATTTTTGCATGAAATGAAGTTTACAATGTAGGCCTCTTTAGCTATGTTGCAGCCAAGAAGGATTTAAGTATTCTCATTGAATGAATGAATGTAGGATATTTTGCCCTCATCGTATTTCATTTCTAGTTCTCAAGTAGTGGGTTTAAATGTGTTGATAACTAGCATGATGCAAAAAGGACAACATATATCCCAAGTGCTAAACATTCTTGATGTCCCTGATGAGATAACATTTGTGGAATCACAGTGGGATAACAGAATGTAGGAAAACAAAAGTTGCCCAGTAAAAGTAAATCATAATTCATGAGAACGTAAGGTTCTTGATGTCCCTGATGTGATAACATTTTTGGAATCTTAGTGGGATAATAGAATTTAGGAAAACAAAAGTTGCCCAGTAAATGTAAATCATAATTCATGAGAACTTTAAAGGGATCCACCGCTCGATATCCATGTACGTTCAATTTCATTCGCTTGCCCCTATTGCAAGGCCGTGCATAACAACAGTCTTGCAGCAGCGAACAAAATTGCCGTCGAGGGTGGGGTAGTTTGTCAGTTGGGTTGTTCAGTTCGTCTTTCTTCGGTCGAATGCGTATCACTGCAATTGCGTGCTTGTTTACCGAAGAGGTACGGAGATTCCTGAATATTAACCGAGCTGGGGCAAGCTCCAAAACACCACGATTGGCGACTTTTCGGTCCCTTTAAGGTTTATCAAATCAGATTATCATATCCTCATGGACCTCAAGTGCCTCCATACCCTGCTTGCTATATTTTGTAGGAATTACAAAAATCTAGTGTAAATTAAAATGAGATACAAAACCCTTTTGAGACAAATGACCACATTTTGTGGTTTGGCTCAATAACCATTGATTAAGAGCCCTAAAAAATATAACAGATACATGAGTAGAAAGAACAAAAGTTTCTGCACACACACTGTGTCCATTTTTGTTGCATGACCATATTGCGTTTAAATTGGAAACACATTGAGAGGTTCAAAATCATTGTTTATTTATCAAAAATTGGCAATTTTTTCAACCTTTCAACAAAATTCCTAATCACTTATATTGTTTTCAAAGACATAACACTGTATTCGAACCATGTAGCACTAAAAGAAAAATATCATTGTTGCCAATTTGAAGAACAAAATGTGATAAATTTAGCCCTTAAATAATTCCTGTCCAGAAATTAGATTAACATTATACCTTCAAGCCTGCAAAAAAGTGAACATGGATCATTTAAAATAATTAACCTTGCAATGATTATTTTCCCTCCTCTCCTCTTTCGTAACAGGATGGTTCAACGATTAGCTTCAAGATCAGGCGCAGGACAAAGTTGGCCAAACTCATGGATGCCTACAGGGACAAACAGGTAGCATGAATAGAACTTACTTATGAAATAATATTGTAGTATCATCTACTCAGTTGCACTGAAGGGATGATTAGACATGTTGTGGACTTTCTTGTCAAAAACAGATGGTTCCAGGCTATGGTTTCAGATTAGATTAGGTACAGTGTGGGATCTAAAGTTGAAGTGAGAATTTTGGTTAGTGTTAAAACTTGACAGCTGAGCAATAGTTACAGAAGCATAAGTCATACAACATCTCAAGGAACTGTGAAACAATGTGTTGTAAAATGATATTTACATACAATTGGAGTGAATGGAAAGAAAAAATATTGAGAGCTGATTTTTTTTTCTTCTGAGGAATGATTTAAGAAATAAAGTTGGAGGGCCTGTATCATTCCTGAGAAATATTTCTTTCCAAAATGATAAAGTCCATTTTTTGTTTCTATTCACCCCATGTATTCTTTCTATTCATCTTGTTTTACAGTACCCAGTAATATGTTATACCTAAGGCTTAGCTTAGCTTCTAAAAGTGTATGCTTAGCATTCACAGAATTCCTGCATGTTATGAGGCTCTTTAAGTTCTTAGAGGGGCAATTATCGTGGTAGATATGATAGAATGTGGGTCCTGTGTGATTGTTAACCTGGGGCCGTATTTTGAAAACTACTGTTACATGTATGTTATCTTTCATTTTAAGGAAAACTATGTTAATTGTCATAACAAACTGAAATTGCGCGCAATAAACACTCATCATTGGTGCTTGTGCAGATGTCTCTGTTGACTTTATGCGAGCACAGCCATCTTTGCGCAATCATTAACCAATGGCTTGTCCTGATTTTGATTTGTTATGACAAGATCGTTTTACTAACATAAAAGATAACATCGTTTTCAGAATACGGCTCCGCAACTCCGGCTAGAGTTGCTCCAGGCTTCACTTTGTCAAAAATGTTAGGTTATGGTTAGTTTTTCAGTAGGGTTTTAGGTTAGTGTTAGGGTTAGGTTGAGGTATAGTGTTTGGTCCATGGGTGGTATTCTGAAAATTGTTGTAACTTTTGTTGTAACTTTTGTTGTATCTTCTGGAGATAATACATGTACCTCGCTAATATTGTTGTAAGTTGGTATTCTGAAAATTGTTTTAAGGAGATATTATCTCTCTAAGGACCGCCTTTATATTATCTTTGACACGCCTATTTTTTTACACTATACCAATCAAGATGGATTTTATATAGGTAGGTTAACCAATGGGACAACCCCTTATGTCAAACATAAGATTGGGCTTTGCGCTTATATCAATTTTGGGCATAGTTATTAAATTACGCATTTTATAATGGGCCATGCGCTATTGGACTGCAATTAATTAACATCTCATATTATCTCATATTTTCTTCAGCGTGCATATGTAAATAAGGATCATGCACAGAGTGAACAAAGATACAACAAAAGTTACAATTTTCAGAATACCAGTTTTATCTTAAAGTACACATTCAAAGAAAATCACAAATATGATAAATAATGTATCACTAGAAACTGGCAAGTTAACAGATAGCAATCGTATCAGTTTAAAGTCAACTACATATCAGGTAATTAAACAATAATACAAATAAAACTACCTCCCAGCATCTGCGATATACAAGCGCTTCGCCAAAAAAATAACAATGTTTCAATGACGTCAATAAAGGGAACAATCCTGTCCAAGCAGACGACGTCCCATAAAGAATGAACATAAGTGCAGTGCAGTTATTTCTCAAATTATAAAGAATTTAGTGTATTCAAACGTGCCCATATTTCACACCATTCTAAAATGGGGATGAAACAGATTCTGATTACTGAAATCTTTTGTTTGTAAATATATAGGATGAGGGTTAATGAACAATCAAAGAAACCACACTTTCAAATTGAAAAGCCCGCTGAATGATTGCAAGGACGGTATTCATCCCTCATTCAACGCCGAACGTCCAGCGGTGTATGCAGCTGTGAATGCAATGGCGTCTATTTTGTTTACAAGCAACTGATTCCTTTATTCTTGTAACGCTTCATTTTCCATCCAAATAAACCCATGCACGGGGTTTAGAGTGAGGCAATATTATGTATTAAACATAATAGACTAATGCTAGTGAAGTGAAATAACTGAAGAGAAGATGACAAAACAGGCACTGAAAATATGTGAGATGTTATGGGACATCGTCTGCTTGTGCAATTAACGTCCTGTCTTTGACGTCACACATTTCAGCGGCTTTCGGAGAGCTGTTCAGGTGCTATGTCGGGGCTGTATTTTAGCAATTTGTAATTGATAATAATCATTACTTCGAATGTTTGCAAGCGTCGAATTTTGACAAACTTGTCCGGTCTAAGCTTCACCTACGCAATAATGAAACTTAAGTCAGTTTTAAAAATCAATGAATATCTACTTTAACTGTGGAGATACAACAATATTAGAGATAAAACAGTTTTCAGAATACCGCCCCAAGGCTGCAGTTAATTACATGTATTTGATGCAGAGCAATTGTCTGCAAAGCATGTGGCATAAAACCTCTTTTACAACCTCACTTTCCGACTTTTTATCGTACTCTACTTGTCCAGGGATTGAGGGGACAACTCCGTTTCCGATACGATGGACAGCCAGTAAATGAAGATGACACACCAGAGAGTCTTGAGATGGAGGATGAGGACCAGCTGGAGGCATATCAAGAGCAGACCGGTGGAAGGGGGTAGGGCTTGACCCCTTCCTGTGATGGATGGAGGTGGCACTCGTTCCAGTTACTGTACACCACAACCTACATGTGCATTTCCTCAAGAAGTGCTGTCATAGAGCTCGTCACAGTCTCAACACAACTATTTAAAAGCTACCCTGTAATTATGCCTCGAGTATGATGCTCCTGAAATACTCTACCAAAAAACAGTTTAAGAAATTTCTCCATGGTGAAGTGTTTAAATGCAGTGTGCCAAGAGTATGGAGCTATTGACACTCTGAACCTAACCATCTCAAGAAATTTCTCTGCTTGAAATGGTTATTTCTGGCCTATGTCCTTGCATTATCTCTTAGTTCCATTGTGCCAAACACTCTCACTTAGAATGACAGACTGAAAGGTTTTTGTAAATATATGGAATGCGACTTGGTGGGCATCTTGCCATAAAATATCAATTGGTGAGAGTGATATTATAGCTGCAGTCATTTGACACACTGTTGTACGTGTAGGTTGTGGGTATTTCCCCCATTTCTTTGTGTATAAATGTCCATGAGACAATCTGAAAATTTGTACAATATTATGGATGTAGCACTACTTTTTGTCCAGTTACTGTAGCTTTACATTTGTGTTCATTGAAATCACTTTGTATCATAGATAAATTGACCAAAAACTGAGCATACACACACCACCATATTTCTTAAATTTTTGTCCTGAAAAAAAAAATCTCCTAGATCAAATAGATAACAATCTTTTTGAAAAGCCTTATTTCAAGTAGATCTTCTAATTTCTTACTAGGTTGTGCCATCTGCAGCCTAGCTAGTTGACATTTCTTTGTAAATTAGTCCTTATTTACATGGGGGGGGGGGGGGGAGTGCAGGGCGTTCATTGGAGAGAATATAATGCTTGCATACATGCGTGTATATATTGGGCTACAGATTATCAATGCAAACTATTTTTTAGCTGAGTAATTCCTTGTTTAGGGAAGTCCTCGAAGAGATTCACTTCCCTTAACTTGTTTGAGACAAACAAATTATTATTCATCTTTGTAGTGGTTGTTTATGAATTGTGTAGTGTTCGTTCATAAAGCTGAAATGCATATCTGTAATTGTTCAGTCTGAGGGGAGGAAGAAAAGCCTAAATCACCCCAAGTTCTTCAATGCCCTTCCCATTTCCCAAGAAACCATTGGCAGTCAAGACAAGCACTCATCCCACTTCTGTGTATTAATAACGGTGCCAATACGTTTAGGTATCAAGGCTTTAATACTGGCGTTACAGTAATTGTGCTGAAAGTGGTGAAGGAAAAAGACTCCTATTGCAAGGATTGTACAGTAAGCACATTCATTGAGGAACTCCTTTTACATTTTACAAAATTAGAGCCATGTGCAGCTTCCCCTTTCGAAATCTTGTAAAATTCATGTAAATCTAAATTGCGAGCGTAATCGGAGATTGAACTTTTAAAGGAAACGGGATAAGATGTATAGGTATATTCTTATATCCGTATGTATCTAGTTGGAATCTTCAAGCATGTGTAATCCGTCAACTTATAATACCCTTCACCTGATTCAAATTTGTACATGTGAATGCTGCTAGTGTGCAAATTTTAAAAAAAATTTCATTCCCGTTTATTTAATGTTTTTGTCCGTAATCCTGAAAGATGCTGCTATTAATTGAATGCAACATGTCTTGAAAAAGATGAAATGAAAAGATGTACATTATTTGCTAGAATTTGCCCCAACAAAATGATAGATGTATAGATCCCATTTAACATCTCCTATCTATGTTGGACTTATTTCAATCTGTGTTATCCATTTTTGTGGTATAAGTTTTATTTTGTTTATGAGTAATGTTCTTTGAAATTTATTTGGGAGATGAAATAGTTGAAGATTCTTTAGAAAAAAAATTGTTCTTTGATATATTTCACATCTCCTGTGTACACCTTTCCACCTCATTTTTATTACATGGATACTTGGACAAGACTTTTTAATTGATGAAACACGTCTCATTTTATTTCTGTTACACAAAGCAGGTAAGAAAGTTGGAAAATGAAAACAGCTATGCAAGTGTACTTCTGCCCCTTTACAAAGCCTCAACTCCTTGAGACTTGGTGTAAGTTCCTTGTCTAGGAAGAAATACTTTTGCTCAGTGAAACAGGACAATCCTACAGCTCCTCCAGTTGCTTCTGTTCTTCGCTGGAAGGAACATGGCACACTATCAAGGCAAACTAGAAGTCAAGTTGATGGAAAAGGTCAAAGGTTAAGTCCTGTACACAGACATTTGGCGTAGGTATTAGAAGTAGCAAGCTGCAGCATCCTGTTTTTCAGAAGTCAGAAGTGGGTCCAGAAATTTCTTCAGAGTCATTTCAAGAAAATACATGTATGTTATTGCAGTTGCTACTCTTTCTCACGTCTCGTTTTCATAGTTCACTGCTTAGCAGTTTATTTCTACATCTGTCATTACTATTTTTAATTTTTCGTAATCAAAGGAATGGAACCATGTTTGAACACGTAGCTTTGTATTAATTAGTGTAGACTATTACTGTTGCATGTCTTAATAAAGTGAATTTCAGTATCTTAGATTGCTTGGCCGAGTTCTTGGTTCTTGCACCGATTTTAAGAGGCTATTGTTATGTTACAAGGCAATAATTAACCCTAAAAGGGCCGGGAGATTTTGGCTATGCCACAGCCCTTTTAGGGTTAATGCACATGACTTACTATATTTGTAGGGAAGACAAAGATGGAAGAAGCGTGAAGAGAGAAAGAGAGAAAGACAAAGAGACAGAGAATGAGTGGCTAGGGAGGAAGACAGAGGGATAGAGACAAAGAGAGAGAGAGAGAGAGAGAGAGAAATCAGGTCATAAGAATGGTAATGGAGAGAAGCTGAGAATACATTTCAAAACGGGTATGCAAAACTGGTATAAGAGGAAATAGACGTCAATTTACTGGATCAAATTTTATTATCAACGTTTAAGGTTCAAGTTCCGGTTATGACCAAGAGGTAGAAATTCTCCCCAAATAAAACGAAATTTACACTAATTGTTTCAAACTGCATACATAGACCTATTAAACGCAGTTTATAGAAAGTCTGAGATACATGTTCATACATTGTATGAAGAAATCTGGACGAACGAAGCTGCCTTCAAATACGTTATCCAATATGCAACGCGTTTAGGCCGTTGTATGGCTTTATAGACCAGTTCGTAGTTAGCATATGTCCCAAATGACCCCAAATATCCACAGATATTTTAAAAATGGAGATGTCCAACTTTGTGCACTTTAGAATAATCACTCTCAAAGTGATTATGTGCCTCATGAATAGCTTTTGTTTTGCCTTTTGGAAAGCATACTTCCACCTGGGTATTATGGAATGCACCATTGGTGAATAATTGAATAATGATTACATGACATTCATGAGCACATATCAAGTATTCGTGTCAGTGGGTTTTAGAATTTGTCACAGATGACCTTTATCTGCTCATGCTCAGATTGTATCTACGAACTGGCTTATTGTTGTTTGGTTATTTTTGTTTTGTTGTTATTTTTTAAAAAGGTTCCATAAACACAAATACATCGTTATACCAGATCATATTTACCAATTGTACATAATTTTGTAAAAATCTTAAATAGAGTGATGGTACCATAACTTTGGATGGCTCTCTTTTAAATCGATTTTCAGTTAGTTCCTAAAAGAATACTTTTAGCAGCTCTATAAAAAGCTAATATAAACATGAGGTACATGAAGACAAGCAAGAATTGTTCGCACCACACGAGCAGTGAAGATCCCCAGGTCGAGCCCACTTGTTCGCGAATTTTATTTTCCTCGATGTCGCCTACCGTAGTGATCATTACACTTCCCGGCATTCGACGCTGATGTCGACGCTTTCGTTTGCTTTTCCTGGACGACGACGACGCCGATGACCGGCCCCTTTCTTCTTGTCCCAGGAAGAGCAATGTCCTCCAAACATTCATCCATGGTCTCCAGTCGTGGTTGCCGTTGAACAATATCGTCATGGTTACAGAGGCAAATGAGGCACCATGGAGCTCGAGGACGAATTCACTGTAATGACGGAGGCTCGAGATGGCGCCATATCATCATAGTCGATAGAAGCTCGACTTGGGGACAATGCGGACCGATAGTCCAGAATTTTTTTCCCTTGATCAACTCGGCACCTGTAGGAGAGAACCAAGTAAATATATATGGCGTATCCAAAAATTTTGAAATAATTTCTTGAATATTCAAGCATTTCAGATATTTTCAACCTCTATGATAGCCTAAACATGATTTTGAAAAAAAACTTCTCTGACTGTTCTCAGTGTCAACATGTTCCGGAATACTCTCGTGCCATCTCACTTTCTTTCTTCCCCCCCCCCCCTCCCTCTCTCTCTCTCTCTCTATCCATTTGTCTCTCTCCTCTTTACCTTTCATTCCCTCCTAATCCTGTCTATCTCTCTTCTCGATCTCCAAACGGGGGGGGGGGGGGGGGGCTGTCGGACCCGAAATGCTGAAAAAGGTATCCAAAATAATTCCAACAAGCTTAGATTTCAGATCTGCCGACGCCCAACGGAGATAGAAACCGATCATCATCAGAAAAAAAAGGACAAAACTTAAGGGGTCCACATATTTTAAGGTTGCCCTTTTCACCCCGAATTTCGCTAAGAGAATAATAATAATAATAATAATATTGGATATTTATATAGCGCTCATATCCACCATGAATGAATATTACCACGGCTCTAGCTAGGCTACCGATTTCGGCGCTCACAGCATTTAAGGAATTCATTCCTGCCGGTACCCATTTAACACCTGGGTGGAGAGTGGCAAATGTAGATTAATGTCTTGCCAAAGGACAGTAGTGCCGCGCCGGGGTTCGAACCCACGACCTTCCCATCTCCAGTCAAGTGTTTAAACCACTCGACTACGACACCACTACCCGGCACCATAGCACCACGGCTCCCAGTTCTCTGCTATTTGTCCCTCCCCCACCCCCTTTCTCCCTTCCCCATACTCTGGAAATGGATCGACAACTTAAACATCTATTATCTCTTATAGGGGTAAATAGTGACTGAGATCTAAGAAATCTACTTACCGATTTCAAGCTCTAAACATGCTAAAAGTAGACATTCCAAGCTCGCTTAAAATAATGAAAATCCGAAGGAGACAGGAAAAAAATTTATGCAAGTTGGGTCTATTTGGAAAACGTGAAATTATTTTATTTCAGCTACCAAATTTACCCGCGCAGCAATGGGCGCATTAAAAAGCTTGTCACAACGCGCCTTATAAAGCGCGCAATATAGTTACGTAAAGGCGCTGGACAAAAAAAAAACCCACATAAAATTATAGTCCTTGATCCAAAAGTCACACTGCTTATTTCTTGCATTGCAATGGAGCATTAAAATGAAAGACAAAAGGAGAATGATTTATTAATAGGTGGTATAAAGAAATCCGGAGGGGGGGGGGCACCTACTAGGGGAAGGGCAAGCGGGCGTAAAAACACTTCCAAACTTCTTCTGTCAAAGATTCACCAATTCAAAGATTACATTTCATTCTTTAGGCAGAAAAGGTATGAATTCTAGGCAAGCTTAATACACTGATCGAGGAATATCGGCTGAGAAGCCCTTTATGCATTTTTTTTTCTAAGGGGAACAGGGAAGTGGTTTTACGTAGCTTTATTCACTGCCGCATTATCTGCCGTACAATGGGGTGAACAGCTGGTAGCAAATAACCTTTAGCCCTCAAATATTTCCAACATGTCTTGCTCTTTACTCCCCACACCTGACCTCATCAAGAGAACGCCTCTCACCTCTCGTCTGGCGCCCGAAGGCTATAAAATTCAAATTTTTAGTTACCGAGGAACATGGGGTTGGCTCAATTTGCATTACCTTATCAAGGGACTTCGCTAAAAGGGTTTGGAGTTAAATCATGAAGTAGGCCAAAAATTTCCACGAACAAGCTATACTTTCTGTCAGATGCGCAAACGTCAATGGGGGGGGGGGGGGGGGTGCGCTACTAACCTCTGACCTCGGACTACTGCAACACGAAGAGTAAGCCCACATAATACAGAATCCTGTGGTAAACTCCATAATTTGTCACTTTGCTTCGAGGAGGGGGGGGGGGGGGGCACATTTTCCGGGATGAAAAAAATACCATCCCGGTGTTTTCAGAGTAGTATGGGGGGTTGTGTGTCCGGACACTCATCAAAAAATAACCTGTCAATTCTGTCGTCGGATTTTACGAAAAATAATTATGCATCAAGGAACATTAAACTCCGTGAATATTTGCAATTCACATAATTTTCCACCTATGCTGTGAAAGATTTGGGAAAATTTGCATGAAAAGTTGTTCGATTTACTGTTTAAAAATGTCCTGTCCGGATAACCAACCTGTCCGGACACACAACGTCTGGGTATACTGCTCTAAAATATATTAAGAGCATCTTGAATGTACTGTCTGTTTATGTCTCTGTGCGCTGATAAAATGATGGAAATGAAAAAGATTTTGTTTTTGTTTCACTTGTTATGATCATTAAAATATCCCCGACTGCTCTAGCTCTCATAAAAAAAAGGTTAAACCAAGTTAGTTTTTAGTTCCTGTTCTTTTTGCTGTTGCTGTTGTCTTTTCTTTTCAAATTTTTATTTTTGTAAGCGCTATGGTACTTTCTGTTTTTAGCGCTCCTAAATATCCATTATCATTATTATAATTATCATTATTATTATCAACCCTATTGATGAATTTCTTTCAATTATCATTTGCCACTATGGCAATTTTCACCCTTGTCCCATCCCCTTTCCCTCGACCCCCCCCCCTCTCTATGTATGTCTCCGCCTCTCACTCTAACCCCTTCTTCTGTCTTTCTGTCTGTCTGTGTACCCCTCTCTCTCTCTCTCTCTCTCACACACACACACACACACTCCCCAACACACACACACTCTCACCCATACACATCCACGCACACACCATCTCTTTATCGCTTTGTCGATCTGTTTCACTAATTTTCATACATCCCCTCACTTGACCTCTCATTCATTTCCTTGCTTTCATATACCCTTAAATTTACCCCCGTAAATTCACCTCATACCACCTGCCGTCATGCACTTTGTTATCAAATAAGCAATTACACTAGAAATGAAATGCAAAATAAATATAATCCTTTAAAATGTCACAGTACCGTTGATTCAACCCTACAGGGGTGGATCAAGGATCTTCAGAAAGACGTGGCCAACTTTTTGAAAACCGCGCATTATGCCTGGCCGCTATGGAAGGGGGGGGGGGGGGGCTGGAGGAGTAAGGGTAACTTCCCCCTAACTTTTGTTTGCACAAAATGAGAGGCCATCCACCTGTTCCGCCTATGCCAACCCACCCCTAAATAAAAGACAAACCCCAAACCAAAATAAATGAAAAATTTCAAATGAACAAATTTTCTTCCCAATGTCATCAAAAACAATTATTTATTGAAATGACACGAAATGATTTTAAAATTCAAACCAACATGTTACCACTCATTATTGACCACACTCTTCTTTCCAAGTGTAAATGAAGCGATATGAAGAGAGAAAAACCACACAATTTACCCAGTGATAGTCATGTGGGCATTTCAATCAAAGGGGAAAGAAATTTTGATGTAGCACAAATTAATACACTATAATAAATGGTTTGTAAAAGCAAAAACAAAACAAAAACAAAACAAACAAACAAACAAACAACAACGACAGCATGAGGGTAATTAACTTTGGGGAATTTTGTGCCCAACTTTACTAATATGCGACGTTTTGCTATTATATAAACCACGGTCACCTTTTACACTAAAGTGAGCAAAAACCACCGGAGTTGGGAACATAATTCCTCAAAAGTTGCCAGGATATACCCTCATCCTGGGCAATTTTTTTACCTAACATTTTGCACAGGGTATCAAATAGCAAATACAAAAATGACGATTTAGATAACTTTATAGAAGGAGGGAAGTTTAGAGAAGACGAACGAAGTGAAAAAACTACAAAATAAGAAGTTTAACAATAAAAATATTGAAGACAGAGAAGAACTCATTTATCTTTCCTTCGTCTATAACCAACTAATGGGTACAGACGTACAGTAATAATTTTCAACAGTAATTATCTCAATGTTCTTGTTTTCCCTCTTTTTTTCAACATTTTTTTCTTCTTAGAAATAGTGCAAAATATTGAAAATGTCGACGTTGCTTTTTTGGCTGTAATCATAGAAATACATTTCACAATGTATGTAAAAGAGAGGAAGTATTCTGCTTTGACATAGCAACACGCAGGAAGGCTGTTTACTAACAGAACTAAGTTCTTGTGATTGTATATATGTTTAAACAGACAATTCAATATAAAAGTTAAACGGACAACATCAACAGACAACAATTCAATTTCTTTTCAATTATAATTTTTACAATTAAACGCATTTTTAGTGCATTTATGCCTGATCTACACAGTCATCTTCTTGTTCATAGAAAATGCATCAAGCGACAAAATATCAAATTTGAAAAAACAGTAGTTGAATATCACACCTTCAGCAGAATATTACTGATCACCCACTAGAACTGTAAACGAACTACTAAGCTTCGCGAAACATCCGACAATGGAGTAACAAGCACCTTATTTCGAAGAAGTTCGGAGCCAGTTCATTTTATAATCAGCTTCGATCAATGATATTTCATTAACATTCATCAACTACTGTTACCTAGTTAAAAGAAATGTTTAATCCATAACATACATTTTTCATTCAGCCTATTTTACGTAAGCTACTAGTATATGTTCTTGGATTTTCCGAAATTCCATCAATGCATAAGATTAAACTTAATATTACTAAATTCGAATCTCAGTTGAGAATACAGCATACCCTGTTCTTGTATACATATCAGCATATCCTGATTTCTTCTGCAGAAAGAGGAATGATTAAAGCCCACCGCACACTATACGATCGACTACAATCCGGTTTTGGAAATAAATCGCAATAGCATTAAATATAGGCGTTTAAACCAACAAAATCTACCTGATGTCAGCCTTATATCCGGAATAAGGGCCAAATCAGTTTCAAATCATAGACAATCGCAGCACTGCTCTGACGTCACTACGATTTGGAGCCGAGTTAACATTTCCTCCTACTAGAAGGCTCACAATAGGCCGTAACTTCGATTTTAATATCTATATGACTATTCAGAACCTCAAACCAACATATAATTTATGTGTTTAACTGTTTATTCATATGCTATTATATTTTCTTCAGAAATCGGATCACAGACCGATCGTATAGTGTGCGGTGGGCTTAATTGTCGCGAAACGGCAAAAATGTTTGAACACTACATATCACACATGGCATGCATGGTATATTATTCTGATATCTTATTTTGGCAACACTCGAGTAAACAATTTTGTGACTGTCAATTACATTACTTCAAACAAATAGTCATGTTCCCACTTGTGTAGTTCACCTCTCTCTATTGCTGCTTTCTCGAGTTCCATCTCATTACGCTTTCCAGCGACAAAACACTTGATGAAGTCTTGTCCTAGGGAAGCGGTCATGACCTCGTCGTTCAGTAAGCAGTCTATAGCTTCCGCCATGTTGTTTGGTAATTTGGGTGTCAGCGGTGGGATATCCTCGTCCTTGTAGGCATCTCCGACCACTCGCTCAGGTAGGGGTAATCTTCTGACGATACCATCAATACCAGCTGCGACCGTTGCCGCGAGGCTGATGTATGGGTTGCACGCGCTCGCTCCCATTCGGTTCTCAATATACGTTCCTTTACCGCCTTGGATCCTGACGCGGAAGGCGCAGGTTCGGTTGTCCATTCCCCACGTCGCGTTACTTGGGGCGAAGCTAAACGGTTTGTATCGTTTGAGACAGTTCACCGTCGGACCCATTAGAACAGCTAGCGCACAAGCGTGTGCATGCAGACCTGCTACCCAGTACTGACCCAACTTAGAGAGCTGGAAATGTTGAGATGGGTCGTAGAGCAGGGGTGTTTCCCCGCTGACGTCCCAAAGAGAATGACAGAAATGCGCCGATGATCCACTTTTGTCCGGCCAGGGTTTGGACATGAAACTCGCGATATATCCATGTTTTTGTGCGATTTCCTTTATGCCCATCTTGTAGGTATGGGCATTGTCTGCAGCACGAATTCCGAAGCTTGGACGGTAGGTGATCTCGAATTGACCAGTGGCGGACTCGCTACCGATGAACTCCAAATCCACACCGGCTTGAGGTAGTCCTTCCAACACATCCTGCGTAAAATCCTGAATTTTAAAGAGGCGCGATGTCGCGTTTGCATTGGTAGAATTGTCGATCGGTTCTTGCGTCTTCTCATCGACCATGTAGAATTCAAACTCATGAGCGGAGAAGAGCGAGTAACCCATTTCTTCGAGACGTTCAAGTTGTCTCCGTGCGACAACTCTTGGGTATCCCTCACAAACCTTTCCTTCATAGACGCCCTCTACGAGCACCCTAGCCGTCTTCTTCAACCACGGCAAGACCTGAAAGGAAGCCAAGTCTGGAAAGCAGACGGCGTCTTCGTAATGGATCTCCTCCCCGTAGCCCGTGCCATCAATGGGTTGGCCGTGGGGATTGA
This sequence comes from Heliocidaris tuberculata, assembly GCA_025618425.1. Classification (NCBI taxonomy): domain Eukaryota; kingdom Metazoa; phylum Echinodermata; class Echinoidea; order Camarodonta; family Echinometridae; genus Heliocidaris; species Heliocidaris tuberculata. The sequence goes on from CM046846.1 coordinate 6,092,372, forward strand.
ACGACAGGTAGCCGAGGCAAAAATTCTGCCCATGTATCGCCTTATCCCTGAAGTGCTTCACAGGGATCACCTTGCAATGTGGGACGCCGTAGAAATCAGTCTGCTCGAAGCGAACTGAGGTGATGCCAAACAGATCGATCAGTTTGAGTGCTCTCTCCATGCTCGTGGTGACGTCGAGAACCTGTAACGAAGACACCATGACAAATAAGAAATATGTATTTAGTATGCTGGTGACAAGTGCGGTAGCATTTCTGTCGATGACCATGATGACATGAAAAAAAAAAATTCTTGATGTCTTGTCAACTCAGTGATGTTTAGACACAATGAACAGATGAAGAGGTGATATCGTTTATACTATAGGATCACGTTCTGTATTCTCTGAGTACTTTGTTATGCTTTGTTCGCTTTCATAACCAATTTTACAGCAAATTTAATCAGGTATAGTGTGGTCGTGAGATGAAAGTCATGACAACTGTCAATAATGATTAGGGCAATGTCTAACAAAGACAACTTTCAAATCTTAAATGGACTTGTGCTAGTAAACAGGCTTACCTAATTTCTGATTCACTTTACATGCTGTATGAAGACTATGAATTTCGTATAATTGCGTCTTCTTTATACATGTTTAATATAAGACCAATGAATTAAATCATTAAAACTTAGCCAGAATGGAACGGGAAGGGGGGGGGGGGGGTGCAATATCAAAATAATACTCCCTTCCCAATATGGCAATAATCAATATATATATATATATATATATATATATGTTTTCTTAAACATATCTAACAATCTATCGGCAAATGTGAGGCTATCATCTTTGCCCAATAATGTTGCAACACTCCCTCGGGCTACCCCTTACCACACAGGGGAAAAATAGCTAAAACCAAGACTGCCCGTATAGCCTTCCATAGTGGTACTGGGCCTATACTGGCATAAATTGCATAAAATAATTACGTAAATTGCTACTTTATGAAATGGAACACACATGATACACATTTGCAACTTAATTAACAGTACCAGGTTATATTTTTCGGTTCTGATTGCCAAGCTAGCAAATAAAATGTGCTAGTTCGCTCCACACATTTCATTTACGACGGGGGTCTAATAAAAAAGGGCTATATTGACTCTGTCTGCCTGGGTTTGTATACGACGGTCCTCAAAATTAATTTCTCTCCTGCAACGAGTGCTTTTTAATTAAGATGACATTCTGCCGTTCTTTGTGGACACAGTGGCGCAAATCCATTTTGAAATTTGGGGGGCACATTCGCTTCCAAAATTCTCTGACAAGCAAAAAAAAAAAAAAAAAGGTTATTCAAAAAGGTGGGGGGGGGGGGGACATTCGCCTATCTTCAAAACGGTGGGGGGGGGGGGGACATGTCCCCCTGTCCCCCTGGATTTGCGCCCATGTGTTGACATGATTTCGATGCACTTACATGACTAAGTCAACATTCTCTTCTCTATTTTTCTCTTAAGGGTGCAGATTGTATTTCGTGGACAAATCGGAATTACACAACCCTAACTCAACTGCATCCAATGACCTACAGTTGTCTCAAGAAGCACACTTTTTATTAGATATTTTTTCTAACGCACATTTTCCAAGGCATATTGTCAATTATTAGATAAGGAATGGTATTACATAACGATTCAGGCAATATTATCTTTCTGGTACAGATCCAATTATTTTCTTTTAGTACGATACCACTGCTTTGTTATATCCCCTTCTCTTCTTGCGATCAAAACATTAACAGAACTACAGCTATATGGCATTCGTCTCGATTCGTAGAGACACAACGACGATTCATAAACATCTTCATGATCTTAAAGGTGTCGTCGCGCCTCCACTAATCGAGACGATTTGTACAACGCGGAAGACAAGTTTCATAGAACAAAAATTACTTGAATAGAATCATAATGAGTGTGGATTGTGAATCGCGATGATTCTTGTTTGGTTTTTGCCACGAACAGAGAAGGAGAATGGCCCAAATTACAAAACAGTGAACCAGATCGTTGGGGTTTATCCAAAAAAAAAAAAAAAAAAAGATCGCATGATTTATGTACGACAGGGGCTTTAAAATCAAACGAAGAACCATCTTCAAATTCAACGTACGACCGTTTTAAAGTATCCATTGATTATGAGCCCTTGATGAATGCATTCCAAGGTGTTCCTGATTACGCGCCGACTGTTTCCAAGGTGTCTCATCCTACGATTGTTAAGGAGTGATCATTAGACCGATTCATTATCTGAATGAAGGTTACAAAGATGAGGTGCAATTTAGGGCTTCCAATTATGGTATGTAGGTTGCAATTAGGAGATACACCTGACCCCCCCCCCTCCCCACTTCTCCACAACGCTTCTTAGACATGTTATAGAGAATGAACGCCACTATTTCTTTAGTATTTTATGAAACATGGTAAATGATTTCAATGGGCAGGTCGAAAATTACAAGAAACGAAGGATTTTTGTAAAGATTTTTGTTAAAAGTTAAAATGACCTCTCTGTCATCTGGTTTGATAGCCTTTTTTCCCCAGGAGCATTTCAATTAAACTTACGTAACTTATGAAGATTGGTTTAAAAGATAAACTTGCTTACCTCCAGTTTTGTTCCTATATATAGTCCTATTTCAATAACAACGAACGTGACAACACATTCGAAAACAAAATTTATGAAGACAACAGCTTTTCTCAACGTGCCGTCCTCCAGCCAAAATGAAGCTAATCTGTCGTCTTCGCACTTCGATCACTTGGATGGGATCAGTATCGTTGTCTACTCCCACAAATGCCCCAGCCGGCATCGAGTGACAGTGGTACGGTGCTCGAAGTACGCTCGATCGCACGCCCGCCCGGTACGTCGATCGTACTTCGGCAAAGCTTCGAGATTAAAGTGATTGCGGGGAAATTTGCTCCAAGCCAGGGAACTATTACGCACTGGGTTTTTAATCAATCTTGAGGGGCCCAAGGGGTGATATGAGTCGTCTAGGAGCTTATGGCAAGCGGTATGAGCATTTAAACAGAAATTGCGGTAAATGAGGCATCTCATCTCATGGTATACTACACAGAAATGCATTATTTCAATCGGCCTGTGGCGTTTTCCTTACATGGAATGTCTTGTAAAGATACACGTTTGTGTTTGTAGATAAATAGCAAGCAATATCATTGCACTTATTCCTTATATTTCAGGGTGCCGTTGCATAAAACTTGCTATTATAGTAACTTTGCTATTATAGTAACTTTTCATGGAATACTGGATTTTGATTGGCTCTTGAGCAATGTTACCATGGTAGTTACCATTGATGGCAAAGTTACTATAATAGTAAGTCTTTATGCAATGGCACCCTGGTTAAGAAGTTGCTGAATTTCCATGCCTAAGAACAAATTGGAATTTGTTTTAAAAAAGTTTCGTGATTTAAAAGTGAAATTTGTCGAATTGGACTTTCTTTATTTTCTACGTGCGTTATGATCGAAGAGCACTTCTTCTTTGTGAGAAATGATTCCCTCGATGTTTGTTGTACATCATCATTATAATCTAAACTTTCTTATACCATTTTTTCCGTTTTCTGATTATTGATCATGGAATGAATGCTCCAATGAGAAATTTGATTCCATAAGTATACCTGTAATTTTCACATTATAATGAATTACTTTCAACATTATATCCCAAAATTAATCGGGATTTTTTCACAGATAAAACAGGAATGAATCAGTCATTAGAGAGGAATTATTGTAAAGTTTTCATGTTTTAATCATTGGTTACAACTTTTAAGTCTACCGTTCCTGCAGCTCTGTTTGTCTATTGTACAGTATATGAATAAAAACTTCCTTCGAAACACTGACTATAGCCAATTATTAACCGACTAATAATCTACATGAGTATACTTTTTATATGCAGTTATACCTTCAAATATATATTTTTTTATACAGATGTAGATTGCAGATTAAGAATAAACATTTCGACATAATGTAAATGCATGCCAAGCACTCCATAGTTTTCCTGTAGCGATATAAACATGTAATTGGTGACACGTCCGCTACACACCTCCAACCACCGAAGATCGAGAGCGCTTGTCATGGATGCAAGAAAGAAAGCGAAACCTGATTCGTTCTACTTGTTGTTGAACTTCGAACGCAGTGTGCACATATTCAACACGTTCCTCGATCAATATCACGCGAGATTAATATCGCACCCATCGACGTCGGGTCGCGCCCGTTTGTTCCTCGTAGCGAAGAAACCATCGACCGTCGCCTTTAATTTGACAAGGGGCTCGTTTACTATTCGGTTTTCTTACTCCCTCTTTTTTTTTATCCGTCTCTCGGTGCTCATGTTGCCTCTTCCTATTTGTATTGCCTCTGTCTTATTCAGTCTGTCTGTATGTACGTATGTTTGCTTTTCCCTTTCGGCTCCTCAACTCCCCCAATACCATTTCTTTCCTATCTTTGCATCTTTATCATGTTCATTCCCCCTTTCTCTCTCTCTCTCTCTCTCTTTCTTGTTTCTCTCACTCTGTATATCTGTGTACATCTACATTCTACCCCTCTCTCTCTCTCTGCCCACCTCTATCCGTCTGTATATTTCTACTTCCCACTTTTTTCTCTCGCTCCCTCTCTCTATTTGCCTATATCTTCGCCTCTCTCACCCTCTGTCATGTCTGTCCCCCTTTCTTTGCCTGTTTTAGTCAGTCTGTTTGAGTTTCTACATATATATATATATATATATATATATATATATATATATATACTAGTATATATATATATAATATATATATATATATATATATATATATATATGTATATATATATATATATATATATATATATATATATATATATATATATATATATATATATATATATATATATATATATATATATATATATATATATATATATATATATATATATATGACTAAGACAGGCAAAAAAGAGTGACAGACATGAAGAGGGTCCCTCTCTCTTTCTCACTGTTTTTCTCTCTCATTTAACAATTGCAGGTAACATAGATTATGCTATAATCATTTCGTCTGGGGTCTAGCCGATGATCCTATGAAATAATTTCTCCAGGGACCCCCTCATATCCATAGCCCTAAGCAGAGGAATAATAATTTTTCATATTAGTAGATGCAACAGTCTTCATCGCATGGTCGTGGTAATCAAGACTGCTATGTCTCAGGAGATCCGCTGCTGCCCGGTAGAAACGTCTTCTATTCTCCTTAGCCTGGTTGAACAGGTACATGGCAGTGAAACGAGATAGCCCATCTTCTGAAGAGAAGCATATCGTCTGCTGAGAGCGAGAAGGGCGTTAACTCTGTGTTTATTAAGTATATGAGCTAACTGTGGCAAATATCTGAAAGATGAACGTGGGTTCTCGTAGTGAAATTGTACTTTGAGAGAATCAGTGGGCAGTAAATTTCGATCGTTTAACGCGTACAGCAAACTCGCCTGATTATTGCTAGAATCCCATGAACTATTAATCATTTTACACATAGAGTTAAGGCCCATCTGGCTCTCAACAGATTGTTTCTACAAGAAAAGTGAACAAACACAAACATACTCGGGACGTTAATCAATTTTCAACTGAAATCCTGAAATCATGCAGTCATGGTAGTTTATATTATTTTTTAAATAAATAATTGTTATATTAATTCGACTCAGGGACTCGACTCATTTACCCTCTCTTATATAGACTCAGGACTCAAATTCATGCTGGCTCGTCTCGACTTGAGACTCGAGTTTTTGATACCTGATTATAACATCGATATAATCATTATTCAGAGTATTATGTATCTCGGATCACGCGGATTACGTCAATTTTCAAAGCGTTGTTTTGTGATTAATGTTTGTAAAGTGTTTATATTTTCATAGGATATTTTGCAACACCAAACTTAGATTTATAAACACAACACTATCGAATTAACGCAGACCCCCCCCCCCCTTCTCTCTCTCTCTCTCTCTCTCTCTCTCTCTCTCTCTCTCTCTATCTCTCTCTGCCAACCTCATTTTCGTTCCCCATTTCAGATTTTTGTTGGAGATTTTCTTTACGTAGTTTTCTATAGAGAGTTATTGGGAAAGACAAGTAAAGAAACCAATACATGCATGACATGTATCGCGAGACTACTGGTGTATTGTTACGAGCTTCTATAGCTTCAGGGGCGATCAATGTGCTTACGAAGCCGGTTGAAGACAAACACTGTATGATTTATAAATCTGACGCATGAACTACTATATATGGGCTGTTTAAAAAGATATATATAAAAAAAAAGAGCTTGTGATGGATATTCTAGATAACGTACATCTGAGTAGGTGGAAAGCACTGCTGCGAAAGCTTTTGAACAGAAATGGCACCCAGCGCAAGCAAGTAAGCGCTGTCGATCACTCCCCACCCATTAAAATCAACAGGGGTGTGGCTGAATGATCTTCCGGGCCTCATGAAGAATCGGATGAAAATCCTAAATTGTCCCTAACTTGATATATTATATTCGCCATACATTTAACTTTTAGCAGCATCCTTCTCCTCCCACTTGCCCATACTAGCTACCAGCCTCCTCCTACATGTCCTATACTTTCCGTGAACATTGACAATAATGACATTGGATCAGCTAAGCTGGGAGGGTAAATCTAGAGACACATAAGGCCATCACCCCAGCGATACCGAGAGATGCTAAAAAACGCGAGCATTTATCGATCCCTGCCGTACCCAATATGCCTACATCTACGTTGTTTCACCGAACATGCCGGGAAGCTGACAGGTGGTGTGTTAGTAGATGGAGAATGAGCTTCAAAAATGGAACGTAATATTTCGACAAATATCGACATGTATGCACGGAGTTGCTGTGTTCTGATTTATGTAATTTCCCCAGGGACGAGCTAGCAGCCCAAAGTGCTACCGTCAGACCATCCCGGGATATCTGACAAAATGTTCAAAACTGAATAAGGTGTGCTATTTCATAGAAGACTATTTCCATCCCCCTTTACCTTAATGTAAAGGCGATGACACATAATTTGGTGAATTTGTATTTTACGTCTTTCTATAAACGAAAAGAAATTCTTTAATTAATTTTTGAGGAATTATTTTCTTTTGTATCAAGAAAAGAGTTAAATGCCAAGAATGAAAGTATTTTAATTGTTTTGTCATGTTTTGTTTCGTTATGTGTTTTTGTAATTGATAGCGAAATGAAAACTATGACTTACAAAAATATAAATCATCTCCACACTGTTAAATTCGAGCGTTTAAACATTGTGAATCACACGTTCACATTGCGAGCGAGTAAACTCACACTGTGAAATCGAACATCACTATGTGAACACTTTGTGGTAAACCACACTGTGGAGGTGTCCACAGTGTGAAATCATCTCCACACTGTTAAATTCGAGCGTTTAAACATTGTGAATCACACGTTCACATTGCGAGCGAGTAAACTCACACTGTGAAATCGAACATCACTATGTGAACACTCTGGAGTAAACCACACTGTTGAGGTTTCCACAGTGTGAAATCATCTCCACACTGTTAAATTCGAGCGTTTTAACATTGTGAATCACATCTTCACAGAGTCGACTATGTGAACACACTGTGGGACACTGTGTTCTTTCCGGCAGGGATAGGCCTACTTCTAATTTGCCCATCCCTTATGCGAGACGTTAGAAGGGCCCTCGTAACTGCAAACGTGATAAGTGAATTGATTTTACACATTGTGACAAATGCTACTGTTTGTGAAATCATATTGTTGTAACTTTTGTGAAATATGGAGGGAAAAAAAAGATCTCAAATGAAAACAGATGTTAAAGTATAATAATGCAGTCATACTGTTTTGAGACCTTGGCAACATTGCAAAGAGAAAACTCATTCACAAAAATGATTCGCTTAAAAGCAGCCATTATTTATTCAAACGATTTAACAATGAGTATTATTCAAGCAACGAAACGAAATACATGTATGACTGAGCATTGAATAGAATAGAATAGTATTGAATATCAACGTTAATATGATAGTATTAATAGTATTGAAGAGAATAGTATTGAAAAATGATAGCATTGTACAGAATACTGACAAAATATGAACTTACATTTTCACCGTTACAGCTACAGCCTTTATATACATGCACAGACTCAGGAATATTGCCTTGCCCTTGCATCCTAAGTGAAAAGGCGCTTTGTAAATAATTCAATTTATTTATTCAAGTCCCGATTTAAAAAGTACATTAAACAAAAACGCATCAAATATATAGAATATATATTGAAGCATTGAACCAACAAACAAAAAGGGAGCGGAAAGAAAATGTAGAATATAAAAGACAAGAATAAGAAGTATACATTTGATTTTACAGCACATAAAATAATGGATATGAAATGGGAAACTGCAAAAGAACTAAATAAAGGTTCTGTCGAAGGGAGTCCCAAACATACGTAAGTTTGTACTGATTAAAAATTATAAAAATATAATGATAAAAGTGGTGGGATGAATTGATTATGTAATAAAATTACAATCATTATTTTTTTTTTTTTTACCATAAATTTAATTTGAATATATTTGTATATTTGGAAGTATTGAGTTCTACCTTATATTTCTTTCAAATCTAAAAGACTTGGAAAAATTTCTTTCTTCAGTATGAAAAGAAATACTAAACTAATAGGATTCGTATGACTATATCCATATCAAAATCGATACCCCATAGTGTAAATGTAACTTGGTACATTCTAAAGCAGCATGCGCTAAAAAAAATACAACTAATATTTTATTGAATTGTAGGTTTAGTTTTCAGGGTTACACCATGTATTCTTTCAAGGAATAAGAGCCCTGAAAAGGGCTGGTGAGCTCCGCTAAGAGCTCTGTGGTTCTCAACGGTGGTTTGCAACTCCTTTTCTTTGTTTAAAAAAAAAAAATGTTTTATTATCGAAAAATATTGAAGTATCGGATACGAATAAGTCTAAATGTAATCTCATAGAACTTTGGACTTCCCAGATGTATTCTGTCCGTGAAGAGCTGAAAATGATATCGATAGAGTAGCTTTCATGATTCAGCACGAATCAAGGTAATTGAAAATGAAACGCTCTCCAAGTAATGATTAACCTAAACATGTGAGTGCAATCTAGTTCCCTTATTGTATTCGTCTGAATACAATAAGTGATAAGTAGTAGGCCAATATACTTATCACTTGTTCCGGGGGACACGTTTTGATTTGATTTGATTTTTTCCCCCCACGTTTAGCATGTTTAGTGTACATAACGTATGTGCAATGAGAAATATAAGTATATAAATCAAATGACACAATACAAAGAGCAATACATATATAATAACAGCTCAATATAGTAACTATTTTTCATTAGTTATCAGCATGCAAATGTGGGGAACCTATTAAAAACGGGGCTTTTCGAGTTAGGTCCCCATTTAACAAAGAAAAGGAGCTGGAAAGTAGAATTGGTTAGATCAAGACGTAATACTAATAACATTAAAGAAAGGCAACCTAAATTTATTCACCATCTCCCGTCCCATACAAAACAACGATAGAAAAAGAAAGCTAAAAATGTCTCAGAAATGCAAATATATATTGTCAATCAAAAGACGAATGACATCACCTATACGAAATTAAAGCAATGAAGTAGGGCTAAAGTACAGTATTTGTACTGGGCAGTGCTCAATGAAAATGCAAGTAAAAATGCTTCGCCATGACAAGGGACGGTGAATGCTGTGTTCTTATGTTTATCATTTGATACAGAGGATGTCAATGAAATGAGTATGCGTTATTGAGTTAATCGTTTGTTTCTATGGGGGCGGGGATGTCTGGTGGATAAAGGTACCGCCTTTTCAAATATTCATCAATGTCTATGAGATTTGTTAAAGTGTCCTTCAATATGCCATCTTGATGGTCAGTTGCGTATAGAACAAAAGGAGAATATCATTTTATCGGAATTTTTACAGCTACTGCTTACATAAGAAAAAATAGGTATTTTCTCTCCCACTCCTCGAGGGTTCCTTTGGATGTAGCCTCCTTTTCCAACTGCATATCGTGCCTCTTTGCTGCTACAAAGCATTTGATGAACTCCGGACCTAGGGCTGCAGTGATGACTTCGTCTTCCAACAAAGCTTCCAATGCTTCTTCCATGTTGTCAGGTAACAGCTTCGTTCCTTCTGGAATATATTCATCCACGTACGCATCCCCTGCACCATCAATGCCTTCTGGAAGCGGAAGCTTCTTGATGATACCGTCTAATCCTGCTGCAATGGTTGCGGCCATGCTTAAGTATGGATTGCATGCGCTTGCTCCCATCCGATTCTCGATGTAGGTGCCCTTCTCTCCTTCTGTCTTGACACGTATGGCGCAAGTTCGGTTGTCGGGACCCCATGTGGCGTTCCAAGGAGCCCAAGAATAGCGTTTGAATCTTTTCAGGCAGTTGGCTGTTGGAGCCATCAACACGGCGATAGCTCTTGCGTGAGCAAGAAGTCCAGCCACCCAGTGCTGCCCTATCTCTGACAAACCAGTAGGACTTGACGCGTCGTAGAGCTTGGGAATATTGCCATCTGTATCCCACAGCGAATGGCAGTAGTGTGCCGATGAACCCGATTCCTTTGGCCAGGGTTTAGACATGAAAGAAGCAATGTATCCTTGCTGGAGTGCGATTTCCTTGATTCCCTGTTTGAAGGTATGGGCTGTGTCGGCAGCCTTAAGCCCAAACTCTGGACGGTATGTTATTTCCACCTGGCCCACACCGGTTTCAACTCCGTAGCACTCGATGTCGACACCAACCTTGGGAAGGTCGGTAATGACCTGTTGGAAGAAAGAATCGTAGGCTGACAAGCAAACTGTTGATAAGCAGAATGTCTCAGAGTCCACTGGTTTCATAGTTTCTTTATTCACGAGAAAAAACTCGTGTTCATGGGCTGACCAAATAGATAGACCTAACTCCTTCAAGCGTTCAATTTGTCGTTTTGCAACAACCCTTGGGTAAACGGGAACCTTCTGCCCCTTGTATTCCCCTTCGATCAAGACTCTAGCGGTCTTTGTACACCAAGGTAGAATCTGGAAAGTATCTAGATCAGGGAACGCCTTGCAATCTGCGGAGTGGATCTCTTCAGCGTAGCCGGTGTTACGAGCTGGCATTCCTTGCGCATCAAATGCCATGTATGACAATGACATGTTGACTCCATTGGTAGCCGAATGCTCGAAGTGTTTGACGGGAATAGCTCGACCGTGAGGAATACCGTAGCTGTTTGTTTGTTCAAATCGCACAGACTTAATGTCATTTTTTTTCAGTGATTGCAAGACCCTCTCCATGATCAATCAACAGTTGTGCAACTGGTTATCTGGAGTAATAGAAACCAAAATAAAACCGTCATCTCAAATATATTTTTGGCCAGTTCGTTTCATCTTGTGATGTTTGATATCACCACATAATAAAATTAATGCTTATCTTCGTTTTACTTGTTACAATACCTAAGCGTGCATGGAGATTTGGAAGGAGGTGGAATGCCATTTTTATATAAAAAATAATTTAGTTTATCCAAGTTAGTTCTATGTTTCAGAAGAATCCTCAACTAGGGGGTTATTGCATGGGGCCGTTATGGTTAGGGAAGAATTTGGAGCGCGCTGTACTTGACTTGAATCTGCAACTGGGAAACAATAAGGCCTGCAATCGCCTATGGGATAACATTAAACATTAAAAAAAAGTTAGGCCCACATATTGGTACCTTTAAAAAGTATAGTTCTACAGTTGACTTGTGCTCAGTTAATCCTTCTTTAACCTCTTGATGAAACTGTCTATAGAATATATAGTCTAAAAAGTCATTGCAATAATGTGTGAAAAGAGAAATGAGAAATCATTTCTTTGCTTTTTGTATTGGCACTCGGTGGAAAATTGTCTTTAGCAAATACAATTTCTGATATCAGTCATTGTGTGTTCGCTGTGAATAGTTATCTTGATATCCCATTCCCCTCCCCCCCCCCCCCCCCCACCCGAAAAAAAAAAAAAAAGGTTTCAAATGCTAGTGTGCGAGGTATAGCGTACGACCGAGCGAGAAAATTTCCTATTTTGAATAGTGAAGCTTAGCATTTTAGAGCACTTAAGAGCCTATAACACGGTAAACAACCGGGTATTGCAACTTTTACTTATTATTTGCTACACATTTTTCAGTCTTCAGAATTTCGGGGGGGGGGGGGGGGAGACGCTTTTTGCAGTATAAAAACTTTGCATTTTGGCGAATTCCTCAGTAAATATTAGATTCATTATTTTGCAAAGTGGGATAGCGTCCAAGGGAGACATTTTTAACAGAGTTTTAAAGTACTTTTGTTCACACAGGCAAATCAAAGAGTTGAATCACCATTTACACTGAAGATCGGGTATTTATAATTTTCCTTGAATATTTGTTCCCAGTCCCACCCTTAATTGCTGACCCTGCATTAGGTCAAATAGGGCGTTTGCACTGTATACTGTTTTAGATATATCAAGAAATATAGTACAATTTAGAGTACTAGTATGCGAGGGAGCGTAGCGACCGAGCGAGAGAATTTCCCAATTTGAATAGTGAAAGTTTGCATTTAGAGCACTTTAGGCTGAATAGGGTGCTGCAGTCTTTGCTCATTATTTACTATAAATTCTTCTGTTCAATCTTCAAAATTCCCGGGGGGGGGGGGGGGACGTGTCCCCGTACCCCCCGGAAATCGCCGCCCCTGTCCCAGGCATTTGAAGGATATTTCGTCATAGTATGTACAGCACAAAACCATAAGTTTTAGTTTTACCAATATGAGCACATTTTTGATAGGGGGACTGATACCTCTTGCCCAAATATCAACTTTCCAGGGTCTATATTTTTATGGTGTTTATTCAGAGATATATGTTATTTCAAAAAAATACTTAGTTACCATTACAACAGCCTAAGACGTCATTTAGAAAAACAGCAACAGGTAAATTCATATTCAGCACACCATAAAAATATTTATTTGTTTTAAAAGAAAAATATTTCCAGGGTCTACTTTTTTGCGAGCGATCGATACGACCGAGCAAAATAAAAGGACACATTATTATGGTAAAATGTTATTTCCTTTTTAAAGATACAATACGTGATAAATAGAATTTCATATTCGAGCATCTTCCTGCCCCTCACGCCTTCTTACGCTTATAGTTTTACATTTAATTAAAATTAAAGATATATATCTCTGAATGGTCCAAGGTAATTCAACATGAAAAGACACATTATTGTGCCAATGTGCCATTTGCAAGACAATTTTGCAATGGCACTGACTATTTAGCAGTCTTATCTATCACTCACTTCTCGTCACGGACAGCTGCATATAACTTTTGTCAAGTCGGCCAATTTGAAACTTAGTCAGACTTTCAAGTAAAGGGGCATTATAAAACCAAGCAAACTGAAATAATATTTGATAGGCTATATTGTTCTGAAACTATTATAAAGAGTTTTCATTTATTCGCATTAATCGCAACTCTTAATAAGACGGGGCCAAAGGATCACAATTACTCACGGTGTATTCGATCTTTTCAATGTAAATATATTTTTCTTTTCGTATAGCGCCTGTAGCACGTACATTTTTATGTACATCTCCGAAGGATAAACTGACATTGATACTGGCCTGAAAAAAAAGAAGAAATCTTCTGTAAATTTAACTCTATACTATACTGTACATGGTGTCTCACCTCTGCTATATATAGGTCTACTCTGTTGTAGGAATAGAATACTTACCAATGACTTTTGAGGAGAATAAAAAGTCTGGATAAACGCATGAAGTAATGTAAAGACGGTCAAAGCCCAAAGCTACTACTGTAAGTTACATACGTTGTGCCTTCACATCAGATGAATTCTGAATGCATCGAGTACTGTGTCTTTGACCCGAACTTGGCCGAAGTACCTGGTCCATTATGAATATGAAATCGACCTTCGGACTTGGTATTTTGTTTGCCTATGTTCAATGCAAGAGGCACTCGAGACCTCATTATATTAATTTCCAAAGCGATAAGCACGTTTTTGAATTCAGCATTGGTGTGGTAAGCAGTGTTGTATTGTTGGTCAAATACGGGGGTAGGGTGTCACCGGTGAGAGGGGAGCGGGAGGGTTGTTGGAGTAGGTCGGTCCTTCTTAATAAGGAGTAGTTATGTCGAGAACACCCCTACTCCCTCGCCCCTGAAGCAGGTTCTCAGATAGTAATTTTTATGCTTTTAAATTGTCACTGAATATTCCAAATAGACCTGTTAATAATAATAATAATAATTATTATAACATTTATATAGCGCTTTATACTGGTGTTTCTAAGCGCACAGTATTCTTGCTATTAATAGAGTAACCTGAATTATTATTCAATCAAATTGAATTAATATTCATATTTGAGGGGGAAAAAAAAAAAAAAAAAAAAAAAAAAAAAAAAAAGGAAAATGATGTGCACCTCCATAAGTGTAGACCAACCCACAGCTGAGTGGAGAAAACTAAGCATTAAAAAGATGGGTTTTGAGTAAAGTCTTAAATTGTTCAAGGGAGTTGGCATTGTGGATATATGAGGGTAATCGATTCCAAAGGCATGGGGCAATAACAAAAAGGCTCGATCACCATAATTGGTATTAGTTCGGGTCCGCGGGTAAGCTGCAAGGTTGTTGAAGAACGAAGAGGTCGGAGAGAACTAGAGGAGCGAAGGGAGATGAGATCAGATCACCTGTTCACAAAGTTATTCAAATTTATGGTTGTTTCTTTCCAGGGGACCTAGTAACGAGGTATTCAATTCAATAGAAGCTGAAAAATCAGACAAACAGATCAAAACAAGTTTGAGGAAAATCGGACAACTAATAAGAAAGTTATGATATTTAAATGAACATGAAAAACTGGGGAAAACAATGAAAATCACTAGACAAATTGACAACTTGACTATGAGTATGTGATGTCATGGGTACAGTAGTAGCATTCATTTTGTTTATATTAGTACTACAAAATTACATTTTTTTGTTCAATATTATGATTTCTTCAGAACTTAAACCAAGTTATATTTTTATAATTATATATTTTTACATGTATACTCCTTCATAACATATATCATGAACTAAAAATATTGATTTTCGCAATACTTCATAATTTTAATTATCAATTTCTTATGAATATTTTGTTAAAAAATCATATTTTCCAATATTTTTTTTTGTACATGCAGAAACATATTTACTATAAATATGTTTCAGTTTAAGTTTTGAGAAAATCATATTTTTGGACAAAAAATGACAAATTGTAGTATTCACCTGTTTATATAAACAAAATAAATGGTTAGAACTTGGAAGTTTATCCATGACGTCACAAACTCATAATCAAGTTGCCAATTTGCCAATAGGTTTCCCCAGTTTTTCACGTCATGATAAATTCATAACTTTCTTATTAGTTGTCTGATTTCCCTCAAACTTTTTTTAATCTGTTCGTCCGATTTTTCTGTTTCTGTTGAAAGCAAGTTATTTTATGGCTGGACTTCCCCTTTAATGAATGAACTATAATACTTAGAATCCAGATTTCATACATTACTTGTTGCTATGTCTGACAAGCCTCTGACAATCCTTCAGGTTGTCAAGAACTACCTTTATTATAAAAGTATGCATAAAATTTGAATATATTTAGGAACAGGTCTATTGATAGTTGATCTACACGTAGATATGATCAACCCCGGAATAAGTTGTTATTTTTTAAATTGTTTCCAAATCACTCATTTTTGATGTCGGCTTTACACAGTAAATTTAAGTTAAATGTTAAATCGTTTAGAACTATTTTGCTTTTTGGGGTTTTTGTTTTGTTTTGCTTGGTTATGTTGTGTGTATCTAAAAAAGAAAGATCAACATTTTTCTTCATTCTAATTATTCTTAGTTTGTCTTCAAATCTGTAATTTGTAAAACATTATGTATGAAAAATCATTTATTTCTTTTTAAAAAAATAATTTCTACAGTAGATTATGTTCTTCTTCTTCTTCTTCTTCTTCTTCTTCTTCTTTTTTTTTGGGGGGGGGGGGTTATTTCAATTGTTAAAAATATTGGTTACGTGACAGGAGGTTGTGGAAAGCAGTTCTAAAACCTTGCTGACAAAGTTACCCTGTGTAAATAAAACTGCAAATGAATAAATAAATACATGTAAATATAGCGGTTTCAATAAGTAGATCTAAGCAGTGAAATATGAAAAATATATGTAAAAAGGTAGATGTATATGATGTCAGGCTTGATACTATTAATGGGTAAACAAAACGAAACATTGGGAGGAAAAGGAATAGAAAGTAATGAAAGGTTTATTGATACGTTATGATTTTTAACCATTTATGTTACAATGCGAGTAACAAGCCAATATCTATTTTTCAGTCATCCCTAGGGCTGGGTTTATCGTAGATATAACTTCGTATCTTCATAAACTACTATTGTTGTTGTTGTTTTTAAATACTGAATTCCCATCAAAATGTTTTGGAAACAGGCGCATGCGCATACATACACACATCCACACACTCCCAAACAAACAAAATGAGGTCGAGGACTTTATGCTATTTACAGCAGAGAAAGAAGAGCGCCCTCATATCTTTCACTTTTAAGCAAGTTGGATGACACATTTTCCAGTGAAATTCTTTAAAATACAGTCGATTTACCGATTTTTTTTTATTTTTATTTATTTATTTTTTTTTTTGGGGGGGGGGGTTGATTTCTCTTCTTTGACTTCATTAAGCCTATTTGAATGTTAAATGTTAAAAATGTGCTTGTTATGTGTTGGAAGTTGGCAAAGAATAAATGTTATTGCTAAGAAGATATTTGATATTTGTCAACGCTAAACCGTAAGGAATAGAATCCCCAAAAATAAAAAAGCGAAATTCGAAATAATCAATATAAATTATAGCAGTAAAAGCTTAACAAAAATCATTGATATGAATAAATTGTTGTTGTTTTTTCGAATAATTTTCATATGTAAATTTATATGTAAAAGGTATATATATATATATATATATATATATATATATATATATATATATATATATATATATATCATGTATATATATATTAGTGAGAAAACAACGCCCTTAGACATGTTAGAAGGGTAGAGAAAGACAAAATAATTTTGTTGTAGATTTTATAAGCTACCACGGGGCATACGCCTTATGTATGACATTTTGTTCAAAGTAATTAAGAAGAATTAAGAAGAATTAGTGCGCTTACCATCAAAATTACATGAAATAAAAAAAAAAAAATGACAGTGTAAATGCTTCTCTTTTGTATACATGTAGGCTGTGGTGTAGACACGGGAGACACATTCCCCCCACATCCTAGCGAATGGAGAGAAAAGAAAAAGAAAGAAAGGTTAAAAAATAAGATAGAGAGATAAAAAACCCAGAAGGATAGGAGGAATGGAAGCATAAAAAGGAAGTGATATGACCCCTCCCCTAATATGTGGCATTCACCTAAAAATGCCAGTGCCCCCAGCCTTGTTGCCAGTGCCCCTTAATGGTTAAGCCCACGCTACGCCACTGCATGTAGGCTACTATCTTGGCCAATGGTGTAGCTACGGGGTACCATCGAATGATAGCCCCCCCCCCCTAAAAATAAATAGTCCTTCCTGTAAGACCGATGGGCTCCCCCAACCCAGTGGGCTCACGTACAAATATTTTTCTTAGCATGTGAATGATATAAATGATATAAATGCCATCTGCGCTTTGACCTGGGGAGCGTTTCATCAAGACAGTGTTTTGTCGGTGATTTTACCGACAAATTTGCTCTCAGCCAGTCAGATGCAAGGATTTCAGTAGCTTATAACAGTTCTCGGTAAAAATCACCGACAAGACACTTGATGAAACGCTCCCCTGAGTGTCCAACGTGTGACAATTATTTGTACGGTGAAGGTTTGTGACAAGGATAACTTTTGTCCATACAATATCGAACTTTGGACATGTTTGGTTTCATCTCGTATTACAGCAGGGCGAATTTTACCAATTCATCCCCTTTTCCTTGTTTTACAGAGTAAAAAGGAGGTTTATTATATTCATTTTGTTGTTGTTGTTGTTTTTTTTCCAGACATGTGATGTTAGCATATCGGGTAGAATTATAAACTTTCTAGCCTTTTCTTTAATTGCCTATGCCAAATATACTCTTTAAAAAATGAAAAATAAAAGATAACATCTTTCGCCCAGAATGGAGATAATTGTCGTGTATCCAACCAACTTTGAGAAATACTTAACCGAACTTGGTTAATATTTTGCCCATTTTGGAGTAATTATTCTCTTGTTGGAAAATTTCTTTACAGAGTAATCTCCTCCCCCCCCCTCTCTCTCTCACACACACACACACACACACACACACACACACACACACACACACACACACACACACACACACACACACACACACACACACACCTCTCTCTCTCTCTCTCTCTCTCTCTCTCTCTTCTTACCTCATTTTATTGTTCTCTTTAACTCCCCCCCCCTCTCTCACTCTCGTTCTTCAGTTCTAAACCTGATTGTCTACCTTTAACCTAAGTTTTTTTTTCAATGTATTTTTTTCCGCTTCCGCCATCCCATTATCTATAGCTATAATGCTTTGTCTTATTATATTTCAATGAACGTGAAATGCAGTTTTAGATATGATTGTTTCAGTCCTTGACTGTTTGACTGGCGTATCAATGGCATTGTCTGATAAAAGTGCGAACATATGGAAATAAGTTGATAAAACAAATCGATACTTAATCAGTGTATAATATCAGTATATAATTCTCTGCGCTTCTTTGTTAAAGCAACTTTCAACTGAAAAAAAAAAATCATACTTTTCTTGTTGAGATACAGATCTTTTCCGAACATTTCAGTTTTTCTCATAATGTAAAGCATGGACAGGAGTCAATTGTGTAAATGCTCGATATACTCTTATCATTCGAATTTGTTATGTTTGTAGCTGGGGTTTTTTCCCCCAATTTTTTTTTTTTTGAAAAACGAATTTAAATCTTGATTTAAGATGGTAGTTGCTTCCTTTTGTCAAAGCAGAGCAATATTATTTTCTATCTATTTTGGAGCTAAAGATTGATTAAAAAAAAAAGATATCTAAAAATTAGAAGGGCCCATGCTTGTGGGTGGGTGTGCGTGCGTGTGTGTTTGTGTTTTGAGGCGAAAGAATAAATTACCAATCAAGGGAAAAGAAATAATGAAAGAGCAAAACATATGTTAAGTTTTTTTAATGACACACCATAGACCAATAAATTCTAATTTATTGTCATAGTTCATTGGATAATTTTTGCAAGCTTTGTTACAACACTGGTCATACTGGTTGGAAGAAAGTTACAATGCACATAATAGTTTTGACAATATAATTTTAATACTTAGGACATTCGTCGCAAAATATCAGAAAAAGAAGCAAAAAATTTCCATAAATATTTCCTACCTGAATATTAAGACGAAGTACAAATGCGATTGTGCATGCTTCAAGCAGCTTGAGACGAGTTGTCTCGTTGTGCGATGAAAAAAATCTGATAATCATACAAACGCCCTCATAAGTTCAGTTCAGTTCATTTATTTTACCAATATCAAAATACAAAGCAAACAAGATAAAATACAAAGTATATGGTAAGGACCAAATTGAAGCCAGGGCTTGTTGAGGTTGGCCCTTGTTCCATTGAAATTCCATTGAAATTGGAATACATGTATCTTACATGTACGAGAAAAATCACACAAAAATATCTTCGAAAAAAACATGGGACAATATGTTTCATTGTATCTGTTACTGAAGATGATAAGAATATCATTAATTTCTTAATTTGCTGCATTACTTGGAATTTTGCATCAAAGAATAGTAAGCATTTAAAATACGCACCCAGAAAAGGTGCAAGAAAGGAAATAGGAGAGTTAGCGAGAGAGAGAGAGAGATTAAATAAGGGATGACGAAATCATATTGAAAATTTAACTGTTTAAAAGTGATAAATAATATCAACAGTAACAATGACCACATACATTATTTTTTAGCAATACTTTGTGACTATGATAGTCAAAGTATACACTGTGTCTGATTTCTCAGAACCCTACATACCTGCGTAACCTTTTGGTTTAGAATTTCATTGTATTTTTATTCATACAGTATTCATATTCAAGATCTCAACAGTTATCTTTCTCCGCCTTCCATGAGGCCATTGGGGACCATTGTCAAGTCAATTTCGCTTGGCCACTGATGAAATATTCACATTCCTTTCACTTAAAAACAGTATTTTTTTTAGATCATCCCTACGAAACTTTTCGTCAGGTTTATAATTATGTCGCCCTTATTACGCTCTAAAACCTAAGACCTGTAAATCACTAAGTTGCAGTCGGGGGAAGGCGTCATTCGAGAAGCCAAATGATCCATGACTGAACTGCTGAATGGAGAGTATTATTCTTCTTACATCATGAAAAAGAAATAATCTCTCTCCCACTCCTCTAGAGTTCCTTTCGATATGGCCTCCCTTTCAAGTTTCATCTCATGTCTCTTCGTAGCAACAAAGCACTTGATGAACTCTGGTCCAAGAGCTTCAGTAATAACTTCATCGGACAACAATGCATCGATGGCTTCTTCCATATTGTCCGGCAGTGTCTCGGTCCCGGGTGGGATGAATTCATCCTTGTAAGCATCCCCTGCACCATCGATGCCTTCGGGAAGCTGAAGCTTCTTGATGATACCGTCTAATCCTGCTGCAATGGTTGCGGCCATGCTTAAGTATGGACTGCATGCACTAGCTCCCATCCGATTCTCGATGTATGTGCCACTTTTGCCATTCGCTTTGACACGGATGGCGCAAGTTCGGTTATCGGGACCCCATGTGGCGTTCCATGGAGCAAAGGAATAACGTTTGAATCTTTTCAGGCAGTTGGTTGTTGGTGCCATCAAGACGGCGATGCCTCTGGCGTGAGCAAGGAGTCCAGCCACCCAGTGTTGCCCAATCTCCGACAAACCAGTAGGGCTTTCAGCATCATACAGCTTGGATACCTTACCGTCAATATCCCAGAGCGAGTGGCAGTAGTGTGCTGAACTACCATACATGTCTGCCCATGGCTTAGACATAAATGATGCGACGTATCCGTGTCCCAGGGCGATTTCCTTGATCCCTAGTTTGTAGGTGTGAGCAGTGTCTGCGGCTTTGATCCCAAATTCAGGGCGGTAGGTGATTTCTAGCTGTCCCTTACCGGCTTCACATCCGTAACATTCAATATCAACGCCAGCCTGAGGTAGGTCAATAAGTATCTGCTGGAAAAGGGACTCATAAGCGGTCGTGGAAATAACCGAAGTTGCATTTGTATGTCCGTGCAACGGTTTCATGGTGTCTTCTTTGACAACAAAGAACTCGTGCTCATGCGCCGACCAAAGCGACAGCCCATGTTTCTGTAGCCTCTCCAACTGCCGTTTAGCCACAACCCTCGGGTAGACGGGTACCTTCTCACCGTTGTGGACCCCTTCTATCAATACTCGGGCGGTCTTTGTACACCAAGGCAATATCTGAAACGTGTCCAGATCAGGAACGGCGATGCAGTCAGCGTAGTGAATTTCTTCCCCGTATCCACTGCCCGGGGCTATATTGCCCTTGGGATCGAAAGCCATAAAACCCATGGAATAGTTGACTCCCTTCGTTGCCATCTTTTCAAAGTGTTTGGTAGGAATGCATCTGCAATGTGGGATACCGTACATATCAGACTGCTCGAAACGCACAGAAGTAATGCCATTTTCCTCCAAACGTTTCTTGATGATATCCATCCTGTGGTTTTGTAGACTGCAAATCTGTTACAGAACGTGAAAAACAAATATTGAGTTGGGTTTTTTTTTAATGCCACAACTTAAAGATACTGCATTATGGTACTACTCTGAGCGCAGTGGATGGCATTTTGCGCTTTGTTACCCCAGAGAGTGATTTCATCGTCTGTACATCATTTTAAAACATGATTAAAGTGAAATTTGACCTTGTATATTGGTTATTGCATTAATATGTGGTGAGCGTGTCCAAATTGAGACATCTAAATGCATGACAATCCGGACCACTTCCTCCGGAAAACTATAGTCCCGAACACTAGTACCCCCGAGACAACAGTCAACAGGTATTATATATTTGTCCGAGGTGGGCATTTGGGGATAGCTGCTCGAAGAAAATAACAAAAGAGTGCGTGGTACAGAAAACCCAAGCTACTATACAAAACTGGCATGCTTAGGAATTACAAACACCTGCAATTGTACAAGATGCTATGTACCTTTGACACTGTTCGGTGAAAGTAATGCAAGGCGACTTTGTCCGGAGGTGGTCGTCCGGATACGCCTTATTACATGTATTAGATAACATTATTCCCACAAATTTGAATACCTTTTGCGGGAATATTTTACACATGGCCGATATTGGTTTATTTGGTTAAATTATTTGTTGAACTCGCTCTCTCTCTCTCTCTCTCTCTCTTTCTTTTTCCTCCCGGGCCTCTCGTTCCCCCCCCCCCCCCCCCTCTCTCTCAATCTCTCTCTAGATCTCACGCGTTCGCAACTTGTTTTTCTCATTAACGCTCTCGCTCTCTCTCTCTCTCTCTCTCTCTCTCTCTCTCTCTCTCGATCTCTTTCCAAAATAAAGTCTGGTTTCAAAGCCTAATAATTATTCATGAAAAACACTTCTTTCGCCGTGCATTCGATTGTGCCCGACCTCCACTCATGCAAGGCGCCTCGAACGACTCTGCAAAGAAAAAGCAATCCCTTTCAACATCCCCAGGCAAATACTCATGGCGCCTATGGTTCACATTACTGTGCGGTTAGCGTCGTTCTATATACTCACTCTCAGTACTGAAAGATCGGACGGTATGGTGATTCAGATGGTGATATGCCAAATGCTTCTATTAGCTAAGCTTGATGTTTCCCTGATTAGATTTTTATCATGTTTAATGATATAATAGCAGTTACTATATTGCAAAATTTGAAATACACAATTGCGTCAGGGTGTTCCCAGAAAGTGAAAAGGAGGAGGGGGGGGGGGGGGGGGGGGGGGGGATGCGGAAGGTAGGCACATGTACCAGGATTTTTTCTGGGATTTCATTTAATTGTTCTTGTTAATATTATGAGTATCACATTATATCATTTCCCAGAAATTGAAAAGGAGGAGGGGGAGGGGGAGGGGGTGCGGAAGGTAGGCACATGTGCCATATGATTTTTCCTGGGATTTCATTTGTTCTTTTTAATTATGAGTATCACATTATTTGTTATACACTGCAGTGGAGGATTTAGCGGGGCACACCCGGCCCGTGCCCCCCCCCCCCCTCCTTTAGAACGAAAACTTTTTTTGTTGTTGCTCGTCAGAGAATTATGGAGGGAAACTGGACCCCATAGCCCCTCCCCCCCCCCCCCCCCCCCCCCACTGACCCACTGAGCGAATTTTGGAGGGCTGGCGATTTTTTTTTTTTTTTTATCGCCACCCCCCACTGAGCGACTTTTCGAGAGCTGGCGAGACCAAAATAAATACGGGTCTCCCTCCAATCAGTTTCCAAAAAATGACAAACCTGCATTTGTGTGCCCCCCCCCCTTATAAAAAATCATGGATCCGCCCCTGATACACTGTATCCTATATTTTTTCCCCCTATTTCAAACTTGATCGATGAAATGCTTAAAAATTGCTTACCTTAATAAACGAATTGTTGAGACAATCGCGACGAATTGGGGAACCACCTGTTGATTGTCGCGCAGTATTGCAGTGACTGTATAAACCACGATAGCTAAAATGATAATTTGTCGATGTTACACAGATTCATCAATGAGATCGAATTCTCGGAAGCAGCCATAATCAGATAATGTAGTGAAGATACACTTTCAAACAGTGGATGCCATATATGCCGCAAAAAATATTTATAATTAACCAAGGATATCTCTCCGAATTAACGTGCAGCGTATACAGTCGACTCTATAACGGTGCTTATACTATGAACACACTCTCTTTCCCCAGGTTCGGAGGCCTTTATATATGGTAATGGGCTAGTAATGCACGAAACGCCAGACCTCGGATGGTGTGATGAGAGAAAGAGAGAGAGAGAGAGAGAAAGAGAGAGAGAGAGAGAGAGAAAGAGAGAGAGAGAAAGAGAGAGAGAGAAAGAGAGAGAGAGAAAGAATAGTGTTGAACTTTACCATGGCTCTACAAATCTAACCTTATTGACCTTACATGTCCAAGGGCGGAAAATGCAAGCAAAGCAGTCTTTTGTCCAGGCATGCAATATTCGAAATACTATCCCTGGTGAACAAATTTAGCCATGAAAAAAGAAGAAAGCCCGCCGTGTATCCAATCTGTGATACATTTAATTTACTAAGACGTAGATCTATATAATTATACTGGGGGCAAATTTTGAACTTAATATCTAATATCGCCCGCATTACCTCGACGTATTCAAATATTTGTATTTGTCTGCATCACATGGTATCGTATTATTGTAAATATAACAATGTATCTAGTAACTTTACCCAGTGATGTCCACGATTATTTTTAAAGCTCAAATCTGGCTAAGGATATACATGTAGAGAGCATTTTCATCTGCATTATGCTTTGCATCGATCGACCAACTTGACTGAGTCACTTAATGTAACTGGGGAAATAAGAAGATCCAAGATTGAATTCTTATGTAGCTTTTATATGCTCAAATAACTTTAAATGGACAAGACCAAGTTCATCTCACAGTTTGAATCCGAAATAACATCACTGCACTGTAGAGAACTGAAAGGGAAAAGCATCAAGGCTCTAATCATGCTAATCATTGCCGAGAATCAATGTGACTGTTTTTGCCATTGCCCTACATGCATGCATGTGAACGGTGCAAAATGGTAGGAATGCTCCCTAAGGAGTGAAGATGGTGCACACTTGAAATCCAATGACCAGGGGGTATTTGTAAAGCGCACTGAAGTATTTACATAATGCGCTATATAAATGTAATATATTATTGTTGTTGTTATTATTATTATTATTATTATTATTATTATTATTATTATTATTATTATTATTATTATTACTACTACTACTACTACTATTATTATTATTATTATTATTATTATTATTATTATTATTATTATTATCATCATTATTATTATTATTGTTATTATTATTATTATTATTATTATTATTATTATTATTTTTATTATTATTATTACTATTATTATTGTTATTATTATTATTATCATTATTATTATGTTCATGTTTTATGCAGAACCGGGGGGGGGGGGGGTTGAACTATAGAGGCTACCCCTTTCTGCAGCAAGTGGTATATAATACCCACCTGTGCCGTTTTTTATACGTCAAACGGGTAACCAAACCTAACTTTGGAACCTCTCATTTAGATATTTTATTACAGGTCTATTAATTTTTTTTCATGATGTCATGTATTCTCATGTCAAAATCTTATTCGCTATAAACCGTTTATGGTTCATCTAATTTCTTTCATTTTCTCACTGCATGCGGCTTCACGATGACAGCCTTCAATCATATCTTTTCCATATTTCGAAATATTTTCATCTCAGGTGTAAAATGTCGGTTTTTAGGTCACATCGGATCGTTCTCCTTGTGGCATTCATAAACTGCAAAATGTTTGGGAAGCGATATGTGCATAATGGTTATGATGCATCTGCATAAGCTCGTGCATGTTGACACGAAAATCGTCCCCTGAATAATATGGTAAACTAACTGTGTTGGAGCTGATACCTCAGTTACACCGACAAAACCGATTCCAAGCCTACCTCTTCTTAGCTATTCTGGTCAATGTAATCCTTCGTTCGATCTGTTGTCGG
The DNA here is from genome assembly GCA_025618425.1 of Heliocidaris tuberculata. NCBI lineage: Eukaryota > Metazoa > Echinodermata > Echinoidea > Camarodonta > Echinometridae > Heliocidaris > Heliocidaris tuberculata. Next base: position 6,118,094 of record CM046846.1, read on the forward strand.
TCTGGTGTGGGTCTTGTTCGTGTGACTGGGGTATTAGCCTTCTGCAACGTCAGTGGCACTCAAGGTTGCCAGAGTTGGCAGAATTCTGCTTTCTGGCAGAATTTTGACCGCGTTAGCATCCAGCATTATGCTCATTATGCTAGGCATAATTTGACAAAATCTAGCAGAATTTTAGCATAATTCTGGTGTGTTTTTTTTTTGCTTGTCAGAGAATTTTTTTAGTAAAAATACACCCCCAAAATGCAGATAACCTTTTTTTTTTTTTTTTTTTTTTTGCTTGTCAGAGCATTTTTAGTATTTAACAGTAAACTTTTTGATTTTGCAGAATTTCCCCTTCTCCCTAGCAGAATAGCATTTCTTTCGCTGGCCACATTGGTGGCACTTCTTAATGATTCTCTCTCTTGGAGTCCATGTATCATAATTCGTAGCTAGGGACAGGCCATGGGCGATCGAGCCGCCCAAGGGAGTATGACCCTATACAATGCGATTACTTATTATAGCACTTAGGAAAATAGCGATGTAACCTGAATTGCTTTTGGATGCTGGCCCCTTCCAACAATAATTATTGTAGAAAATTGGCCATCGTCTGTGGTCATGATCCTTGGAGAATTGAAATCTCGCTCTTCAGAGGGTATGGCTCTTTTTGTTCTCGCATGTTTGAAGAGGTACAGACAGTACCAAAAATCTTCCTCCAGCTCCATGAATGTCACTTGTTTGCAGGTAGGGCTGCACGTGGAAACTAACTGCAGAACGGATGCTCATCTAGATTTTATTCGGGGGAACACACATTATTTTGATTAAATCAGAAAAAATAGTCGTATGGACCCACTTGCTGGATCACTTAAACGCCTCACCGAGCAAGGCCGGTAAAAGAAGAAATAACAATGGCGTACGTACACCAGACCATATTGATTTCTGAACCCTATTTGGTCCTGTCTCCTTAAATAGAATGCCAACGCGCACCTACCTGTCCTTCTTGTTCTAAATAATATCGATTTGGTATGGACTTCCGTTGTGTTTTGTTGCACGGGCAAGGCCGGAAAAGGACACATACACATGCATGTACTAAGTTGCGTATCGACCATAGTATTAAACTAATGACTTTAATTGGTGCATCATCATTTTCTTTCAGTCTCTTGTGATGAAGATACCTTCCATTATCATCGTACATCTTGATGTTATCATTGGATAGCATGGACGTCTTTTAAGTGATTCACCAAGTGACATCTTTTCTTCAGATTTGTAGAGCCGAATTCAAGACATCGTCGTAAAAGGAAGACTGAAAGGATATTATCCATTTTAAGATAATAAGCTGCTCCATTAAACCGCAGAGCAAAATAATGGTAAGATTATAATGTAAAAAAATAATCTACATAAATATGAGACTTGTTATTATCAACTTTTATAAGTGATACGTTTCCCGAAAGCTGCATTGAAGAAAAAAAAATGTCTTCAAAATGACACATTGAAAGATTGCCGTTGTGCAGTAGCGTATCCAGGAGGGGGGCATGAGGCACGTGCCCCGGGTGCCACTTGGAGGGACCACAAAAAAAAAACGCAATAGAAAGAAAGGAAGAATAGGGAGAACGAAGAAAAATCACAATCATTAAGGATTATGCGCCCCAGTCCGCTGGGTAAATGCATTAGAAATACGGTTTCTGAGGGTTTAAAATGCGAAAATTTTCTAAAGCTCGGTCGCTTTGCTCCCTCGGCATAATCATTTTCTTTCAGGATAATTACGCGCCCCCAGTATATATACTTCTTAAATAGCTTTATTTAAGGGCTCAAAATTTGAAAAATAAAGATGTAAATGTCGTTGCTTTGCTCGCTATTATGTAAGATTCATCTGTCTCTTGCTAAATATTGCGCCCCCAATATAGGATAAAGTGCATAAAAAGCATTTCAAGAGTTTCAACATTTTAAAAAAATCTCATCTTTCGGTCGTCTTGCTAAATTCCTCGACTATTTCTCAAGAATTTCGTTAAGTTTGCTCCTAAGTTTAGAAGGGAGTAAATAGAAAAACCGTTTATCAATGTACAAAATTCTAACTCTTCTACCGCTCAATTGCAGTGATCAATTTTAAAATTTCCTGTGTAAAATGCGCAAGAAATTGTGTTTCCTTTTTTTTTTTTTTTTTTTTTTTTTTTGGGGGGGGGGGGTTAGAAATTGGAAAATATTGCTGCTCGGTCGCTTGCTCCCTCGCTTGTACAATAACGTAGACAGGTTCGGGGGGGGGGCGCAACTTCATTATTTGCTCCGGGTGCCATAGATACGCCACTGCCATCGGGCACCACATATACTTCTGTGAACATGATGAAATTCGGTTGATCTTCTTTTTTGACAAAACAGCGTGAAAGTTCGGGTCGGCAAAGACAAATTTTATATTTTAAATAATGATTTGATATTAGGAAAATGGTAGAGTCTAACGAGTCAACGTAGATAGCGTTGCGATGTGACTGCAGGGGTGAGGATAGCAGCACGTCACACAGTCCCATGTTTTTAATTGTCCGTTTTCACTTCTAAAAAGCTCACCTTTTATCATGTTTATCGCTACAATATCTTTTTGGCGTTCATCAACGCTTTTTGTATATTATAGAAAATACCGAAAAGAGAATAGGGCATCGCAAAAACATGGGTAGCTGCGTATATTGACGATTTCGTTTTCTTTTGCAACATATTTCCTCTTTTAAAAAAAAAAAAAAAAAAAAAAAAAAAAAATATATGTATATATATTTATTTATTTATATATATATATAATATATATAAAATGTATGCAAGACCTATTCTTCACAGAAAGTTTTAACTTCAAAACTAAATTTAATCTGGAAACTGAATATTTCAATTAGGATAATCAATGCCTTCTTTTCCAAATCTTTTCCAAACTGATGTAGGCCTAAGGAATATATTATAAAGCCCCACCCTCATTCGAAAACATAGTTCTTGTTTCCTTTACTCTGTAAGCTGTATAGAGCCTACCTCTCTTATTGTAATGTTTATGATTTAAAAAAAAATTCTATAGAGTTAAAGATGTTTTGTAAAGTGGTTTCTTAATTGGTTACCCTTTTTTTATAATGGGTTGCAGAATACCTCGATGGCCTGAATATTACTAATCCTTGAATAAGCGGAGATATTTGAATGTGACGATGACGTCATTTTCACCGATTAAGGAGTTACCCGCCGAGTCGGTCCAACTCCCAGCCGAACACCTGGTCGATGGCGATGAATGGCTCAAGTTCAATGTTGGGGGGACCATGCTGGAGACATTGCGGGCTAACATCGAGAAGCTCCGCTCGATGTTCTTCGCTCAGCTTCTCGACCCTGGCATCGATGATGTCCATGCACCGGTAGACGGGATCTACCGCATTGACCGGGATCCTCAAGCTCTCCAGGTATTCTTATTCTTGATAAATTATTGTCATTTATTTCGACTGATGACTACCGTAAAGACCAGAGGCGTAGCGTGCTTCAGCCATTAAGGGGGCACTGGACTTCATTCTGGGGCAGCTCAGGCGCCATCGGACATACATAGAATATGAAATACGAATAACTTAGGGGTGGGAGGGGTTCATATCGTATACGTTCCAATTCCCCTCTCCCTTTCTTTCTCTCTCTATCCTTTCTCTTTCCTCCCCCTTTTTGCCGTACTTGGGCGGCATGCAACCCTGTACCATGCACTGTGAAGAATAGCTTCAAAAGTTAGTGGTCTTTCAGTCAAATAATGACAATGACATCATCTGATATGCCTAACATTGGGCATCAATGACTTTAATATGATAATATACAATGACCATATACAACGACTTACAAGATTATATCTTGTTTCATCTGTGTCCCGTGAAAATATCAAACGGTTCCTTGCTTGCAAAAAAATAATTATTTGGAACATTGGGGATGAACCTTTCATGATGCTGAGTGAGTAACTTATGAGTGAGTTTATAACTTTTGTTCTGTTTCTCTTCTCTACAGATATAAGTGAAATATGAGCATTTACTCCTGATAATTTTTTTTTCTTCTGTCTTCTTTCTTCTTATAATACACGTATGCTAAGCGCGTTTGACTAAATTTCAGTACTACATTATTTCCCTTAATTGAATTATGATTTCTGTTGATAGGTGTTTTTCAACTACGGGCGATACGGAAAGATTGTGGCCCTCCCCGAGCACATTAGTGAGAGCTTTTTGCTCCACGAGCACAAGTTCTACGGAATGCAGAACGCCGTCGCCGATGCTATCAGGTCGTACTTCATCGAGAGGAGCAAAGGGCCGACGTCGATACAGCTTGAGAAGGTTACGATCACGGAGTTGGCCATGGATAAGAAGTACCTTCACCACAACGTCTACGGTATCATTAGGGGAACGCAGCTGTGCTGTTTTACCAATGTCCTCGGAAAGGGAGTCTGCTACAAAGATGTCGGAAGATTTTTTATTTATGAGAAACCTCACGAAAAACGTAAGAGGGCGTATTTCGTTACTTTATTTATCTGTTAAAATATATTCATATAGGATAACAGGATCAGCTGTAGGACTAATTTACATCTTGGTCCTGGTTATGTCTTGACTATGACAGATTCCGTTGATTTAGATTTCACTTTCATCCCATCATTATGTTACAAAACAAAATATGAAGGTTGCATATCACCTCAAATTGTCTTCATGATACAGGGCTACTGATATTGTTTTATCTTCACCAGCATACATGGCATAAGCGAAAACTCTCTAACACTATTACAATCTTGGAAACCCGAAACTTTAAAGAGTTAATATCACTTTCATTGTCTTCTTTACAAATGATTTTGAATGACTTATACTAAGGCGTATCCTTTATTTCCAATTGAATGCAGATACTGCCCTTTTCAGAACGAGCTGTTATCGATGCAAACACACCATCTGTTTGGCTGATGATGCCCTGATTGGTCTCGAAGGCTGGTGCCACAAGTGCTCTCTATGTCTCCGGTGCCAGGATATCCTCTGCGAATCATCATCATCCAAAAAGAGCGACGAAGAACTGCCAGAGGCCGACGTTGATCCGAATGGAAATCGAGTCGTCCGAAAGACGGCTTCGGCCGTTTTCGTTTCCAACGTGGCACCCATTGTGTTATCGCCGGAACCGTCGAACAATGACGAGGTAAGTGATGAGGAGGATGATGAGGAGGTCGATCTACGTGCCATGATTAAGGACCCGTTGGCGGAGATGACGCTGAAGAACAAGCAGAAAGGGGTGTCCGGGATGGCCTCGAAGAAATTTTCGCTGATACCCCCGGAAGATGACGGGAACAAGTTTATCGAGCCACCCAAGAACAGGTTGAAACTGCCCAAAATCCAGGTTCCAAAAGCTGGAGGGGCGTCGGAAAGTTCTATAGCAAAAGGGATGAGGCATTTGAGGCGAAATACGGAACCAGCAGCCCTGAATATTGATCAGTTTGTAGACTTTTTAAATCGTGGGGATTGGTGATTGACGTGGGTTCCTGATAGCATGGCAGTTGACTGACTGAAATTGTATGCAAAAACATGTAATGTATAATTCCTCTCTCTGTCTCCCTTTGACATTGTCATGGCTTCAGGGACATCGCAAGACCATTTTGAATGGAATGGGAGTGTCAGACCAAATTCGCCAACAAATTTGCCGAAATTTTCCCCAAAAGTAAGCAAGCGAGATAGTGAGCAAAAAATAATTGCACAACGTTACCGACGGGTGTAAAACTGGTCGTCATTGAAATTTGCTTATTTGCGGAACAAGGCTGGAAAAATGTCACGAATTTGCCGTCTATAATTATATAACATGGATGATTTTATAGCTTTCAAATATATATATATATATATATTTGATGAATGTAGGCTGGCTTTATTAACGTTCAAAATCTCATGATGCATTGTCATTACAAAATGTTATAGGCATCAGGATGACGAAGCTAACAACAAAACAAAACATTACGTTTCTAACCTATATGCGGATGCCAGACGGTCGTGGAAAAACGAGGTACATGTAGTATTTAAGTATTACCTTTTTTGTCAACGTTTTCAAAAATCTTTAAAAATAGAGTCTATATGAAGCAAGTTTAGCGCAGTACTAGTTTTGTGTTATATTTTTGTTGTTCTTATGGTTTCTTTTCTTTCTTTTTTTGGTCGTCGAATGTGTAGACATATTGTATAGGTGCAAGACCCTAAATACTTTATCATGTTTATTGGTTTCTTTAAAGACTGAAAGGTGGACAGAATTGTCATGCTTTCAAAATAGTTTGATATAAAACATAGGGAAACAGCAAGTAAAATTAGCATAGCATTGGTTTTGAAGAAACAATGTGCATGCGGAAGAATAGATACGAACTGCATCAATCAGTACATCCTGATATCATTCCAATCTCTCTTTTCCGCCATCCCGTGTTACTCCTGTTTTGAATGTAATTAGGTGATTTTTAAGTGTTTAATTTTCGTTCACACTTCGTTATACTTTCTCCTTTCCTTTCCTCTCCTAATCATCTCCAATACTACCGTCACCTTTATCATTACAATCGTCCTCTACATTCATACAGAGCCTGATCGGTTAGTCACGGACGGACATTTGACAAATTTTGAAAGTTTGAAGGTCTGTAGAAAATAAGTATTTAATTGAAGAGATCTATTTTATGTTTCATTGTGAAGGGCATCACTGAAGGAGTTGAAATTTGATAAAATTTGGTTGCCATGGTCGCCTACTAAAATTATAATCCATGAAATATTCATTGTCACGGACGGACAAAATGCCTACTCTTAACCGATCAGGCTCTACAACATAACCCATTTTGTGTATAATAGTTTCCCCCTTTTACCTGTATGTCATGTATAGGTCTTTTCTTTTGATATTCCCCACGGTATGTTTTCCTCCGCTACCGAAGTTGGCGCCGTTATGTATGGATGGCACTGGACGTCCCTAGAGCAGTGTAGAGTACCTCTGTTAGAGAGTAGCGACACCTCATGATTTGAACGCCATTTTGTTTCCACTGCTATGCAACATTTCTATTCAATTCCGATGATGAGCACTTTGGTGTTCTCAATAGAAAGAATTCGAACGCCATTTCGTTTCCAGAAAAATGACGTCCATGTCAATACTCGCTATATAAAATTAAAGGCACTCTAGACGTCCCTAGAGTCCCTTTATAGCAGAGTTACGACAACCCGTGATTTGAACGCCATTTTGGGGCCACTATTACGTAACATTTCTATTCAATTCCAAATAGAAAGAATTCGAACGCCATTTTGGGGTCAAAAAATAGGATGTCGTAACTCTATCTATCAAGACTCTAGACGTCCCCAGAGCCATACACAACGTCTCTGGAGAGGGACTTTAAACGTCCCCAGAGCTATCTATACCCCCATACATCTATTTGTTTGGCAGGCATTAAAAATTATAACAAAATATATTCGCCATAATTGTGTCCAACTGAAATGGCTCTGAACGTCTCGGGAATCGTTGATTCTATCGCGTATTGGCGTTTGTTTGTTTGTTTGTTGTTGTTGTTGTTTGTTTTTGTTTTGTTTTGTTTGCTTGTTTGTTGTTATTGTTTTTTTTTTTTTTTTTTGGGGGGGGGGGGAGGCACAGAGGGCCCGTGCCCTCTTTTACAGCTTAAGTATACAATACAAAAATATATCGATATATATCACTTAAAAGCCCGCCCCAATCCCTCCGCTCATTCTCTCTCTCTCTGTTGTACTGTCAACACATGCACACACATCTCTTTTTTTTTAAATTCTCACCCCACATTCTCTGTCCCCCTCTCCACCCCCTCTCATTCTTTTATTGCTCCACTCACACACACACTCTCTCTCTATTTCCTTGTAGCACTTATTATTTCCTCTTATTATATTTGAAATCAAATTATTAACTCAATATATTATTTACTCATGTCTTTAATACATGGAATTAATTTTGGCAAAGTGAGCTGTGGGATCCTTAGTTTTTTTGTGGAACGATATCTGAAATAAGTGGAATGTACATAGCTAGGATAGAAGTTATTGGCCCGAATTCACAAAGGAGGTTTGGTTTAAACCATGGTTTAAACCCCCTCCTGGGTTTTTTAAGCGTACGTGCGCACGGAATCTGATCCAATCACATATTTTCTTTGAGCGCGCGCATGGGCAATGCCGCTTATTCACGCTTATTTTAGTACGCTTACGGAGGTTTAAACCTTACCCATGGTTAAACCTCCTTTGTGAATTCGGGCCATTGAGTTTTTTTTAACCAGTACTGAAATACGGTAAGTTTATTAACATTAACTGTAAAAAAAAAAGTTACATAGCTCTTTCCTTTTTTTTTTTTTTTGGTGGGATTTGATAAAATTAAATGAATGACTTTTGATCTACCATTTTCCTGTGCAATTTTCTATAATGGTGTCATATGGAAATATATCTATTGCAGTGCATTATGTTTATAAAATGGAATGGACGGTGATGGAATAATAAAAATAAAATGAATTTATAATCATTGTTTTATTTTAGTCTCATCTGTTTAATAAATGAATTTTCATCATTCAGAATCTTCAAACGCCCAGTCACAAATATCCACTTTGTACAGTAGGCACATTAGGAGTTACATGTACTTTTTAATAAAAATTAGCACGATATGAAACAAATTCATATTTACACAATTACTGTGGTAGTATGAGAGGTTTCACTTCTGAGGAGGAAAAATTAAATCACTTTTATTTCTAGCTACTGTTATAAGTAATAATTTAATAATTTCTATGTCTTAACATAGACCCCGTTCTCACTCACTTTTGAAAGTGGTCTTAGTTAGACCGCTCCAGAGGAACGGGTCTTGAGGAACGGTTTGCTAGCGTTCACACTCCGAGCAGTTTTTCTCGCTCAAACCGCTCCACGATTCAAAGTGGCCTTGTTGCTATGGCAGCTCAGTTCAGCGGGTCAAATTTTTCGCGCGGAATACAAACTGATGTACCGTAGCGTGCCTGCCGGCTGCCCGATCGATTGCTTTTGCTTTGTTTTGTGCGCGGAACGTCACTGGCTCACTTCCGGTTGAAGTACGCTTTCGTTCACATTGCACGTTTAGAGCGGTCCATACCGCTCTTAATAAGACCCGTTCCTCAAGACCACCTCCCCGAGGTGGTCTTCTGGAGCGGTCCAGAAGACCACTTCCTGGACCACTTTGACCGTTCACACTCACCTAAGAACCGTTCCTGGGGAACGGGTCTTAGATAGACCGCTCCAAAAGTCCACTTTCAAAGTGAGTGAGAACGAGGTCATAGACAATGTACAAGTACACATCTAAGAAGATTTAAATGGCAATCAAAGATTGAACTTGTCAATGCAATCATGTACATAATGCACTTACTTTAAAAGAATACCCCGATATGCCTTCATCAGATTGTCTGAAAGTAACATGTCATTAACATTCGTTTACCAAATAATGATTTCATACGATTCTTGATACATGCAATAAGAAAAGCCTGAACAATGTGACTTTATACATGTACATAAAACATGAAGGACATACCATTACATGCACTATGACATAAAAAGAACAACATATACATGCAGAGGTGGTGGGAGCAGAAGGTGATTGCCTTTACAATGAGCTCCAACGTTTCCAACCCCTCCCTCCCTGCCACCCCCCCCCCCCGCAAAAAAAATGACTAGCTTTTTTATTTTGCTTTGTCTTTTTGCTCGTAAAAGATTTTTGAAATATAAAATGCTTTAGAAAAAGGGAAAGGCCTTTTTATTGTTTTTACTGACTGTTTTGCTTCTCAATGATTTTTTTTTTCTTCAAGATCTATGCCTGCTTAAAAATAGTATGCTGTCATGCCTGCAGCCATGTGTACATAATTATAAGTGACAACAAGAAAAAAACAAAAACACCAAAATAATAACAAGCCCCCCCCCCCCCCCAAAAAAAAGGTGAAAATTAAGGGGAAAAAATATCTATAGTAGCTTGGTAGTCCTTTCCTCTTACACTTCTGACACTCAAAAGAATGCTGAAATACCACACAATTACAAAACCATTCATGCATGTAATACTTACAAATGTTAGTGCGTATCAACAATATATATAGTTACTTAAATGGAATGTTATCATAAACATGTACGAGCACCACTGATCAGGGCACTACTAATGCAAAACATTAGTTGTGCTGATACAGCTCACAAAATAGGTTGTTCTATAATGAATGTGCAATAATGATCTTAAACCATAACGGTGATTAAGTATATCACTTAGATCTGTGATTTGTATAAGAAAAATTGTGTAGAAAGATTTTATTTAAATGTGATCCTCATGAACTCTAGTGATACTTCCTCATGATGCAATATTTTGAACAGAAAATGAAATACTCTCTATTTATAATGAAATGATCATTGAACAAAATTTGGAAAAAAAAATCAGGATTCTTTCTCAAAACAGTGCTCTTTGCAGGCATTTCACGGAAAATAGGAGATCAAGGAAATTTTAGGGGTATAATTGATATTTCAATAATCATATCAATCCAGACAGCACAGCTGTCGGATTTGCTGGGAGAGTTATCATTACTGAAATCAAGCTTTTTTCAAAATGTCATCACTTTAACCTAGATGCACATGCCCTAAATGCATATACACATGATGTCAAGGGGAAAATTGAATATGAAAGTAAAAGAAAAAAAATAATTTAAACACAATTTTGGGTATATTCATGAATTTAGGAATAAATTCAAAGAGAGGATTTGCATCCTCCAATATCTACTAGAATGAAGACTAAATATGATTAATTCTTAAAACAAGACATTGCATGAAAGCCTATTAGGATTTAGGATTAGTGTCAAAAGTGTAATCCATCAATTTTTTTCTTTCTTTGCTTAAAAAAAAAAAAAAAAAAAAAAAAAAATTAGAAGTGCAATCCAACCACTTTGGTCATATTTGATAGCAAAGAAAAAAAAGTTATTCTTGTGACCAAAGACTTTAAGTGAAGATTCCCTTCTTCAGTTTTCCTTCTGAACTATTTCCTAATGAACAGAAAAGATTTTCAGTGCAATAGAAGCATATACATAAAAAATTAGAAGAAATTGTGATTTATCATATTGCACTGCAGGAAGACATTTTGCCAAATTTAATGTTAACATCCACTCAGATTTAGTATTTCAAAGTATCATGATGTATGATTATGTATTATCTAAACAATTTCTTTCTTCAAAATTTACAAACAATGAATATCAATATCTTTGTCTCACTTCTTACTTCACTGCTGTCCAACAATAAGGAGAATATATACCTATTACAGTCTACAGATACATTTATTACCCCCCCCCCCAAAAAAAAAAAAAAAAAAAAAAAAAATGTCACAATATGGGGAAGGAGGATAGTACTTAAAGGGCAATCCAACCTTGGTAATGAGATGATTTGTGTGAAAGCAGAAAAATAAGAAAAACAGGATGGTGAAATTTTGAAAGAAATCGGACAAGGAATAAGAAAGTTATGGATGTTTTAAAAATGAGATCACTACATCTATGCGAATCTCAAATTGGCAATTTGGTGATTCGATTGTGACATTTTTGTGGACAACTCTCCCATTTGTCGTACACAAAAATATCATTAATTTGCGGTTTTCTCTGAGGCGCTTTTACCCTCGGGGCAGTACTCAAAATATATTGGAGATAGCATATTGTTATAGGTCCTCATGAAAGAAAGAGATCCTACTGCGTAATACATTTTGAAAAAAGTGACATTTTAGTCATTTTGTGTGTTGGAGCGAATGGGGGAGTTGTCCACAGCTACATCACAGTGACATTACCTATTCGGCCAATTTGAAATTCCCATATGTATAGTGATTACAACTTTCAAAAATTCATAACTTTCTTATTGCTTGTCCGATTTCATTCAAACTTTCACCAATCTGCTTCTCTGATTTTTCCTCTTTCTTTCAAAGCAACTTGCTGTTAAGGTTTAATTTCCCTTTAATCCTTCATACTGTACAATGTACAGATACTACTCTGTTATAATGTTAAGAGAGTTCACCTATTAATGTAGCTGTTATTATTATTCTTATTCTTATTTTTATTCTTATTCTTCTTCTTATTATTATTATTATCATTATCATTATCATCATTATCATCATCATCATCATCATCATCATCATCATCATCATCATCATCATCATCATCATCATCATCATCATTATTATTATTATTATTATTATTATTATTATTATTATTATTATTATTATTATTATTATTATTATTATTATTATTATTATTATTATTATTATTATTATTAAAGTAATTTGGTAACTTTGTAGAGGCTTGATAAAATCTGAGCTTCCTGGCCTTACATGCTATCATTGTATGTAATATGGTGTAAAAATGAAGCCCAGGAAAAAAAAAGCACTTCAAAATCATCATGTGCTTCACAAAAGTAAACATGCAAGTGACCGGAAATGCCAGACTCATTTTCCCCCATAGACTCAGTGTCAGACTAAAGCGTATGGCCATACGCTTTCGTAAATGGGAGTATTCAGTCACAGATATCTTAATAATAGCGTTATATATTTGAAAACCTTTCTATGCCTGACTATTTATTTATCCTTCTGAACATTATACAAGACAGATATCAAAATTCAACAATTTATTAAATCAAGCCTCCACAAAGTTACTGAATCCCTTTAAACAAAATAAAAATAGATGCAGTTTATGCTGTGACTACACATGACAGTAATAAGGAGCAGGGAATACGACTGATCTCCCCCTGTCCCTAAGTTCCCTAAAGCATGCAGTTCCCTATATGTATGTCGTCCAGTATCTATGTTTCCCATACTTTACATCGTCATCATTAAACTTGTGTACAGAGGATTACTCAACATGGCAAAAATCTTTCCTTGAACATTTTCGCACGATGTGAGAGGACTTCCCTGCTGATGTCACACAGATTGAATATGTAGTTGTAATTGTACAGTCTTATACAAAAGTGATTATAAAAGATATATAAAACTAATCAGCTTTTACAGGTCTTGGTGTTACTTCCTCCTTGAACGCACTGTATACAAAGAGACCCAGAATCACATGGACTGCTAATATTGCTGCAAAGGCTGAATACAGGGTGGCACTGTGTTCAGCCATCTGGAACATACCTGCAAAATAAATTAACAGAGATACAATGTTGAAATTTCATGTTACCCATACACTGACAATCGATGTCACAGCCCAATATTTCACAAGTGCTGAAACTCTAGCCTGCTTCAAGGTAAACTGAAGCTTCTTACCTCCACATGAAATTATATTGCATTACCTAGTTCTCTTCGAGTACTCAAATGGAATCATTTTTTATTAGAAATTCTGAATCATTTCATGCACTAAGGCTATTCTTAGTTTAAAATGATGTCAAATTCAAGCTTCCCTATTAAGTGAAACAAGGGCAACATTTCATACCTCTAGATCTCTTGTCTTCTGGATTCATTGTGCTTTTCAAATTTTCAAAAGTCACTATCAATTCAGATACAGGTGTCAACCCACTGGAGATGATCTCATTTTTCTTCTTTCTTGAAAATCCATCTCCCATAGGTTACATCCCGAGTTATCTTCAGCTTAATACTCAATACAATTAAGAGTGTTTCATCTTTATCATTTTAAATTGTAATCTTTCTTCATTTCTTACTCAGCTTCCAATTATTTTTCATTAAATCCAAAGGACAAATACCATTTATTTGCAGTCTTGAACACTCAACTTAATGAGAAGGTTGAGTTCTGGGAAAGGTGAAAAACAATTTGTGAGCTTTCTGATTCCTTTTATGATACATGTAGTTTGAAAGTACATCATAGTAGAAATGTCTCCTGAAAAGAATTGCTCTTCAAATCACCTCATATTCTAAATATGATGAGAAATAGCTGAAGTGTTCGGGCCGAACATTCATGCAACATGTGTGTGCAGTCCCATATACTCATTTCTGCGTGCAGTGCATGTGCTTTTCAGCGAGACTGGGTCAATTTCTTATCATTTTGATGATTTCAAAACCTCAAAGTATACATCAATTCTTATGCACACATGATCAACCTTTCCCAATTACTTTGAGACAGTTTCTTTCACAAGGGAATCGCATGACCAGAACTCAACTTCATCTTTAAGTTTATTAGAATACATGAATTCTATAATCCATCATTACAAGAAGTCAAGACCCTTTGCAATTGCCATGGGAATGGGAACTGACTCACCCTCAAGTATTGTGTGTTTCAGGTAGAAGTAGAGGACGATGGGTATTGTGAAGAGAAGAAAGCTATAAAACAGGAGCTTCCTCACAGTGGAGGAGTAGATCGCGGTGTTTTGACTGTATTTAGGATGAAAAGTAACATAGACGGTTAGTGTATAGAATTACAATTTAATCATACTTTGAAGGCTATCTTATAAATAAAAATTTGACATTAGAACTGAAGTAATTGTGGTGCAGACCGTGCAGAAGTCGAGATTTCTGACAAAATTTTCATTAATGCTAAGCATAGATGGCATTAAGCCAGTTGAGACCTCCACGTTTAGCATTGATGCCTGTTGAAGCCTATTCACCCGTAAAGGCTATTGTGGAGTACAAGCTTATCTTTAGATAAGCTTGCAACAGTTATATGTATAAGTGGGTAAGTGGCATCGTATTATGCACTTATACACGTACAAGCTTATCTGAAGATAACCTTGTACTCCAGACTAGCTTTTACGGGTGACTAGGCTTAAATAGCTTTTGTGTGTATCAGCAGGCCTTTTTTCCAGTCTAGATCATTCATACTAGACCAAAAATTCTGTCTCTCGTTCGTTAGCCCCTTATTTTGGTAGGGTCGGCCCTCACTTAGAGACAGAAGCCGGCCGTTCGATCTGCTGTGCAAACCGAATACACATTGACTCACACACTAATAACATTTAGAATACGGTTGTGAGATTTTCAAACGGAGAATACCTTGGACCCAGAATTACCTGAAAAAGGAGCTTTAAAGTTTAAACGGATTATTCAGTCAAATTGGTAAGTTAACAGATCAGTTATAACATATAGAGCCTAGGTCTAATCTATTTGATGTATAAAAATATATGAAAATAGGTATGGATTTTTCCAACTACATGCCGACTGGCCGTCGGCGGTCAGTAAGTTTGCACAGCAGAGTGATAGGCCTGTTTCTGTCTCTAAGTGAAGAGCCAACCCTACCAAAATAAGAGGCTAACGAACGAGAGACAGAATTTAAGAAAATTAAATCTTACTTAGAACACTTTTTTAATCTGTTTTTGACTGCTGCAACAGTGAATGTTGAACACAGTCCCATATGTGTTAGTGGCAAGGGCCTATGTGTGCGTATTATGATACTTCGATCAATAAAAATATGGGTGCTAATGCACTTTCGTATCCATCCGCATAATACCCTACCCTACCCCTAACCCACTCACACTTATGCGAGGTTATTGGAGATAACCCTAACTAACCCAGCCCTAAGTTAGGCCTAGGGAGAGGGTTAGGGTTGGGGGTAGGGTACCCAATACGCATGGATACGAAAGTGCATTAGCGCCAAAATATGTACCTACGATACACTTATACATGTACAAGCTTATCCGAAGATAACCTTGTACTCCAGACTAGCTTTTACGGATGAATAGGCTTCAATAGCTTTTGTGTGTATCAGCGGGCCTTTTTCCAGTCTAGACTATTCATACACGAGAGGAAAATAATTATTTAAAATTTCATTTTCAATTCTGAATCCCCAAATTTGTGGCACAGTAAGAGTTGAAGATTACCTGAATCTAGTAAATTTAAGAAAATTAAAGTGTACCAATCACCTGAAAAAAAAATTTGTGTACAGCTAGAAAGTATAAAATCAACCTCAAAGAACTTTGTCTGGTATTCTGTAGTTCAACAGTTAATGAGTATGAAGGAAATAAAGGATAACATGAAAATGCTCGCGCGGAACTGAACTCCGAGTTTGGTTCCGCGCGAGCCTTTATCTTGCCGGGTGCGTTGAGTAGTCTACTCATGAGTCGCTTTTAAATTTACACTTACAGCGAGTGTAATTAAAATTGCAATATCTCTTTATAGAAATGATATTTGAAGCTCATATTTTGAATACAGTATAATGACGAAACCTCTAAAATACAGAGCAAAATTACTTTTGGTGATTGGTACTCTTTAAATCTTGCTTAGAGCAATTTTGTTGCACGTTTGTGACTGCTGCAACAGTGAATGTTGGACACAGTCCCACATACATGACATAGGCAAGGGCCTATGCACTCACACTTATGCAAGGTTATTGAAGTGCCTATGAGTGCCTACTATACAACTATGGTCATTTGATCATGAAAATTGTGAGCTCCATGGAATAGTAGTAGTTTCATTCACTTATCCAATGAACAAGGTTATAATATAATTCAGGACGCTGTCACAAAGTGGCAGCGTCCCTGGGCTACATCTTCAGATAAGCTTGTATGGTAGTGCATCCAGTTTCCGAACACTTTTCAGAAAATCAACGATAGCAAATAAAATACCAAACGAATATCTGTCAACCTTACATAATGAATGCTCAAAGTACTACAGAAAAAGAAGTTGATGGAATTTTTAAAAGACAACGTAGATTTAATACGATATTCCCTTCTGAGCGAACCCCTTCCAACGACGCGGCATTTTGGTCCCTTGAAAATGGTATTGTATTTCCGAACGTGCCCCTATGGGAGAAATTTCTTCATTATGCTCAGTCTAATCAACAAAAATATTACGCACACACTTTTTGTTATCACTCGTAGTTCGGCAGGTCGATGGCACGAACATGCTTTATATCGAGGGTTGCCAATATATAAACAACAGCCACTGATGCATGTTATGCAGTAATCACTCTCTCTCTCTCTCTAAACCAAACGTTAGACAGGAATGATCAGTCATGAGGTCTTTGAAATCGGCAGTTTCCATGGTTTTAGGTTAAAGTTTCATTCAAAATAGAGATATTTTTCAGAATAAGGGATTTTTCAATCAATTATTTAATCGTTTTCATGGTTTCATGTAACTAAAAATAAGATATTATTTAAGTTTTTTTTGCCTCATTTCATGATCTGCTGCCCTTTGTTCGCCGTGTCAAATAGTGTGGAGAACATGCGCGTAGTCCCACGCATATGAAAGGTTAAGCCATTTTAATGCGTCTAACTTAACTGTACACGTTCGGTAATACCATCCTGTTCGGAAATACAATGCTTGACTATACATGTATGGTGGTTGATCCAGTGTCCGAACACTTTTCAGAAAATCAACGATAGAAAATTAAATATCAAACGAATATCTGTCAAACTTACATAATGAATGCTCAAAGTCCTACAGAAAAAGAAGTTGATTAAATTTTAAAAAGACAACGTAGATTTAATACGATATTCCCTTCCGAGTGAACCCCTTCCCAACGACGCGGCGTTTTGGTCGCTTGAAAAAGGTACCGTAATTCCGAACGTGTGAAACCTATGGGAAAAAGACACACCTTTGTTTCAATAGTGTGGTTTTCATACGCGTATTTCCCAAGCGTATGAAAACCCATTTTAGGCGCTTAACTTTACACGTTCGGTAATACAATCTGTTCGGAATTACAATCCTTGACTATACATGTATAAGTCTTCAGATAAGCTTGTACATGTATAAGTGGGGAGTGTGATCATACTATAAATGTTTGCATCACCAAAATAAGCGAATGGGACTGAACATTGGCACACGGGCAACAGAACACCTCGTGATAATTGTAATTTCAGGTACTTTCTGTGACTTCAACTCGCTTAGAACGTACATACTGACAGTGTAAATAATTAAGAATACCTGCTTGCTCCTCGGATATCTTCTGGTCGTGTCATGTTTGATATATCTTCTTTCTTTCACTCCAAAATTTTCAGAAAAATTTTGGTTGGTGGGCGTGTAGGTTGTTAGATAATATTTATGCAATGTTTATATGGACAATTCCGGGCTGCGCGTTTACGTTTTACAACCTTGCCTAGGCATATTTTCCAAATATTGCATCGAAACGGCTCGAGCTCACTCTAATTATTGACTGTTGCGTGCAAGTGTGTATGATGACCATTACAGTTCACAGAACTCCTAAAGACGCGTCCTTATTAGTTCTGCAATTCGGTTCCGCCGCCTGTTTTTGTGTATACTGACCTAAGTTCCTACGGTCTGCAAATTAAGCTTAGATAACTACATGTCACTCATGCCCTTCCATCAGGGGCAGATCAAGGATTTTGCATAAGAGGGGGGGGGGGGGGGGCAACGTAGGCCCTACTGTATGTAGTGCATTTAAGCCTCCCCCCCCACTTTTTTCAATGATCTTTATTTTGATTTCACTCAATAATACATGGATTTTTTTCTTTTTTTCAAATTATTTTCATTGAATTACATAACAAAAAGACAATGAAAATCACTAGTAAAATATTTCAATGACTTACATGATCATATGAACATAGAAGATAAGGCTTAACACACTAAAATATGCCTACATTACCAGAATACAATCAATCATCACTAAAACTATTTCACTGAATTACATGAGCATGTATACATTAGAAAAAGACCTTAAAAATTTTTTTTTAAGAGAGACATTGAGTGAAATCTTTCTTCTTTACCAAAACCCGGCCTTTGACCTCTCCTAACCCCCACGTACCCTCCTTAAAAAACAAAAACAAAAACAGCCGCAACACACACAAGGCCTGTCTTCATCAGCCCGAGTTTCCAAAATAGCCCGCTAATTCTGATCCGGGAAACTAACCCGATCAGGGGCCCGTTGCACAAAACTTGCGTTTGAACGCAACTCTGGAAAATCAAACGCAACTTTATTTTCAGCCAATCAGAAGTGCGCATTTAGGACTTGCGTTTGATTTTTAGGAGTTGCGATTAAACGCAAGTTTTGTGCAACGGGCCCCAGAACTAGCTCGAGCTAGTTTGTAATGAAGACGCAATTAGCTGGCTATTTCGTGGGTTTCTAGCTCGAGCTAGAAGCCTAAGTCAACTCGGGTTTTTTTGTGAAATAGCGCGCTATTTGGCGAATTAGCCCGCTAATTCGCAGGTGAAGACGCACTCGGGTTTTGACTCGGGTTAATTTATTCATGACACCAATCCTAGAAATGTTAATTTCCTTATGTATTTCTTGATTTTCTTCTCTCTTTCCACCTTTTCCTTATGTATTTCTTTGTTTTCCCCATTCTTTATTCTTCTTTCTGTTCTTATGTATTTCTTTGTTCTTCTTGCTATCCTATTTTCTTTATATATTTCTTGTTTTTCTTCTCTCTATTTGTCTTTTCCTTATGTATTTCTTTGTTTTTCCCATTTTCTGTTCTTCGAGCTTGCTATCCTCTTTTCTTTGTTTATGTATTTCTTTGTTCTTTCTGTCCTCTTCTCTTTATATTTCCTTATGTATTTCTTTATTTTTCTTTCTATTCTATATTTTCCTCTTGTATTTCTTTGTTTCTTATGTATTACTTTGTTTTTCCTTCTCTCTTTTTTCTCCTTATATATTTCTTTGTTTTTCCCATCATTTATTCCTTCTTTCTATTCTAATGTATTTCTTTGTTCTTCCTTCTCTCATCTTCTCTTCATATGTATTTTTTTATTCTTCTTTCTATTTTATCTTTTTCCTTATGTATTTCTTTGTTTTCCCAATTTTTTATACTTCTTTAATTTCTTATGTATTTCTTTGTTCTTCTTGTTATCCTCTTTTCTTTATGATTCTTTATGTATTTCTTTGCTTTCTTCTATCTTTTTATCCTTTCCTTTTGTATTTCTTTGTTTTCCAGTTGTCTACTCTTCTATTTATATGTATTTCTTTGTTCTTCATTTTTACCCTCTTCCCTTTATATTTCTTTGTTTTCCTTCTCTATTTTTATCTTTTCCTTATGTATTTCTTTGTTCTTTCTGTCCTCTTCTCTTTATATTTCCTTATGTATTTATTTGTTTTTCTTTCTATTTTATCTGTTTCCTTATGTATTTCTTTGTTTTTCTTTCTATTTTATCTGTTTCCTTATGTATTTCTTTGTTTTTCTTTCTATTTTATCTGTTTCCTTATATGTATTTCTTTGTTTTTCTTTCTATTTTATCTGTTTCCTTATGTATTTCTTTGTTTTTCTATTTTATCTGTTTCCTTATGTATTTGTTTTTTATGTATTACTTTGTTTTTCCTTCTATTTTTTCTCCTTATGTATTTCTTTGTTTTCCCCATTATTTATTCTTCTTTCTATTCTTATGTATTTCTTTGTTCCTCTTTCTATCAAGTTTTTTTCGTATTTCCTTATATATTTCTTTGTTTTTCTATTTTGTTTTTTCCTTATGTATTTCATTGTTTCTTATGTATTACTTTGTTTTTCCTTCTCTCCTTTTGCTCCTTATATATTTCTTTGTTTTCCCAATTATCTATTCTTATTTCTATTCTTATGTATTTCCTTCTCTCTTTTTATCTTTTCCTTATGTATTTCTTTGCTCTTTTCTCTTCATTTATCCTATATATTTTTTTTAATTTTCCATCTTCGAAGTGCGCATGCTCTGAAGCTCGAGTTTATTCCAAGAACGAGCGGGAATCGCTCGACTCAGGCTGATGGAGACGGGGTTTTTCAAACTCGGACTTTTTTCTCGAGAAGCGCTGATCGGGCTAGAATCTCGAGCTTGAGCAAACTCGGGCTGATGGAGACGCACCTAATAATATTATGTACACAATCACAAATCCTCTTAAATTTCTTTCAAACCCCTCTCTCTAGCTCTCTCTCTCTCTCTCTCTCTCTCTCTCCTTACCCCTGCATCGCCCCCAATCCTGCCATTTCGGTGCGATCTCTTCCATTAAACTCATTCCTTTTAATAGCTATTGCTTTTTCTTCATTTTGATATTCTAACAAAATTTGAAAACATCTTTCCTGAGTAGGAACTCTGCCCTCTGACCTTGAGTTGAAAATAATATATTCATTAAGAAAATTACAGTAAAAGTACAGTAATCTGTGTACACGTTGGTTCGTGTGGATCTGTATAGTTTTCTCCATATACTCTGTATCCCCCACAAGCATTAGGCCATGTGCTCTGTTTGTTGAGCTGAGCCTGTCAATGCGTAGGGTGAGCTCGAGCCGTTTCATGGCGATTTTGGACAAATCTGCCTAGGCAAGGTTGTAAAACGTAAACGCGCTTCCGGCGCGGGCTAGTTAACTTATGACACGGCGCGATCACAGCTAGCTCGACTCGCCTCTGCCAAGCTAAGCCAGAAACTCGCTCCCTGGCCCGGAGTGTGAGAGGAGGAGGAGGAGGAGGAGGAGGAGGAGGAGGAGGAGGAGGAGGAGGAGGAGGAGGAGGAGGAGGAGGAGGAGGAGGAGGAGGAGGAGGAGGAGGAGGAGGAGGAGGAGGAGGAGGAGGAGGAGGAGGAGGAGGAGGAGGAGGAGGAGGAGGAGGAGGAGGAGGAGGAGGAGGAGGAGGAGGAGGAGGAGGAGGAGGAGGAGGAGGAGGAGGAGGAGGAGGAGGAGGAGGAGGAGGAGGAGGAGGAGGAGGAGGAGGAGGAGGAGGAGGAGGAGGAGGAGGAGGAGGAGGAGGAGGAGGAGGAGGAGGAAAAAAAGCATAATTTTTTCGCTAGGCCGAGGGGGCGACGTCTTTGCATGCTCTAGGGACTATATTATATATTAAATACGAAGTCCACGTGTTGGTAGATTATCAAAAAACAAACTATTAGACATTTCATGCTTTTATCCAACTTCTTTATTTACTCTCACGAATTTTCGACGGTATACACATCGTCTTTATCAAGTGAATGACAATTAAACTTTCGAAATTGTATCCATAGGTGCGTCTCCATCAGCCCGAGTTTGCTCAAGCTCGAGATTCTAGCCCGATCAGCGCTTCTCGAGAAAAAAGTCCGAGTTTGAAAAACCCCGTCCCCATCAGCCCGAGTCGAGCGATTCCCGCTCGTTCTTGGAATAAACTCGAGCTTCAGAGCATGCGCACTTCGAAGATGGAAAATTTAAAAAAATATATAGGATAAATGAAGAGAAAAGAGCAAAGAAATACATAAGGAAAAGATAAAAAGAGAGAAGGAAATACAAAGAAATACATAAGAATAGAAATAAGAATAGATAATTGGGAAAACAAAGAAATATATAAGGAGCAAAAGGAGAGAAGAAAAAACAAAGTAATACATTAGAAACAATGAAATACATAAGGAAAAAACAAAATAGAAAAACAAAGAAATATATAAGGAAATACGAAGAAAACTGGATAGAAAGAGGAACAAAGAAATACATAAGAATAGAAAGAATAAATAATGGGGGAAAACAAAGAAATACATAAGGAGAAAAAAAATAGAAGGAAAAACAAAGTAATACATAAGAAACAAAGAAATACATAAGGAAACAGATAAAATAGAAAGAAAAACAAAGAAATACATAAGGAAACATATAAAATAGAAAGAAAAACAAAGAAATACATAAGGAAACAGATAAAATAGAAAGAAAAACAAAGAAATACATAAGGAAACATATAAAATAGAAAGAAAAACAAAGAAATACATAAGGAAAAGATACAAATAGAGAAGGAAAACAAAGAAATATAAAGGGAAGAGGGTAAAAAAGAAGAACAAAGAAATACATATAAATAGACAGAAGAATAGACAACAGGAAAACAAAGAAATACAAAAGAAAAGGATAAAAAGATAGAAGAAAACAAAGAAATCCATAAAGAATCATAAAGAAAAGAGGATAACAAGAAGAACAAAGAAATACATAAGAAATTAAAGAAGAATAAAAAATTGGGAAAACAAAGAAATACATAAGGAAAAGGATAAAATAGAAAGAAAAATAAAGAAATACATATGAAGAGAAGAGGAGAGAAAGAAGAACAAAGAAATATATAAGGAGAAAAAAGAGAGAAGGAAAAACAAAGTAATACATAAGAAACAAAGAAATACATGAGTAAAATATAGAATAGAAAGAAAAATAAAGAAATACATAAGGAAATACGAAGAGAAGAGGACAGAAAGAACAAAGAAATACATAAACAAAGAAAAGAGGATAGCAAGATCGAAGAACCGAAAATGGGAAAAACAAAGAAATACATAAGGAAAAGACAAATAGAGAGAAGAAAAACAAGAAATATATAAAGAAAATAGGATAGCAAGAAGAACAAAGAAATACATAAGAATAGAAAGAAGAAAAAAGAATGGGGAAAACAAAGAAATACATAAGGAGAAAAAAGAAAGAAGGAAAAACAAAGAAATACATAAGGAAAAGGTGGAAAGAGAGAAGAAAATCAAGAAATACATAAGGAAATTAACATTTCTAGGATTGGTGTCATGAATAAATTAACCCGAGTCAAAACCCGAGTGCGTCTTCACCTGCGAATTAGCGGGCTAATTCGCCAAATAGCGCGCTATTTCACAAAAAAAACCCGAGTTGACTTAGGCTTCTAGCTCGAGCTAGAAACCCACGAAATAGCCAGCTAATTGCGTCTTCATTACAAACTAGCTCGAGCTAGTTCTGATCGGGTTAGTTTCCCGGATCAGAATTAGCGGGCTATTTTGGAAACTCGGGCTGATGAAGACGGGCCTCATGTAGCGTTTCCAAGACAATGCGCAATTAGTTTATAAGTAACCGGGCGCATTGTCTTGGAAACGCTACATGGATACAATTTCGAAAGTTTGTCATTCACTTGATAAAGACGATGTGTATACCGTCGAAAATTCGTGAGAGTAAATAAAGAAGTTGGTTAAAAGCATGAAATGTCTAATAGTTATATACACACACACACACATACCCACACCCACACGCACACACACACACACACGCACACACATGGATACTAACTTTCCATTTTTTTCAACTTGGGAGGGAGTGAAACAAGCGAGCACTATAGATTTGACATATTTTTTTGTATTGTCATATAAAGAGGTGTTGTGGTCTAGTGGATAAGTCCCCACTGTTTTTTGGACTGTGAACCACAAGGTATGGGGTTCGAATCTCTGGCGCAGCACTAGAGTGTCTGTTGGCAAGACATTAAGTCATTAATCTACATTAAACTTTGCCACATTCAATCGCTAGGTGAGGTAAATGGGTACCGGCAGGAATTGATTCCTTGAAATGATAGAGCGCCATACGAGCAGCCATGCTATAAAGCCAGGGGTAATAATAATTGTGGAGGGAGTGTCAATTGTCTAGCTGACATAAACATGTGCGCTATACAAGAGCCCACTATTGTTATTAACATACTAAAATAAGATACGGATAGGCTAATATGAGGTGACGATTGCCCGAATACCTGTAATTTAAAGGGATTCGGTAACTTTGTGGAGGCTTGATTTTAAATTGTTGAATTTTGATATCTGTCTTGTATAATGATGTTCAGAAGGATTATAGCCAGGCATAGAAAGGTTTTCAAATATATCATACTCCCATTTACAAAAGCGTATGGCCATACGCTTTAGTCTAACACTGAGTCTATGGGGGGAAATGAGTCTGGCATTTCCGGTCACTTGTATATGTTTACTTTTGTGAAGCATATGATGACTTTGAGGTGCTTTTTTTTTTTCCTGGGCTTCATTTTTACACCATTATTACATACAATGATAGCATGTAAGGCCAGGCAGCTCATATTTTATCAATTTAAGCCTCTACAAAGTTACCAAATCACTTTAAAATTATTGGAGGAGGTTGCAGCCCCTCATCATAGGCTATCCCTCCTCTAGTATGCCTATCAATATCATTATGACCATTGTGTAGTACGTGTATTCATAAAAATTATGGAGGAGGTCTCGATGCACTGTGGTCTGTGGAGTCAAAATCACTAAAAATGTACCCTTCGAACTTAGGAATTCGGAAAAATTCAACAATTCTCAAAACCATTTTGACATGAAAAGAATGAAAGATTGTGAATTTTAACTCAGAAAAATTGATATTAACGTAATATTCTCAACTTTTTATTTTCTCACACTTGAAAGTAAACAGATGAATTCTACCTATGTAACCTACTACAATTTCATTTAAATTAACATTATTTTGTAATGCAGGGATGAGGTATTAGTCAGTGGTTCCGATGAAAGAAACATAACGTCAAAGAAAAAGTAATAAAGGGAAGGTTATAAGCTAAGGTAACGTATGTGTCACGGACCTTTGCGACAAATTTTATGCACGAAATTTTTTGCTTGTGCGCCAACAAATCAGTTTGTTTTTATAACACTGATAGTTATAAGCATTTAAAAGATTACATTCTTTTCACGAAATTTGCGGCATGAGGTTTTTGCCCGGTAGGCAATATTTATAAAAGTGTAATATTTAAGATAATTATGGCCGAGTGCTCAGATTTTCAGAAGTATAGTCCATTGGCGTTAATCTCACCAGAGCTGACTGGGGGCTATGCTAGGCCTACACAGTACCTTAGTTAAACTTTTTTTCAAAATTAATTGTAAAAAAAATAAATGACTCATAAATGGTAGTAAACGTGGGGGGGGGGGGAGAATACCCGATAAGTAAAAGATGAATGAAAAATATTAATATATTTAGCTTTGGGACCCCCTAAAAAAAAGAAGAAGAAAAAAAGAAGAGTTTTACGACGTCATTAATTTCTAAAAAGTGAAAATAGGCTGACTATTCCAAGATTCTAAAAGTTTTGTATTTGTCTTTTTTTTCTGTTTGTTTGCTAATCTGTTTGTTTTTGTATTTGTATTTGTGTGTTTTTCTTCTAAGTTTGCTGCTGAGTAGATATAATAGTATAAGGGGCCTATATATTATCATGGTTATTACTTATGTGCCCACAATTAATCTATATCTCTAGCTTTTTCGTCGGTTACATTAAAAAAAATTGTCTACATGCATATCCTAAAGAAGAAAGCTGTATTTGTATAATGATTCTTCTCTAAATCCCGTTAAGAATGAAAGAGAGAACTACTAGTATAATGGGGAGAGGAGTAAGGGACTGAATCTCCCCCCCCCCCCCCCCCACCATCTTCCCTACATGCGTGCGCAAACCAATGTTGTGACACGTGACAAGATGGCCATGTGATAAGTAGGCCAGTTCATAGCTAGCAAAACAAATTCAGCTGAATTGGTGCTGATGACTGATTTATCTGTAAAATTTATTCAAGTTATGTGGACAACGGTATGGAGTGGTGGAGGCAAGCATTTTACATGATCGTTCTATATGGTATTGCCATATTTGCTACTTTTCGTCAGCTATTGAGAGGCCACAAAAAGCCCGATGGTAAGAAAACACTTCCATGACTTCTGATCACTTTTCACTTAAATTGAAGGGAGCTCAGCTCCGCCGCCGCCGATAGCGGGCCGCGGCCTACTGCGGCGGCGGAGCTCCCTGGACTCGACTGCTGGGGTTTAACGTTGTTCACTCCCATATGATCTCAGGCGCGGCTCGGGGTGCGGCTGTGACACACCCGTGCCATTGCCATGCCCATGCATGTGCATACACGGCAAATGACCACGAACAGCGACAGTGATTATTTAACTTTTTTATATTTCATTTCAATTCTACTCTATTCAATTTATTTCAAACACATAATAAAAGACGGGACGTACAATTTTATTACATTAAAAAATCCAAAGAGTAGACATTACCACAAAAAAATATACAAATTTATATAGACCTATCTAGAAATAGAATCTAGACTAGAGCTTTAAAGATAAAGTTGAGTTCTGGTCATGCGATTACATTGTGAAAGAAACTATCTCAAAACAAGTGGGAAAGGTTGATCATGTCTGAAAAGAGTTGGTGTAGATTCTATACTGTTACAGTGTCAGCTAGGGAGTGCACACATACACAAGTGGAATGAATGTTTGGCCCGAACACTTCAGCTATTTCTCGTCATATTTCGTACATGAGGGCATTTGAAGAGCAATACTTTTTCCCTGCAGGGACATTTCTACTACGATGTTTTTTCCAAACTGACATAAATGGAATGAGAAAGCTCAAATTATTTTTCACCTTTCCCAGAACTCAGCCTTTTCATTAACTAACTGCATATTAACAAATGTATACTGCTTTGACGAGTAATAGATCTTGTTATTTGTACTTAGATTTATTCAGCCCTACCTGTCCTGGTCACAAGATAACAAATCATTTTTTTTTCGCTGTCTGACTATCTTTTTCATAGACATTTCAAGACATGATGGAAAAGTTGCCATAGTAACTGGTGGAGCATCTGGCATTGGTCTGGAAATAACAAAGACATTATGCAAGAAAGGAATACAAGTATTCATTGGTAAGTAGAAAGTTTAATTAAAGCTGACTTTCAAAAAGATCCATCTCATTTCAGTTTTGGGACTTTTCTAATACTAATACATCATGCTATCAATGTATCTTGTGATGGATGAAAACAGTTTAATGTTAACAATTATTAAACAAAAGGAGATTCATAATGAACTCCTCATTTTCTTCTCATGAAGTGCATTCTGTCTATTGCCATACCCATTTTTTACTTTCTGTATTCTATTATTTTTTTGTAACCTGTTAAACTAGACATTATAGAAATTAGTCACATAAATTTTTAGTGTGTCATTGTTGGTTATCAATCATAGGTACTCCACATGCAGAGGAAGCAAAAAGAACATTTGATGTCGTAAAAACGGACAATGCTCTAGCTCGCATTGAATGGATTCC
This sequence comes from Heliocidaris tuberculata, assembly GCA_025618425.1. Lineage (NCBI taxonomy): Eukaryota > Metazoa > Echinodermata > Echinoidea > Camarodonta > Echinometridae > Heliocidaris > Heliocidaris tuberculata. The sequence continues at coordinate 6,145,643 of CM046846.1, forward strand.
ACTCGATCTGTCTTCTCTTCAGTCGGTTCGTGACTTTGCTGAAACTTTTCTTGATAAGAAACTACCTCTTCACATTCTTGTGAATAATGGTAAGTGTTGTTTGTCTAAGAAATTTATTTCCCTTCTTACTGGGTCCTCTGCATGTATATTGTACACTCTTGTTTGGCCTGTGGTCCCACATTGAAGGGATGGCATACTCCTGATCATAACTCTTCCTTTTTGAGTGCATTTTGATGTCTTGATAAGATACATGTGTAAGCCAATTTTAACAATGGAGACCTCAAGTACTTTTCAGCACAGATTTGGGTCACTTCAGCAATTCACAACTACATGGTGATTTAAGGTAATTCTACCCATAAAATCAGTGGATGTATGTTAATAGTCCAAATTAAAAAAGCAGTTTCAACCTAAACCATGGCCAATTTTACATGGGTGGCCAAAATTTTACAAATCAACAAAATCCTACAAATTGAAAATCGTCTTTATTTCCGAAAACATTTGGAAGTATACTGTGCTTGCACTTTTGTTCATTTTTCTTTGTTCAGAAATGAAATTACTAATTTAGGCGCTGATATTGTCATGTCTGTTTCATTTCTTTATTAATGCCTTCTGTAGCTGGTGTGATGATAACTCCATACCACATGACGACAGATGACTTTGAACTGCAGTTTCAGGTCAACTACCTCGGCCATTACCTCTTGACGAGGCTTCTGTTAGATACCCTGCACAGCTCGGCTCACTCCAGGAGCTATGGGAGGATCGTCAATGTTTCTTCCATCGCCCACTTTGGAGGCTCCATGGACGCTTCTCATTTACCAAAAATGTAAGTCTATAGGTCGTGCTCGACACTAACAGATGCCTGGGATACATGAGAGCCCAAAATGCAAGTCTGAACTCCCCAAATTTCAAAATTTTCAACATCATGATCATGCATGCTGACCCTAAAAAAATGTCAATCCGGACCACTTACAAAAAAGGGTTAGTTTGAAGCTCTGCTATATGCTTCTAATATCTTCATTTCTGGCACTCGTCCAAACAAAGGTTATTTCTGATAACCTTGTGTAGCAAAATTTATATCAGGGTCCATCGATTTATCTGAAGAGATGTTCTTAGGAACTATTAGCAAGAGATGGAAGCAAGTTCTCTGGATGACCATATTCTTATTTTTCATACTCATTCTTGAATTGCATAAAAGTTTATTGCAGGATGGTAAAAAGGGCAATCTAACCTTTTTTAAAAAAACTGATTTGTGTGAAAGGAGAAAAACGAGAAACAGGATGGCGAAAGTTTGAAAGAAATCATACAAAGGATAAGAAAGCTATCAGTGTTTGAAAATTGAGATCACTATATCTATGCGAGTCTCAAATTGGCAATTTGGTGAACCGATTGTGATGTGTTCACGGTCACTCTCCCATTTGTTGTACACCAAAATATCATTAAATTCTGGTTTTCTCCTGAGTGCCTTTTCCCTCGGGGCAGTACTCAAAATACATGTATATTGTAGATAGCATATTGTTATAAGTCCTCCAAAAAGAAAAAGATCCTACCTAGTTATACATTATGAAATTTTGACGTTTTAGTCATTTTGTGTGTTGGAGCGAATGGGAAAGTTGACCTCTGCTACATCACAGTCACCACAGCGATAAATTTAAAAATCATAACTTTATTACTGCTTGTCCGATTTTGTTCAAATTTCACCAATCTGCTTCTCTGATTTTTCTGCTTTTACACAAATCAAATCATTACAAAAGTAGGATTTTCCTTTTAAGGTTTACAAGTTTAATTTCTGTCATTTTTTCCAAATTAAAATGTTTGTTTCAGACAGATGTTCTGTTCGGATCTAAAATATGAAATTCCTTCATTGCTTTTTGCAGAATGCCAAAGAAAGAGTATTCTCCTTATAAGGCCTATGCCGACAGCAAACTAGCTGTGGTCTTGGGCACCCAGGAGCTCCAGCGTCGCATCTATCGTGCCAGTCGCCGCGTAACGGTCAATAGTGTCCATCCAGGAATGGTCAGCACTCAACTCTACCAGAATCTTCACCCGGTCATTCAGATGCTCAAGATCATTATCACTCAGTTTGGTCTGATGTGGGTATGTTGACTGATTTCTATTTGATATTCATAATTTACATGTATTATGTAAGCAGTGACAGTTGTAGAATTTCATTTTGTACTTGAATATACAATACAGTGGTCTGTTTCCATTTTGTCTTTATGTTGTTCAGTACCTACATGTATCATCATTCATTATAAGCAAGGTGGGATGAATTACTTTTTAAATGAAATAGTGAAAAGTATGAATTAACATTCTATGTGCATAACATGTGCCTTGTAATCTACAGGAGTAACTGAAACTTTCATCAGGATTAGTTGTTGTTGTTGTTGTTGTTGTTTTTTTTTTACAGTATTTTGCTTGTCTCAGGAAATGGAAGGGGGGGGGGGTAGATCTCAACATTAAAACCTATTGTTTAATCTACCTGTGGTAATCCCATTAATCCCATTCTCACATCCTGTTACTGATTGCCCAACTTCGAATGGGTAGGGCTTCCTGTATTGTTTTGAAAGGGATTAATCAGCAGAATTTGTATGCGTCATAAATGATCAATACTTGTAACATATGGGTCTACTTTCTTTCAGTGAAAGAATATATTTACAGGTAGTGAGTACTGCTTGGCACTAGACAGTGAATTTATACAAGGAAATAGTTTAGGAAGATTGCAATCAAGATGGATTGAAGGTTATCTCAGGACTGTGTAGGTTTAGTAAATGTATCTGCCATTTGATTTGAATATTTTTTGATTACCTAATAATAATCAAGAATATAAAATATAGTGACGTTTATAATGAAAAGTACATGTCTATATATACAGAGAGAGAGAGAGAGAGAGCGACAGGATTGTTTTGTTGTTATGTTTTTATTTCATTTCAAGAAGTTCTGTTTATGACATTGTGCACGTTACAGGAAAGTAGGTTGTCAGTATCATTTACCTATCATGTTTTGTTTGGATAACATAATTTCTGAACAATCAGATTGAATCAGAACACACCTGTGTTCTGATTGGTGAATTATATTCAAATAGCATGTTATGTGTTGTTGGATAAATGCCCAATGACTGCAGATATGAATGTGAACAATGGAATAGACTTTGTACTCTAAACTGCCAAGTAATGCCATTGTATGAGTAGATCAAGGTTCAGTTCGTTATTCAGGCAAATACATGTAGGATACCCTACTCTTGATCTTATTCTTGTACCAAAGTGTGTGTTCTTATCTTATTAGATTATCATATACCAAACAACATCCGTAATATTTAATTAAGGTTGTAGAGCAGTTACTGTGGTTTTGATATTGTTTTATTTTCTTTTTAACAGTCATTTGAAATTTGTACAAAAAAAAACAGGAAGTGGGTCAATAAGTGTTTACTAAGTAAAATACATGAATGCATAAAAGCAGGATGAATTTATGGCACTGATTTATTGGAGCAAGATCATGTTAAAATGTAGGGTAATATTGAATTAATGAATATCCCATACTCTAAAGGTTATGTAATATTCTTGGTATTGCAACAGGGTATTAAACGAGATCCTGAAGATTTTTTTCCAGACAAAATAATGCAATTGCAGAATGTATCATGTTTTTTAATACTCCAACAAATATGGAAACTATGAATGATTAAAGTAGAATTTCATTGATTTTGAATATTGATTTAATTTTTATTATTGCATAGGTGAAGCTTAGATTGAACAAGGTTATCAAAATTCAAGGCTTGGAAACATTTGAAGTAATGATTATTATCAATTATAAAATGATATAACACAGCCCCGCTATAGCACCTATAGAGCTCTTTGAACGCTGCTGAGATATGTGACGTCATACCGGGGAGCAATCCTTCCTAAGCAGACGATGCCCCATAACATCTTATACATTTTCAGTGCCTGTTTTGTCATCTCATCTTCACTTATTTCTCTTACTTCACTAGCGTCAGTATAAATGCTTATTTGTTGCCTCACTCTAAATTTCCTGCATGGTATTATTTTGATGAAAAATGCAGAGTTAAAAATATAAAGGAATCAATCGCTTGTAAACAAAAAAAGATGCCATTGTATTTTCAGCTGCATGCACCGCGGCATGTCGGCGTTTCAAGAGGGAACGAATACCATCCATGCTATAATTCAGCGGGCTTTACAATTCGAAAGTGTGATTTCTTTGATTGATCATTGACCCTTATCATGACTTTTTACAAACAAAAGATTTTAGTTACTAGAAACGGTTTCACTTCCCTTTTAGAATGTGAAATACGGTCATGGTGAAACAAACCAAACTCTTTATAATTTAAAAATAATTGCATTGCAGTTACGTTCACTTGATATAGGACGTTGTCTGCTTAGGCAGGATTGGCACCTGATGTGACGTCACGAAAACATCGGTATATTTCTGGCGAATCGCTCGGATATCCCAGATGCTGAGAAGTGTTTTTATTTGTGTTATCTTTAAATCATCAAACACGCAGTTAACGTAAAACTTATACGATTACCATCTGCAAGCTTTCTAGTTTCTAGAGGTACATTATTGAGCATATTTGTGATTTGCTTTGAATATCTACTTTAATATCACATACCTTTAATTATTCATAGTTTACATATTTATTTAATTATTAGAGCAGTTACTGTGGTTTAATTATTGCTTTATTTTCTTTTTTAACAGTCATTTGAACTTTGTACAAAAAAGCAGGAAGTGGGTCAATAAGTGTTTGAATGCATAAAACCAGGATGAATTTATAGTATTGATTTATTGGAGTAAGACCTTAAATTGTAGGGTAATATTGAATTAATGAGTACTCTATACTCTAAAGGTTATACTCTAAAGGTTATGTAATATGCTTGGTATTGCAATGGGGTATTAAACAAGATAAAGATGTTTTTTTCCCCTGAGACAAAATAATGCAGTTACACAATGTATACTCCAACAAATATGGAAACTATGAATAATTAACATCATGTACCTTTCATGCCTGTGCAATAGAAAAACAAAGAGGTTTGCACTTAACCCTTTCCGGACAGGAATTATTTAAGGGGTAAATGGATCACATTTTGTTTTTCTAATTGGCGACAACATCATTTTTCTTTTAGGGCTACATGGTTCTAAAAGCTGAATTGTCTTTGAAAACAATATACATGGTTATTACTTGTGTCGAAAAGTTGGAAAAATTGCCAATTTTGATAAAAATAATGATTTTGAACCTCTCAATGTGTTGCCAATTTCAAGATTTTAAAGCTTATTACCGTTTTTTTTTAAATTCCTGGCATCAAATGCAATATGGTCATGCAACATAAATGGACGTAGTGTGTGCAGAAATTTATGCTCTTTCTACTCATGCATCTGGTATATTTTATAGAGCTCTGAATCAAAATTTATTGAGCCAAACCACAAAAATATTAATGTGGTCAGTTGTCTTGAAAGGGTTAAGGGCTCAGTGTGAGGAAACTTTAACAAATCAGTGTTTTGCATATTTTCATCAACTTGTTTTCAAGTTACATGCAAGTTACCAAGTCTTGCTAAAATGTCATATTACCTTAGTTGTATTTTCTTTTTTTTTGTGTAGCTTTTGTGACCATATTTCTTACCAACCTCTTAAGTCTTTGATGGTCAGGAACTAAATCGCTAGATTGTGAAATTGTTGGTGTAGAAGGTTCCATAGACCCTGTCAATGTACATGACTATGTGACAAATGTCGATTGAAATGTTCTAGTGCATGTTCTGAAAGTCAATCAAAGCAAGAAAAGAGTTGAAAAAGAGCCCTATGCAGGACAATTAAACCCATGTAGCATTATTCCAGGGCTCCACACAAACTTTTTTCATAGAGAGTACGGATGGAATTTTTAAAAATGAGCCCATTGTTAAGAATTTGAAATGTTTGGGTGAAGACATAAATTTTTGGTACTCATGTGTGCTTAGAAGTGTCAAGCCCTGCCTTATCTTCCCTTTTTTTCTCTTTTCCATCTGTAGACCAAACAGAAAGGTAGCGCCACATCCATTTATGCCGCCTTGTCGGATGAGATGGAAGGTGTTGGTGGCTGTTACCTTGACAACTGCGGTTCTGTTGCATCCAGCAGCCTCTCCTATGACAGGAAACTCCAGGTGGCCTTGTGGAAGGAATCCTGCGAGTGGTGCAGCCTGCCTGTAGATATCGCCAGTCACAGAACCATGAAGGAGCAGCAGCAGAATGGTAGAACAAGAATGGGATCCCAGTGACTTGGGTCCTTCATTAAATACTCATTCACAGAAAGTGTAAGTCGTATTCAAAATACACTGCCCTCCGAGCAACAAGCTTGTGGCAGTTTTGTAATTGTAACATGGAGTGATTCTGGTAATAAAAACAATACCAATAGATGTCTATAGTAAATAGTGTATGTATAATACACGCTGTGATTGGTTAGATTCGCATCACGTGACGTGCAAAAATGTTGTTATAGTGCACGATCGTGCACTATAACTTTGATTTTTGTATGAGCCTAATACACAATAGATCTAGGGGTCTATTTACTATAACAAATTAGTGCATGTTCTATTTATGCACTACTACTGGACTATATGAACTCCAAATAATGAATTATCCCTCGAGCAGGTCTATTTCTTCTCGGCCTGTGGCCTCGGTGAAACAAAATTGCACTAGGGATAATTTAGTATTTGTTGTGCTCATAATCCAATATAGTGCATGATAGACCATGCACTATTTACATATTATAAAGGAGAAGTTGACAATTTGAATGGGTAGTACTGGGTGTTAGGCCAAATTGTGGGCAAGTTTAGCCCAATTTTTCCTGTACATTCTCCTATTCCCAAAATTGAAGTTTGTTCTATGAAATTGTACTCAATGAAATTATTTACTAGCAAATATCAATGCATACATTAGTTATCAAAAAAAAAAACAACAACAAAAACAACATCAAATGATTTTGCCAACTTTCATTTACATTCCTACTCATTTGTTTTTATTTGTTTCTTTATACATGTACTTGATTAATTTTGATGATGACTTTTTTGCAGCTGATTTGTTCGACAATAATGTTAAAAGATGTACCATGGGCCATGTATTATCCTAAGGAAAAAAGAATTATACATGTAAATAATTCTTCAGTATTGCATTAATGACACATAACTTTTATTGAGGTTAAGTAGTAAAAAAGCTTACTAGACCCTCCACTTAATCCATTACATTATAATATGAATTTGAAATGTAATAAAAAATGTTATGGAGACTACATACATACATGTAAAGGTAATACTTTTGGTGTATGGACACTTGTTTATTTTACATTGTAAATAAAAATAGTACTTAAGTTATACTGCATTGATAAAATAAAGAGTCAAATGCTGCAAAATAATGCTCAGGTGAATATTTATAATACTGATTGAGGTACATATATGACACTTAATATACTCAATTCATATCAGGTACTTTTGTAATTTTTCACAGAACTTCCCCTTTTTACATAGAACTATAAGTGTTTATGAAATATTTTATTTTGCTCTGCAGCTGTAGATCATGAAAAAATGTAAGGAAATCATATTTAGAAAGGTTCATCATTTTGTGAAATTTGCATAGTTTTAGCATAAGCAGATCCAGGGGGCGTGAAATATTCGTGTCCCACCCCTATTAACCCCTTCCATGCCACCAGATTTTTGAGCAATTTTCAAATATGGACTTTCAGGAGTTGAATATTAACTTTCAATGAGGTTTTTCATGATCAAACTGGGCAAAGAAATATTGCATAAGAATAAACATTACATGTATATTGAAGGCACAGGTTCTTGTATGAAGAAAAACTTTCAACCCATTCTGAGCCTAAACGAAATGTTCAGCACTCACAATTTTGGGCGGGATTTGCCGCCCACTGCATGGTAGGGGTTAAGAAGTGGGGGGGGGGGGGGGGAAGGAATCATATTGGGGGAAAAATTGTAGGCCCAAATATTCTTTTTGGAAAGCCTTTACACGGAAGGGAGCAACTCATGGGATGAAGTATTCATGGTCCTTTGCATCAACCTGATTCAAATAATGAATACAAAATGGGAGACCTTTTAGTGCCTAGCTAATGTGTTATGTAGACTTATAGAGGTTGGTATTGTACATTTACCTTTACCTGCCAAAGTGCCAGTATGTAATGTAAAAATTAACATCGCTGTCTTACCAAGGAGCAAATTGTGCATTGTTTCCCGTACGACTATGATATTTATCCATATATTTCATCCACAAATGGAAAAATTTCTCGACATGACAGTGAATAATGGTAGCGATACTAGAAAGAACCACGATCCAATGGTCATACCAGGAGATCCTTCATTTTATTTGGATGAATTTTGGATAAAAGATAAAATGTTGTGCTTTACACCTTTCCACGAAATCACCCAAATGCATTAAGGTTAACTCCTTGTGGGCATGAGTGTACGAGCAAGATCTTCCTGCTTGTAGTGCTTAATACCACTTACTTTTGGACAAAGATGTCTACCTCAGATGACTCAGAAATGAATATTAAACATATCATTGCAATAATTATAGTGATGCATGACATGATGTTTGACTATGGTGCACATGTTTCTGAAACCTAGTCTCAAATCATGTAAAGTAAGATGCATGGAATATAGTGCATTGAACAGAAAATATATGACAGCTAATAAGCATTAGCAGACCAGTGAAGAAACCAGGCTGATAGGTCATAAATGGAATACTGTGTAGTCCCCTATGTGTATTTCTGTGGAGGTGGTTTTGAATGTATGTGACTTTGGGAATGAAATTCCCTTTCCAGAAATCAGACTGTTTTAGTGTGGTCATTTAATTCAGTAAATTCATTCATGTATTTTTATGTATTTGCATCTCATATTTACAAGTGGACACATTTTTACTTCATGCATGCTTGCTTGCGTGTGCCTATGTGACTTATTTTAAAAACAATGTCATTAGTGAAGTGCAGGATTTCAAATAGATTCTACAAAAATCAATGCCAAAGGACATGGATTTGAAAAATTATTTTGTGGGTGGCATGTCATTCAACCTGGTTATGATAGGAAGTCATATATATATATATATATATATATATATATATATATATATATTGTATTTTTGTATTTTTTAATCATGAAGTGACATGATTTGTGTACCTATATACAAAATTATATACAGGAATATTTGAAACATTCATTTATTATTGTATGCTCTATTAGTGAACCTATATAATTTAAGTTATCACCTCATAAAAATACAAAATGAAGTTTAGTTAGTGCTGTAATGTATGTTATCATGGACATGTAAGTGCATCTTGTATAATTTTAATGTCATTTATTTGTGTGTGAATTCATTTCTTTCTTCCATTTGCTGATTAATGTATTTTATAGTTGTACTATGAATATGATAATTAATTTGTAACATAAAGACATAAACTCAAATGTTATATTGTAAATGTAATCATATACACAGATGTACTGTTTTATTGCAGACAAAAAGAAAATCATGTTACTCTGAAGTTAGGAACAAATTATTGACAATAGTTTTCAAGATGATTTCAGTGCAATGAAATATCGTGTGTATCATCTGTTTGGAGCCAGAAGGGTATTAATTCTGTGTTAGAGTATATGAGTTAACGTCCTTCTGGCTCTCAACAGACAGCATGATGTGCAATTATTCTTGTACACTCACCAGAGTGCAAGACTGTAATGAACCAGTTGAAATTTGATTTCACAAAGGATTTCGGTAATTCACTTTGAAATTATTCATTGTCTATAGTTTTAACATACATGTACATGTATATTTTCTCTAACAGGGTTACTTTTTACACAGTTATCAAATCAGTTTATCAATTTTTAAATTCATTAAGTAGAACTTTTGTGCTGTAAAATAATTCAAGATTGTTAAAGTGTACCAACCACCTGAAATTTTTTTTTTTATACCGCTAGGAAGTATAAAATTAACCTCAAAGAACTTTATCTGAAATTCTATAGGTCAACAGTTTAGGAGTATGAAGGAAATAAAGGATAACATGAAGGTGCTCGCACGGAACCGAACCTCGGGTTCCGCGCGAGCCCTTATCTTGGCGATCGCGTAAGGGTGCATTGAGTAGTCTACTCACGAGTCGCTTTAACTCTTTCAGTGCCGATGTCATGTATATGTGACAGATAGACTTGTCATTTTCGTTCACCAATTGCTCAACCTCATGAAAAGGTATATATGATGGTCAATATATATCAAAATTTAGAGCATAAATCAAGCATTCTAAATATATGATTATAATTATATGCTACCATAGAAATTTTCAGAGAAAATTGCACATTTTAAAAAAGATAGTACATTATTTCAACATTAAACAATAGTAAACAAATGAGGAACCAACAAATAATGACCGAAAAAGAAAGTCAAATGTAATTTTCAATAATTTTATGCATAAAGTTGGGTAAAGTAATAATGTTTGGTATCCTAAGGAATTGTAATAAATTTCCTACAAGTTCTGTACACAATATTTTGTGAAATAATGGATGGTTAATGAAGTGCAGACATTTGAAAAGGAAGCATTGATCACATTTTGGTAAAATTTTGAAGAGAGCTAAACCCCTTGGCACAGTAAGAGTTAATACTTATAGAGAGTATAATTAAAGTTGTAATATCTCTTTATAGAAGTGATATTCGAAGCCCATATTTGGAATATAGTAGAATGACACAGAACCTCGAACATACAGAGTAAAATATTTTTTGGTGATTGGTACCCTTTAAGTTTTCATATTTGTTTTTAATTCAATAGACAATGTCTTCATTGTTTCCTGGATGAAACGAAGACTGGTTCTGAAAGTCATAAATTAATGACCTTATTTTTTTTTGCAGCATAATATTGTAGCCTTTTACAGTTTATTACTATAATTTATATTTTACATGTTATCTCTTAAAAAAGTAGATTAAGCCTACAATGCAAAATGTACATGTACAACCAAGTACAGTTTCCATCATTATGAATATAGGAAACTATATGCTACAGTATTTCTGACAATGTTATTGTGATTTTTAATGAGTTGACTTGAATAAAGGTATATTCTATTAAACGAAAAGGTAACAAATTTGTTTTGTGTTTTAAATATCAAAACTGTGTGCAAATATCCTTGTCTTGCATAACTAGAATAGCAAGATGTATCAAGATGTAATTCAGTCTGTTAGATGGGTCATTCAGAATTATGCTATCCCTAATATTTTATCAATGCACACATTATATTCTCTATATCTCTGTCAGTTCTCGTATGCTTGTTACCATTGTAGAGTGGAAACTCATTATTAAGAGCTCTGATATAATGAGATTCCTGATAAAGGTAATTATGCTGGTCCCAGGTCTCTGTGTTCTTTTGTTTTTTTACCCTGATATAAGGAGATTCCTGATATAACGAGGTAATTTTCATGTTCCCAAGGTCCTTGTTATAGTGAGTTTCCACTGTATCTATATTTATCCTCTTCCATTGTCTCTTTATTACAGCAATATTTTGAGCACTTTCCCTTTTATCTATCCCATTAATTATTTCATATTATATGTATCATGTGTATTACATCCCTTTCAATCTTTTCTCTCTCTCTTAAAGGGCAATCCGACCTTTGCAATAATTTGATTTGTGTGAGAGCAGAAAAATCAGAGAAGCAGATTGGTGAACATTTGAACGAAATCAGACAAGCAGTCAGAAAGTTATGAAGTTGTAATCATTATACATATAACGGGAATTTAAAATCAAAACAATTTTTTTTCTCCTTTCCCACAAACCAGCTCTTTACAAAGGTTGGACTGCCCTTTAAATCGCTGTCCTCTTTGTCTCTTTTATGGTCTCTCTCCCTCTCTCTTTCTTTCCTCTCTTTGATATTTCTCCCCTCTTAAAAAAAAAAAGCTCTCTTCACTTTCTCTCTCCCTTCTTTCAATGTCTCATCCATCTCAAAACAGTCTCTTTCTTCTCCCCCTTCACCTGCACTCCCCTTTCTTCAACTCATTTTTTCCCCTTCTGTTCTTTTGCATTTTGATCGCAAGGGTTACAAAATCAAACCCATGAGCAAAATTGAAAATATATGAAACAAAACTGTATTTATATAAACATGACTGATATATTTAAATAACGAAGTTTTACACATGGAGAGGAAAATTCAATGAAAAAAAAAAAAATCATGCGGCAATAAGAGCACTTGCCTGTGTGTAGCACCAATATAAATAACCCTTTGACTTGCAGTAAGTGTGTTGGGAATGGAGAATATGCCATCAACTCTTCTTATTAGATCTTCATATTTTTATCATTCTCATTATTTATTCTTGTTTTTTTATCAATGCTTACTCCATCCAACCAAACAAGTGAAATGTATTTCATACACTGCAATCTACATAAAAATTATCTTTGACTCTGTTGTATTTGGGCCAATTTTTGTTCAGCCTGTTTAATGGCGTTACTGTCTGGGTCATGCTGGACAAGTAGTACTTCCTCCCGTAACAGGTCACTACAGTCTTCCGTCCAACAACTCTGTGAACAAGTGTACACGACAACCACACCAAAGTCAATAGGAGGTGCTGTAAAAGAGAATGGATGAAACAGAGACCAAAGAAATATATTATCAATCTACATGTATTGCATCAGTGCTTTTTGTTGCACCAATAATGATTTTTGTGAAAATTGAAAACTGAAAACCGTTAAGTTAGGAAGATCACTCTCAAAACTAAGGTCACAACTGTAATTATTTGTAAGACTCTCCACCACCCCCTACCAAAAAAAAACTCCACAAAATTCTGCAGAGCAAACAACAAATTCATTGAAAGCAGAAAAAGGGTTTTATATACCTGGTTTCTCAAGTAACTGTAGGGATGGTAATAAAGCAGGCATGAGTTGAAATTCAAAGTGTCTCTTACTGCCACAGTAGGTACAGGCTGGTATAGTGGTTGATTGCTGAGTGGAATCAGTCAACCAAAGAGGCTTCCCATTGTAACAGTACCTATGTAAGGAATAAGAGGAATGCAAAATGATCAAGAGGGTAAAGCTTTTGGTAGAGGATGTAAATGCATATGTACAAACATGGAAGAAGGCCTACTGTTCAACAACTAAGGTCTATTGTCATCACTATCACAAAAACACTGCAAAAGAATACTTTCACTGTGTGTTTGTGTTTTTAAAAAAATTTTTTTTTAATTGATTTTATTCACATACCTTTGCCTTGCATTAAAATAAACCCAACAATAAAGGGTGCCTATTTCTCGGTAATACATGATCAGAATATTTTGAGACATTTTCTGTCAAAACATAATTTCATTCAAGTTGTAATAGATTTAACCCTTTGGGGATGGTTTGCCTATAATTTTACATTACAGTGGAAACTCACTATAACGAGGACATACATACATACATACATATTAGTATTTATATAGCGCCTTTCCATAAAATCATGCTCAAGACGCTTTACAATAAGAAAAAATGAAACAAAGTAATTATTTTGCTCTCCAAGTGCACACAACCAAATCCAATCATAGAGAAAACAAATAAGTCTTAAGATTTCTTTTGAAAGATTCAACTGAAGGGCAGGAACGAATGTTTAAGGGTAGACTATTCCAAACAGTAGGACCAGAAAAAAATTATATTTTGTTGAACTTTCTTCGAATTAATGTGGGGGATTTGAAGAAGAAGAGGGTCTGACCTTGAGCGTAATGAATAACGTGATTGCTGGATAGGGCGAAACAAACTCGAAATGTAGTGTGGGGCTAAATTATGAATGGACTGATAAACAAACAGTGCAACTTTAAACATTATTTTGGGGACAGGCAACCAATGAAGTTGTCTTAACAAGGGAGACACATGATCATATCAGGACCTTGGGACCATGAAAATTCCCTTGTCATATCAGGAATATCCTTATAGTAAAAAAACCCAAAAGAAAATAAAGAACTGGGACCAGCAAAATTACCTCGTCATATTATATCAGAGCTCTTTATAACGAGTTTCCACTGTACTTATTTCCTGCTTGATAAATCATGGGTTTATCAAAGAGTTAAAGTAATCACCTTATACACTGTTCAGGGCATGACTGAATCTTTTTGACAAACTTCTGGAAGGTTCTGTCTCCATGCTTAGCTGTGACCTTTTCATAACCTTCACCTCCGCCACCATCTCCTCCGCTACCACTATAAGCAGGAAAGTAGGAAAGGGGAGAGATCACAACATTTAATACAGTGCAAAATTACCTTGTTATATCAGGAATCTCGTTATACTGGAGCTCTTTATATCAAGTTTTCCACTGTACTAAGTTCTATGTTCTATCTGGAACCTAAGGAATGAGATTACTTTGGATATGATAGCTACACTCTGGTAGAAGTTTAACGGACTTAGGACAGGAAAAGTTCCTATTAAATGATAAAATGAATATTAAAAGTATGATAATGCATAACATTATTATAAAAGACAAAAGTGAAATTTATTATCATCATCATTTATTTATAAATTCTACTTTCTGAGCAAGTGTGCCCAGTAATTTGTTTACTATCTAGATCCACTAGCTACCTACAAGCATATGTTTGCTTTCTGCAGTCAGATACAATAGAAATCAACATCAGCATATCACCTATCAAAGCCACAATCATCAACATTCCTACCTCTTTAGAGGATCATTCTCTTGCCATTCTGTCAAGGAGACTCCCTCCCTCTCCTGATACTCCTTCATCAGCTGACGTTCATGAAACAGCAGCTCCTCGCTCATCGCCGAAGGCTCATCAAAGACATTGATGAAGTAGGACATGAACCTCGGAACATCCTCACTGTTCATAACGGTTTCAGAAACGCCTTCGGGCCATGCAGACACTGGTTGCTTAGGAAAATGCTCTTTTGGATGCAACACAAGAGGATCTGTCGGGTGAAGGCTAAGTTGCTCCAAATCCTGCTCCAGACCATTAGAATTAGACTGGATGATAGAGACAGTGCCTGTTGTTGTGACAGGAGTCTGGTGACTTGAAGCCTGCAAGAGGAAGGAGAGCAGAGCCTTTCTTTAATGAGATGGTAAGCATGATAAGTAAATGAGGGGGAAACTAAGATTCAACCCAATTTGAAATAAAAAGTAAATAAATATGTAATTAAATGAAATTTTAAAAAAGAAGAACAAAAGTAGACAAATATGAAGATATATGTCAAGATAAAGAATATCATCTCAAAAATGTTCATATTTTCTATACTAAAAAGAGTCATGGAGCAGATAATGATAACAAAACAGCCAGCTGACATCTAGAGTCACCCTCCCATAAACCTATAAAATTTTTATCTGCCCATATTTTCTCATTAAAGGGCAATCCAACCTTGGTAATGAGATGATTTGTGTGAAAGCAGAAAAATAAGAAAAACTGGATGGTGAAAGTTTGAAAGAAATCGGACGATGAATAAGAAAGTTATGGATGTTTGAAAAATGAGATCACTACATCTATGCGAATCTCAAATTGGCAATTTAGCGATTCAATTGTGACATGTTTGTGGACAACTCTCCCATTTGTCATACACAAAAATATTAATTTGCGGTTTTCTTTGAGGTGCTTTTACCCTCGGGGCAGTACTCCAAATGTATTGGAGATAGCATATTGTTATAAGTCCTCATGAAAGAAAGAGATGCAAGTGAGTAATACATTTTGAAAAAAGTGACATTTTAGATATTTTGTGTGTTGGAGTGAATAGGGGAGTTGTCCACAGCTACATCACAGTGACATTACCTATTCGGCCAATTTGAAATTCCCATATATGTATAGTGATTACAACTTTCAAAAATTCAAAACTTTCACCAATCTGCTTCTCTGATTTTTCCTCTTTCTTTCAAAGCAACTTGCTATTAAGGTTGGATTTCCCTTTAAAGGTCTGCAAGTTTTGGTTAATCCCATAATAAAACAACTATTGCATCAAGATAACGAACGTGAAAGAGAACCACAAATAAAATCTTATCTCATGAACACGTTTCTTATGAACACAAGCAAATTTGCAGTAAGACTGCAGATTTGAAAGTGGGCTATAATATTTAGGCTGTATTTTTAAATAATATGTGTTACATAAAACTTACAACTGCTGCATATGATTTCTCTTTGACAATGCCCAATTGATTCATCGCATCTAACCTATCTTCACCATCACCAGCCTCATCTTCATCACCCCAATCATCTGCATCATCACACCAGTCTGTGTCAAAGGTCACAGCATCATTGAGTGGCTCCTGTACAGGGGCTGACTGTCCTCCAGTGCTGGCAGAGCTATTCTCAGCTAGCTTCTGAGCCCTGAATACACGAAAACTGGATTTGGACAGGAAAAAAATTATGTTAGGTGAAACAATTTTCAGTTTAGTTTGATTATATTTTGATATAATATAGTCCTTGTAATGATGTTTACATCATATTGAGCATTCGTACAATGTACAATGTATAATGTATGTAATAAAATTGTATGTATTTCAAGCCAGTTTCATTCTGTGATAATTATAATTTGGGTCTTAAATACTCAATCCCCCTTTTTATAACACAGCTGTCAGCATTATGTAGTTGGATGTTCAAGATATGAATCCCTTTATCATTAATATAAGAAGTATACACATTTCAATGTTAATAAAACCACACAAGTACTAACCTGTATGAATGTTGCTGGTGATGGCACTGTTCTGTTAGACATGTGAAGACATAGATAGCTCTATGGTACAGGGAACCTTCAAGAGGGCAGTACAGCTGGGTCACAAGGGTCAACAAACTTTGGCAAGCATCACACCTTGGGTGAGGGGTGTGGCTGCTCATCCAGTCCTACAGAATGCACAAGTGACATCAAATTTAAGATGGGTCTCTAAGCTTAGGACTGATAGGCCATATGGATCAAGTTGAGAGGGTCAGTGGCGGATTTTTTTTTTTTTTTTTTTTGGGGGGGGGGGGCACTTCCGGCATGTGATTCACCTTTTGAAAAAAAAGTGTGCATCGTGCCCCCTTTTTGTAAATTGTCCCTGAATCAGGTAGGGCCTAATCTAGCAAATTTAAGAAAATTAAATCTTGCTTAGACTTAGAGCAATTTTGTTGTCTGTTTTTGACTTCTGCAACAGTGAATGTTGGACACAGTCCCACATAGGCAAGGGCCTATGAGTGGGTTAGGGTTCGACAAGCTGAATCTGAAGTTAACAACCTAAAATAATTTAGACCGCTAAAACCCAGGATCGCCCATTTCTGTGTGGTGTGAATGGTGGTTTCCTATTTCATGATAATGCAAGTAAAAATCTGCACTGAAAAGTTAGTGGTGCAACTAGCTAGCGCTAGCCCTCGCAAGCTGGCAGACAAATTCAATTCAACAAGTTCAACTTCCACAACCTTACACAATTCTCAACATGTGGGCCTATGCAAAATAAATGACATAAAATACTTGCCGGTATTCCTCCAATTTTATTGATATCCCACGAAGTATGAGTTGATTTGTCAATCCTCTCATCTAAAACACCGACAAGTGAAGCGGCGAAGGTACTAGCTGCCATATTGAAATTAGTAATCAAAGAAGTTAATCTCGTTCATGACTGCACTCGTTAGTCCCATGCACGTGCGATGACTGTGATGATTGCGCAATCAATGCCAAAATCCTCTCCCACGCCTCCTCCCCTGCCCCCCCCCCCCCCCCCCCATTTCTTCAAGAATGCAATGCAAAATGCATTAAAGGGAAAATCCATCCTGGTACTAAGTTTGTGCAATCCCATCAGAAATAAGTTATGAATTTTCGAAGTTATCATCAATCAAACTCAAATTGGCAACTCTGTCGCATATCTTGCGAGGTCCTCTTCCATAATTTGCTCTGTACAGAAAATTTCGTAAATTTTCATTTTCTTAGTCTTTGATAAAGGAATAGATTTATTTCATACAGGTTTTGAGCAAAAATATATTATGTGCAATAATTATCTAGGATGCATGTATGATAAAATATTTTCTTTAGAAAAATGGAAATTTATGATTTTATTAGTACACAGCAAATGGGAGAGGCCCTTGCTAGATACGTCACAGAGTTGCCAACATGTGGCTGATTGATCATAACTTTCTTATATCTTTCTTATATATAATTTTGCTCAAACTTTCATTGATTTGTTTCTTTAATTTTTCTGCTTCTTTTGAAAACTACTTGCTATCAGGTGGACTTCCCCTTTAAATGAGAGATAAAAGGGATAAATTAGAAAGGGGAACGAACATACAACAATAGAAAAGAATAAATAAAGGTAGAGATGAAATAGATTGAATAAAAATCACAATACATGTATAACCACATAATAAAATTGGCATATAATTTATGCAAAACAGAAACCAAATGAATACAATTCAACTTTCATTCATTGAAAATATTTTTATTGTAAAGCAAAGACAGTAAACAAAACAAAAGGAGAAAAAATCACATTAATCTTTCTTCGAAGAAAGTAAACAAAAATTAAACATAACATTGGGTATGTAACAAAAAATATTTTTATGTTATATGAAGGTGCATGGCATCAACTTGAAAAGATGATTCTAAACTTTATCGATACAAGTGAAAAAAAATAAACCCCCAATAGATTTGTTCTCTGAAATAATTTGGATGTCAAAGAAATTTGAATCTATATAAAGGTGTATATAAACAAAGCAAATTCTCTGAATATTAATAATTAGTTTATTCAGCGTATTTAAGTTGATGGCATCATAATGATACTTAAATCAAGATGAAAAATGTAATAGAAGAGTCCTTTGCATTCAGTACAATGTATTAAACAAGAAGAATCATTCACATTCATCTCGTTAGAAAATTGAGTAATAGATTTTAATGTGATGATCACAAAGTGAGTTTAATCAATCATGATATCAAGTTATTTGTGAAGAAGGGCACATTCCTGACAATGCATCCAACAACATGTACGCACAGATGACAATATACATGTATTTACTAATAAGGTCTTAATCAGTCTGGTTTAATTCAAATTGAATACATAATCCTGTTACTTTTACATGTTACCACTTGTTACAAGAAAATAAACATGAATTAAAGTGAATAAAAGTAAATCACAAACAGAATATTCATGTAATTCATGAATTGGCATGGTTACACAACATGTACACTTTACGATGAAGCACAGTGTTGGCGAGAATTTATTCCCGTGGATGAAGCTGCAGAAAATATCATTATCATTCAAAAGAAATTACTGAATATCCACAAACCCTTGGCTTGTTTTACACCCTTTGCAAGATTCCAGTCTAAATATTACCATTGTAAAGGTTCTGGACCATTATAGATGCACCATAATCATAAATGCTTAAAACAAATAAAATCACAATGAACACTGTGCCCACCTTAGAGTTTTACTGTGACAGTCTTAATCTTCACATTGTTTTTATCACAAACTAGCAGTATTTACAAATGTTTAAATATCCAGATGTCCACCACTTCCACAATTGTCTATTTTACAGGTTATTCTACTGAAGTGAATAAATAGTCTTAATCAAAACATCATCGCGGCCTTTTCTAGATCATCACATTGCTATGCTATCTTTTCTTACGTCACAATCAATTCATTTGGTCATTGTTCATAGCATATTGACATCATGAATGATGGCTTCAATCATTTCTATAGCCATCTCAAGCAATCACAATATCACTAGCTAGTATAAGGAATGTAATCTATTGTTAAAGTAGTGTTGTAGATGTAATAGAGTCTTGGATAATATCTCGCAAAACCATCACAAATACAAGTTTATAGACATCCCATTGATATGCATGTTGTTTTTTAACACAGTTTTCAACGAGAGGTCAATGAACTTTGACTTATGATTTCCTGAGATGCTATCCAGCGGTCTCAAGACCCAAATTGCAGGTAGGAGGAAAATTGTATTCAAATAGGAATAGAACTGGGGTCAACCGAGGCCAACAACACTTCAGTCTCATGACTGATCCTACCTACATCACTGCTTAAAGAAATAGCTGGTTTAATACCATTTGCTGGAATCTTTAATTCGGTAAAAATGATCGGTTTCTCAACGACGTTGTGTAGTTTTCGAATGCTCCATAAAATTTCCCAGGATTTATGAGTACATATATGTACCATCCATTTTCAAATGAGATAGAATGAAAGTAGTGCAATCAGTTAATACATCTTTGTGCCCTTACAGTCCCTACAGTGTATGTACAAATCCATGCTTTGAAAGGACACATAAAGGCTTTACGCAGTCACAACTCATCCTATCACTTAAATATAATTATGACATATTAACAAAGATGATAACACAGCACGAGGATGAATATCAATGAAAACCCTCTCTGAATCAACCACTGAATGAAAGTGATGTGCTATCAGTCGATGTACTATTTTGGTTTCCATTCTCTCTTTTTTAGGTCTTCTCAAGGGCCGATGATTTTGAGGAGCAGCCATGTACAGATGTCACGTTAGGATTCACTTCTTGTTCTTCTTGCGACCTCTACTGTCCGTAGTGTCTTCCTCAGCCTTTCTCTTCTCAGCCTTCGGTGTGCCCATGCTAGCCTGTAAATGGAAATATGAAAGAGAGAAAACAAAAGAAAGATTAGCAAGGTGTAGAGGTGTTCTTGTCGAGAAGTATAAAACTTGACTAGATATGGGGAGATCATGGGTTTGAGCCTTGGCATGGTGGTAATGTCCAGGGGCGGATCCAGGATTTTGTAAAAGAGGGGGCACAGTGCCGTAAAAGTACACAATAAAGGAGGCAAATTTTTTTGATTGTGTACTTAGGGTATGCCAGTTGGGTTTCAAAGGGGGGGGAGGGCACAGGCTGTTTTTTCCCCTATGTAGACCTACCACTGGTCATATCCTTTTACCAAGGCATCATATTTAGATAGCTTCTCTCTACCCAGGTGTATACAAGGGTACCGTGGCAGCAGGAAGCAAATGTTACTGTGTATGATCAGCATGAGTGTGCCTGTACAAGGTGAGTGAATAGATACGTGTACTGTAGTGCAGAATGGTAATTGAATTCAATGACCAGGGGAGTAGAACACATAAAAACATTGTTCATGCTTTATGTGTGAATAATCAAAATTAATAACAGCTTCACTCATTTCATACATGAAGCTTCAAAAGTTTTGCACTTATTCAATATTATCTCATCTTTTGATTTTTAACTATGTCAAAAGTAGGCCTACATACATGTACATGTATATTAAAACCTTTTACAGTCCAACCTGCTTTAGCGACCACCTGTATAGAAAGACCACCTGTCTATATAGACTATAATTTTTGTTTCCCTTGAAAAGTGTTTCTCATTGAAACATGTATTAAAGGAATCTGTACATAAATACCACCTGCTCATAAAGACCGCTTTTGTTGTCTCCCTTGAGTGGTCTTTATAGACAGGTTTCACTGTATTTTCTTCCAATTCTTCCCCTCTTAATACAATGGAGATGGATAGGATACTTACCCTTCCTGCTGCTTTGCCACCTCCTCTGCCCTTCTTCTTATCCACCTTCTCCTTCTCTTCTAGCTCCTGGTTCTCCCTCTCTATCAGGGTGATCAGGGTGTTACAGCGACGTTGAAGCTCCTGAAATGTCAAGATAATATTTGTACATAATTACATAAATGCTACTTTCTTTACAACACTTATTAGGAGAGGTAGTCTTATCTAACATAGGGCCTTTGGCATAGGATACAGACCAAAATTTACACCTTATTTTAAAAAATTAATCTACATTAGGATTCCAAGTTCGATAAAACCTTTGACTTAATTCTTTCTCAGAATATTCAACTGAAAAATCATCTGTAAACATAGGTGTTACTGTCATTTTCATAAACTCACATTCCAACTTGTTTACAAATTCAGAGTATATTGCACTGAAATATCATCCTGTAATCAACTAACAAATTTACACTCCTACCAGGTTTGGCATTCTTAAATGTCCATTACCAGAGCATGGCATTCCAGAATTTACATTTTAGTAGTACATTTCTTTCTGGCATCCTGAAATGAACTACATGATTGACAGCTTGTTGACAGGACATTCCAACATTGTAAATACCACTTTTCTTTTTCCTTTTCATTTCATTAGATAGGTTGGAAACTGTATGACTTGTAGTGTCTTAAGGCCAGGTCACACCGCCAGAACTTTGCTGGAGCGTTACTGGAGCGGTGAAAAAAATTCATCACCGCTCGTAACCGTTCACCACCGTTTAACAGAAGTTGGCCCCCGTTAAGGCAACGCCGTATACGCTCAGCCACCGCTGATGGTCCCTCCTACCGCTCCGAAAGTTTTGAGCTGCACAAAATATTGCGAGCGGTGAGGAGCGGGCAATTTTCCGCTCCGGCAAAGTTCACCACCGCTCCAACAACGCCCAGTCAAAGTTTGGCACCGCTAGACGCAAGTTCGTGGACGCTTGGGTCCGCTAGGCCAACGCAGAAATCTTGAACGCTGGACCACCGCTGCTTCGCTAGCTTTGCCCGGGCGGTGATTAAACGTTGCACAAACTTTGGTGGAGCGGTTGTAAGCGTTTTACGAGCGGACACGGGATTGCTGGAACGGTGTCGGGCGTTGAAGCAGCGATCCATTGCGGTGATGAACTTTGGTTTGGCGTTGGTATGGAGGTGTCGGAGCGGGACCAGAATTTGGCTATAAATACGGGGAGAAATGGACCAGGAGCCCAGCTGCCTGCTCAGTAATCATCTTCTTGGAGGCTGCTGCCTTTCCTTCTCCAGCCTTCCTCTTCTTTTGTCCACGTGGCATGATGAACTTCAACTATCGACTTCTATCAAAAATCTATCAGAACTTCTATCAAAGCGATCCGTTCAGCTCCGTAGTCAAAAGCGGTATGCCGCTAAACCAACTTTAAACCCCCACCGAGCCAACGCCCGCATGCGCAGAACGCCGCTCTATCAACGCTCGCGTCACCGCTAAACCAACGCTCGCTACCGATCGCTACCGTTAAACCAACGCTAAAGCAACGCCGGCTTCAGCGGTGCACCGCTAAGGCAACGCCCGTGTTTTCGATTTTTTTCCCATTTTGTGCGCGGTGACGAGCGTTGTCAAAATTCGGCCCCCTCTCCCTACCGTTCAAGGAACGCTCCAACAAAGTTCGGGCGGTGTGACCGGGCCTTTATGGGATTGTACAGGGATTATACAGTGAAACCTGTACATTCAGAATACAGAAAAAGGATGAAAACAAGATGAATACGACTGCATCTCCTATATGCCTCCGCCTAAATTTAGTTGATGGCTTAAACTGTTCTGGAAATATTGTGATAACCAGAATAAAAAGCCTACAATTACATGTTAATTGACCATTTTGACATTTGACCTTACACCTTATAACCCCAAAGTCTGATCACTTAATCTCCTCCTAGTCATGAACACAAAATAGTTGAGATATGGTGATAACAAAGCTAAAAAAAAAATCAATTTCATGGACGTACAGATGGTCGGACAACCCAAAAACATAATGCCTCCGGCACCACCTTTGGTGGGCGGAGGCATGAAAATAAAAACATGCCATGATAGGAACATGCATAAAATAATGCTGGTGACGATTCAATTCCACTTACCATGGCTGTACGAGACTTGATGAACCAATCAAATCGGAACTGTGGGGCCTGCCTGACGGCACTTCTCAGATCATCATACACATTCTCCTTGTCAAAGCCCAGCTTGTGGAGCATGCAGACCAGGAACCGATCCTCATCCTCGGTCCAGTTCTTGCCCTTGTTGGTTCCATACTGAATGCGAAGCTGGTGGAATGGTGCACGGTAACGAGCCATCTACGAGAACACAAAACAAATAATAATATTGATATTCAGATTAATATTGTACAGTTCCCATGTGATACACTGGTATATGCAGTAAAGCTTCATGATCATTTAACTGGTTTTTGATGTCAGATGAAGGGCTTAAAGCAGTCAAAGAATTAAATCTTGTCAGGTACCCACAACATAAAATATGAAAAGTAATGGGCTCTTAATATCATTTCAGAAGACTTCTTGACATTATAAGCCTTTTCATTAACATTTTAATCTTCATTATTAAAAAAAACAAAAAAACATAATTTTGGAGAAAGTGACCAAGAAACATCTAATAGCTTTACAATTATAGTATTTAGAAAATGTCAAATTCAACACAAAGTTAAATCTCAATGATACCAGTTTAGTGTTACTCATTTTAGACCAAAAAACAAACAAACAACAGAAGCCTGAAATGGAAAGGTGTCAGAGCCCAATTTCAGGAAATATCCTGAAAACTGGCATCCCTGGTTAGCATCACAAATCCCTATTATACTAAAAATCAATTGGAATACATGGAAACTTGGAATTGTCCATTGTGACATATATTTATCATAATCATCATTATCATTACTATCATTACCTTGGCATCTAGAGCCTTCTTGATACCAATCTTCCTCTGGATCTTAGACTCTCCCCTCTCGATCTGAGCCATTATGCGGTCTACATCTTGGAGCTCGTTGCAGCGATCCCAGAACACGTTCAGGTACTCACGCACCTAAGATAGAGCAGAACAAAATTTCTAACATTTAGTATCTCGTATGCCAATAAACATGCAGAAAAAGTTAAATTTCAGCTCCATCATACGCTATTCCCAAGGGTTAATTAGACCTGGGGAGCTGTACCATTTAGTTTCACCTGAATAATATACCAGTGTAAAAATACATTGTTTATGAGAGCTCTTTTTGTATGTGCTATCACACAAAGTTCCTAACCATGTATATTGTTTTCAAAGACTTTACATGTTATTAGAACCATGTAGTACTAAAAGAAAAATATTATTATTGCCAATTTGAAGAACAAAAGGTGATCAATTCAGCCCTTAAATAATTCTTGTCACAAAAGGGTTAATGGAAGAAAGAATCTGGACCCATGTTTTACCTCTTCTTGACTCTTGCCCTCTACATCACGGCAGATGCTCTCCACGTCATCACGACCATACTTCTCGCAGGCCTTCACAAACTGGTTGAAATCCCTCTTGTTCCAGCTAGTGAATCCCTTTAAATGTGAAAAGAAGTAATATATTCAGTGAAAAAAACCCCAAAATATTAGGAATTATGCACTGAATTGATGTAAAAAGTGTAAAGGTGTCAAAGAAGTTAGGTTACTTTGCAAAAACAAGCATTATTCTGGAAACCTGTCCTGTATATGTGGAATACAAATATATGTATATATAAATTGCTTTTAAGCACTAGTCCAATATATAGAAATATGTGTTTGCACTTTCAATGGGTGGTGTGATTTTCAACATATTTTGTAAGTTTACTACAATTTCATTGATAAAAAACTCTACAATGCATGAGGCTACCCTTGAAATATTCTTGACCTCATCTTGAATGCTCGTTAATAACATTAACGATAGATGGATTCATTGGCATAGTGTGAGTCCAGACATAGTGGGGGTCCTACTTGGTGCATGAAATGCAAATTAACAAGGTCCTTGATTAGGGGGATGGCATGGGAACAGGGTGAAGCATCTTCTTTTCAGGTACCCTTCCCCCTCTCCCTTTCTTCTCTTTTTCTCTCTCTAAAAAAAAAAAATTGATTGTTGGTCACATACCCCCCTTCCCCAATAGCTATCCACTGGGTGGATCCATAATGCATCTTATCATAATCTCAGCTCCAGCCAAGCTGGGCCCTGTTTCATAAAACTTGTTATCACAACTGGAATAGATCTATGATAAATTCTAAGCCAATCAAATTCAATGATTTCAGTAGCTTATAACAATTAATGTAACTTGTTATTGATAACAAGTTTTATGAAACAGGGCCTAGGAGTGGTATTCTGAAAATTATGATATCTTTTTATGTTAGTAAAACAATGTGAATTGTCGCACAAATCAAAATTTGGAAAAATCATTGGTTAATGTTTGCGCATTCAAAGCTAGCTGCATACACGTACAGTTAAAAGAGACATCTGTACAAGCACCAATAATAAGTGTTCATTCTGTGAAATTTCAGTTTGATGTGACAATTAACCTCATTTTCCTTATTTACATAAAAGATAGCATAGCATAGTTTTCAGAATATTAAGGTGACAAGAACATCATCTCTCTTTATATACCCGAGTGAGGAGACTTTCTTTCTCCTGGATTTCATCTTCATCCAGCTGACAGCTATCATCGATTTTGCGCTGCTCTTCCTTGCGGACCTTGGAGGCATCTGGAAGGTCAGGGTTCAAAGGTACCTACATACAAAAGAATTGCAACAGGCACAGGAATTTCAGCATCGGAAGCTAGAATGTACCACCAGTATGTAACATTTGTCCAGACAAAACTCAAAATCGGTGCAGAGGGTTGTAAGTAGCAAGATAAACCAGGAAATAAAACCTAAAATAAAATTTACAAGCGAACAAAGTAACTAACTAACCAACTAACATAAAGGCAGATCTTCTTTTGAAGACACGACAGAGTTTGGTTGAACCTTTCAATAACTTTCAACAAGATTTATAGACAACTTAACCACATATAAGAGCCACAATTACATGATATCCTTCTCATTTTCAACCTCTCATATAAAAATGTGCGAACAGTTTCTGATTCTTAAGATATGGTAAATAATACCTCAATGTTAACAAGTTGCTTATTTGGAGAAGCTCCACGCTCCAAAGTGTTCACTTATTTTGAAAATCATCCAATCTCAATGACAGCACATGAATCCATACAGTACAGAGCATACTGATACTGTATTTGCTACATTAAAATAACACACAACTAACGTCCTTTGTTATCACTTTTACTGCACACGTATGCATGCATTTGCTACAAAAAACACAGAAATTTATGGTAGAGTTATCTTGCTCTCCTACACATACCCTGTAGCCAATGCCTTTCCTGTAGGCGTAGATTTCCTTGTCCAGAAGTTCAAAGAGGCGTGGAGGAAAGAACTGGAAGTCTTGCACATTGGGCTGCTTGGGTGGTCTCGGGGCCTGAAAAGATAACAATTGTCAACCATGGTATAAACCTAGCTATGAAGACTTTTTGCAAACACCCTTCACATAACTCTCAGTAACCACATTTGAATACATGATGTAATTCTATACAACATACTTGTGTTGATATTCATTATAGAGTACATAAAAGAGAAATTTCTTCCCAATCCCCCCTCCTGAAATTGACCACTCCTAAATATGTCTTGATACATTTGTTTCAGGATGAATACAGGTCAAAGATATTTGTACTATCAAAATTGATTAAAAAAGGGGTCATGGAGCAGATCCAAAACAAAACTGAAAAATTTTAAGTTTTTTTTCTCACTGCTTCCGCATTCTTCTGATGTACCCCAATCTCCACTCCCAGGTGAAAGGAAATGGATTGAGATCCTTCCGTTCTTGTCGACGATCCATTAAATAGACTTATTGCAAAACCAAATGAGACAGATTACCTTTGGTGCCTTGGGTTCGCTGACTCTCAGGGCCTCTCTAAAGTAGGCATCCACAGCGTAGTTGGCCTTGCGTTCTCTCTTAGGCGGTTCAATCCAGTTGATACCGGTTTGCTTCTGCTTCTCCTTGTAATCCTCTCCCTCAAAGGAGAAGATGCTCTTGCTGGGGGCGTCCATGCTGAAGTTCCGCAGGCCACCCTCTCCCATCTTGTTGAGCTTCTCGTTGAACTCGCTTGTCTGGTGAGATACAATTAATAAAGTACATGCTTGTACATAAGTAACCAGGGGACCTACAGCTTTAAGTCCTATTCGAGAGGCTTGGTCATATGAATGAATGCCTTACCAAATGGCATTAACACATCAACTTGGATTTAAACCCTGACAAACATAGACGGACAGACAGACAGACAGGGAGAGAGAGAGAAAAAGAGAGAGAAAAAGAGAGAGAGCGAGAGGGGGGTGCATGAATTAGAGTCAAGACTTTATTGCTGTCTATATACTAGAGCTACATGCAGAGAAAGACTGAAAATGCTGTTTGATTATCACAGTTCCCTGTTCTCAGGTGCTTCACCATTGGTCCGGCGGCAGTGGCTCTGGACTGTATTTGGTCAAAGATATAGGTCTTGGGATAGGATTGTAATTGGGGTTTTAGTTTAGGTTTAGGAATACGGTCCAGGGTTTAAGTTAAAAATTTGGTTAGTGTACATGTAGGAGTATGCGTGGTATAACCTGGTTTTCAATTCAATTCAATTCAATTTCGGTTTCATTATTAAAAGTACAAGACAAAAGTCCAAAGACTAAAATTGTCATATTTACAGTAAAATACAACAAATATGAAAGAAGCTTATGAACATGCAAAATATTAATAAAAAATGAAAAAGGACTAAACACTGATTATAATATACATGATGAAGAAGCATATATCAACCAAATTTTACTAAAGTTTTGGTTTCCTTAAAAAGCAGATTGTGTTTTCAAAGAGACATGTGTATAATATATCAGGTCCAATGATAATTATAACAAATGTAATTGTGGTGATTTAGAAAACCAGTAAAGAAACAAATTGTTGAAACAATTTCAGGACTTTACCTTCTGTTCAGTCTTCTGTAGGATGTGGTCAATGTCCTCATCTGTCACAGTGCTGTCCTTGGAGGAGAAGATGAAGTTAGCTCCATGACGGATCATCTCCAAGGCTTCGTCCTTGTTCAGCTTCAGATTGGAGTCAACCAATCGTCCTAATAAGTAGAGTGCAGAGATTCATTTTAAAGGGGGCCAATCATCAAAAAAACATGTTGCACAGATTTTTGTTTTGTACTCTTTTTATGCCTCCCCCCCCCCACCAAAGATTTTTAGTTTTGTTATCACCATATCTCAACAATTTTGAATGCATAACTATGAAGAGACAAAGTGATCAGACTTTCGGGTTGTTAGGTGAAGGGTCAAAAAGGTCAAAAAGTCAATTATCATGTAGTTATAGGTTTTTTATTCTGGTTATCACAATATTTCAAGAACAGTTTGAGCCAGGAACTTAACATTTAGGAGACGCAGTCACATTCATCTTATTTCTTCATATTCCTTAATACCTGCAAGTGCTGGAGGGATCCTTATTTTGATTTATTCAAATTTCAGAATGATATTTGGAGCTTCAGGACGTACCATTGTATTCTTATAAATGATTTACAAACTGTTAAACAATAATCAACTTTAGGGTGCACTACTCCTTTAACCATTACATAGCAAAGCTTGTACCCACCTTGCTGGATATATTCTTATAAATGATTTACAACTGTTAAACAATAATCAACTTTAGGGTGCACTACCCCTTTAACCATTACATAGAAAAGCTTGTACCCACCTTGCTGGATGACTATGTTGTCCAACCTCAGCTTCATCTCTGCTCTCTCTACGATACGTTCTTCTACTGTGTTCTCTGAGATGAAGCGAAACACGTGAACCTGCTTCTTCTGACCAATACGATGTGCACGATCCTGTTAATTTGATCATGGTACAGAAAGTGGGTTTTATATATATTGTACTTGCTTCTTTTCAAGAAATGCAATGAATACTTGCGTATGCATTGACTGACAATTTCATACTCATCAGTTAAAAACCAACTCTAAATATTTTGATATTTGTAGGTTCGTTATGAATAGAAATATTCTATTCATAACGAACCTACAAATATCAAAATTTCAGATGGCAAACAGCAAGCATGCAACACGTTAATGAGCTTTGGCTTAACCGATTAAGTGACACTTCTTAGTGATTGTATTCTTATGTATCATTTATATTTGTATAAGAAGTACGTATCAAGAGTAATCCAATTCTGTGCAACCAATATTTTCACAAGTAAGACAAATTTAGGAATTTCACAGGTGCTTCTGATTCACATTTACCCAAATGGATAAAACAAATAAATAGAATCACAGCCTTGAATTTTTTAAAATTTCCCTACTGCCAAAGAAATGGCCGCTGTTAGTACTTCACACTAGTTTATGGTTGCGTGAACAAGCCTTTAGCCATTTACTATGAACTCACCATGGCCTGCAGATCGACTTGGGGATTCCAGTCACTGTCATAGAGGACAACAATGTCAGCTGTGGCCAAGTTGATACCTAGACCACCAGCCCTGGTACTCAGCAAGAACACAAACTTCTCACTGTCTGGCTTGTTGAATAGATTGATGCTCTCCTGTGAGTGTGAACAAGGCATGGACATTTCAAACGTGGGTGAAAACTAGTGAGAACAGGGCCATGTTCAATGTCATAGATTACATTACAAATCATTTAGGAGAGCACAAATGATGTGAAAGCGGCCTCATGAAAACGTGTGTTAATTGTGATAGAATGATAGAACATGACATGTCACTCTAAAGAATGTAATTTGGTGCTACCTCCTGTGACTGATGCGGATACAATATATTACATTTATCTGTTTTAAGAGCAAAGCATGTAGCTGTATCATTTAAAAATGTATGACACACCTACAAGGGTATTTTGGTTGTGTTCAAATCTGGATCAAATGTGACCCTCCACCACAAAACGACCAATAAGTCGGGAATTTGGGTTTTTTAAATTTCAGCACGGTTTGAAAGCTTTGATTCTTAGCTTTAAAATGATGTATAACTTGTCTTGTGTAGACTAAGCAAACCCTTGTAAATTACAGTGAGAGTGCTAACGTGTCAGACAGGCTAATGACCGAAACAATAGAGAAAACGGGCTCTAAAGAAGAGTGACCATTTAGGAGCGCTTAATCTGTGTCATATTGTTTGTCGCACAAAAGGTACATGTAGAGTCAAAGCTCTCTAGCCTACACTGTGAAGTACTAATTGGATTGAGTTGAAACTTTCCATACCTTTAGAATAGATATATTTCTTTGTTTCTTTAGATTTTGAATATCAGACAGTATACAGTTTTTGAGCTATCCCAGAAAAGCGATGTGAAGTACTATCCCAGCAAGCTGACACACTAAGTTTGAATGTCCAGGAAAAAATGGTCCTTTTGAATGAGAGTAAAAACATATTTCAACATGGTATTTTACTCTGAAATTTTGTCAGATGGTAGATTAATAAATGAACTTTCAGGAAATACAAAAAAATTAAAATCAAAATTTCCACCCCAAACCACCTTTTTCAGCTGTTTACTCTATAACTCCCACTGCAACTTATTGGTCGTTTTGTGGTGAGGGTCACAAATGTAGTGTGAACTCTAAAACAGAAGACCTTGAAGCGTCATTCACACATGCCGCATAACACCACAAGGGCAAATAAGCATACTGCACTTCTCACTTCCATATCGTGAGTAGGTATAGGACCTTTGTTGCAGGGAGCTGCATTTTTCATCTCCACTTGCCGTTCATTTACACGTGAACAAAAAAAACCAAAAACATGGTAAACAGCATCATATGTGAATGAACCTTAAGGGTCATGGCTCTACTCAACAAGAGATTTTTTTTCAAAAAGGTCAAAGAGCAGATATTATGTTCTGACCTGTCTCTCAGAATGCGGCGTCTGTCCATCCAACCTGCAGTACTGGTGACCCCTCCATACACAGTAATCCTCTAAGATATCCAACAGACGAGTCATCTGACTGAAGATCAGCACACGAGAGCCTAGAAATAAGAAAGGTTTCACATTTGAGTTAGCTCCTTGATGATAGAACCGTGTTAAATCACTGATACTGTTTACTGTGCTGCAAAATTTTACATGATCTTGGTTTCTCAAATTGATATTGTTATTGGTAGAGCGCATCAATGAGAACCAAGTTTTCTTCTTTGTCACTTTGGACTATTTGCAGCTTCAACTATCGAAGTTGTTCTCATGCTTTATACAGTTGAACCTCGTTATAAAGAACAATGTTATAACAACCTCTCATTAGAACAAGGTAATTCTGCCGGTACCGCTCCTTTGTATTCTGCTTTTTAGCCCTGATATAAGAAGGTTTCGATATAAAGAGGTAATTTTCTGGTTCCAAGGAGTTTGTTATAATGAGGTTCCACTGTACTACCCCCAAAACACCTGTACACCTGTTATTTGCTGACAAACAGTGTAGCGATCCAAATCAGGTTCCATTTTGCAAGCATTATCTCCGGAATTCCCCTACCAGGTTGATCCTCCAATGATTTAATGGGGAAATTTTATGCCAAACCATGCAAAATAGTACCAATTTATTGCATTTTTCAAGGAAGTAAATGGCTGCTGTAAAACCAGAAATTTTCGCGTGCATGAAACTTTTGCGAATTTCGCGAGGTTTCAAGATTAGCGAAAGTTTCATGCCGCAAAATAATAAAATCAGAATCGAAACAACGTAAAATTATTGCAATTCGCGAAAGTTTCTTGCTGCAAAATTGGCTGTCATTAACAATTCGTAAAATTTTCTGGTTTTACAGTATATCACACATCATCAGCAAATCATAAAGGGTAATTGACACCCACCATTCTCTTTCAGCTTGGGCAAGAGCTTATCAAGAACTACCATCTTTCCGGAGTTGTCCACCAGATGCTTGTCTGTTGTATACGGTGGGCCAGGCTCGGCTCCGTCAAACAGGTACGGGTGGTTGGAGCACTTCCTCAGGTGCATAAGGATGTTCATCAGCCGCATCTTGTCGGACTTCCCTGCTCCGTTGACGACGTCGATGTCCTTCATCAGGATCTTGGTGTACCTATGATATCATAAAATATGTTTCAGTAAACCATGCATTCAATACAAGCTAACAAATCAGAATGGCCAAAATAAACATTTTCTCTGAAGATTCTTATGTGTATATTCTTGTAGTAAAGATTATCTGCTCAGGAAGGTAACTTTGCTGTTTTGTATATCTTGCCTTTCTGTTATGCACTAGATGAATTATGTCAAAAACCATATACAAGATTGCACTAGGTGAGATTGAATTGCTTTCATAAGAATGACAGAAAATAAAATCATTAACATGAATATTAAGCATACACATAATACTTCAAAAACCAATAGTAAACTACATTTTATAGAACATACATCAACACAATTAGAAGTTCATTCCCTCTGCCTTGCGAACTATAAAGCCATAACAACTTTAACCCTTTCAGGACAGGAATTATTTAAGGGCTAAATTGATCACATTTTGATCTTCAAATTGGCAACAATAATATTTTTCTTTTAGTGCTACATGGTTCTAATAAGGTGTAATATCTTTGAAAATAATACACATGGTTAGGAATTTTGTCGAAAAGTTGAAAAAATTGCCAATTTGGATAAAAAATAAGGATTTTGAATCTCTCAATGTGTTGCCAATTTAAGGATTTTAAAACTTATTCTCTTATTCAAAATTCCTGGCATCAAACGCAATATGGTAGTGCAACAAAAATGGACTTAGTGTGTGCAGACATTTTTGCTCTTTCTACTCATGTATCTGGTATATTTTTTAGAGCTCTGAATAAAAAGTTATTGAGCCAAACCACAAAATGTGGTTAATTGTCTCGAAAGGGTTAATCCTGAACATATTTGGACTTACCATTCTCTTTGCATTTTGCTAAGACCCACATACATCTTGGTTTCTTTCTTGGGTAGAAGGGCTTTCTCTACATCAGACTTCAGACGTCGAAGCAAGAAGGGCCGCAGAACCTGTAGCATGGAAACAACAGTCATTTTGTAACAAACAAGCATCAACATTTGAATTTACTAGTACTACAACAAACATCTAATTCATCGCATTATATTTTGGCAGTAGTTCATACTGCTCATAAAATCATCAACTCATCTCATGACTGAAATACAAATATTAGAAATCAATTAATATATTCACCATTCAGAACAAGCAAGACAACAGGAAACTAGATTAAGGATTTCGAATTACTTAATTCTTATAATTTTGTATCCTTTTTCAGGGCCCATATACTATGGGATTTCTATATTTAACACAGAAAAGAAAAAGCTAGTTTTGGAACAGAATTGTCAACATATGAAAGAAAGATGTCTATCTTTCCCCTCTAACCATACAACATCAGTGAATTCTCTTTGTACTCACAGCGTGTAACCTCTGGACCAAACCATCATCTCCAAGACAATCCTGGGTGCTGAACCAGGCATCAAAGTCCTCTGAAGAGTTGAAGACATCTGGGAGGAGAAAGTTAAGCAGAGCCCACAGCTCATGGAGGTTGTTCTGAAGGGGCGTACCGGTCAGCAGGAGACGGTTGGTGGTCTTGAATTCACGGACGATCTCAGAGAGCTGCATGGGAAGAAAATATGGTGAAAGCGATGGTGAAGTTGCCAGACTGTGAAACGCCTCATGTATGTATGCTACTGATCTGGTAGTCTGAACACTTGATGAACCAGTTGTCCTGAACTCCCAAATGATCTTTGATCAGTGGGCTTATTGGATGAGGTATCTTATCCAGTGGATATATCAATGTGACATCATTCTTTTTATAGAGGGTCTGCCTCAAAAAAAACAAAAAAAAAAAAAAAAAAACAACAACAGTTTCAAACACCTGTTTTCTTCCTCCAGAAACGATTGTATGACAAATACTCCAGTGATAATTGGTCGCTGGTCATTTTCCACCACTAACCGCATTCCTAACTTCAAACTTGGATCTAATACTATACCTAGCCCTAATCCTAACCTAAACTCAATTGCAATCTTAATCCTAAACGTTTGATGAAATAATGCTCAGAGCAAAAGTTGCCAAAGCATATGTTGCATCGCAGGAGAAACTCATGAGATACCTTAGACTTCTCATTCTTTATCCTGTGAGCCTCGTCAATCACAAGGTAGCGCCAGTTGAACTTCTTGAATACAGACTTCTCCCTGATGGCCATCTCGTATGATGTAATACAAACATCCCATTCTCCTGGCATCATCACATCTCGGATGAAGGCAGACTGTGCAAGAAAGATGATTAAAACGAATTCATATTACACAAGTGTAGTTTGTTACATACAGTCGATGTATGTAAGTGGGAATAACTATCCGATGCCTTGAATGTTTGCAAACTTTCGAATATCAGTCGACAGTTAACATAAAAATTGCATAGTGCATCAGACAACTTCATGTAATGACAAAATTTGGGTCTTAATTGGGCATGAGACTATTAGATTATCTGCATGTTCCATTATATTTTAACAGTGAATATGCCAATAAAGAGAAGCTTTGTTCTCTATAACCCACTGAAATATGGACCTTGTGGCAGATTAGCCTTGTGCTAAGCAAGTTAACCAATAAAGTCTACTACTGCTACTACTAAATAAAAATGTTATGTTGTCTTTACATTAATGTCCTAAACAATATTTCTGAATCTAAGCAAGCAACCATGTGTTTGACTTTTATTTGACATAAGGTGTTTGACATAAGGGTCTATGTACAGATTGCCAGCAAAGAAAATGTGTTTGATATTAGGTTTGAACTCACCCTCTGATCTTGGTTACCGATCAGGCAGACTGCCCTCAGTGAAGGGCACCATCGTTCACACTCGGCCATCCAGTTGGCCAGGGTAGACTTAGGGCAGATGATGAGATGAGGACTGGGGATGTGTCTGTAATGCTTCATGTAACCCAGTAGGGAGATGGTCTGAAGAGTCTTACCCAAACCCTGCAAAGTAAAGAAAAAAAAAAAAAAAAATCATGACATCGTCAAACATCACAATCCACAGCCTGTTTTACACTTCACAAAGAAATTAAAACTTTTCTCTCTCCACAAATGTCTTACTGACTTTTGAATGTGTTACTGAATTTTGAATGAGAGAGCAAAATAAAAATATAACTGGTGCTAATTTGAAGAGGAGTAGCGGATTCTTTCAGACCATTTGAAAATTGCACATACATTCCTATATTTAAGCAGCTCACCATTTCATCTGCTAGGATGCCATTGATTCCGTGCTCATAGAGTGAGATAAGCCAGTTGAGACCCCTGACCTGATAGTCCCTCATCTCACCAGACTTGATGTATGTCGGTGACTTCTCAAACTGAGTGATGACTGACGTGGCCTTACGTGACTCCGTCAGGAGCTCCTCGTCTTCCTCCTGCTCAGTCTTTCTGTGCCGATGACTGATAGAGTTGGGGAGATGGACAATAATAATAATGTGTTTTTATAAATAGTGCTTTTTTAGTATATCATTACAAATGGGCAGTATTCTGAAAAGTGAGAACCATTTTAGATTTTATTTTACTGACAGAATCTTAATTGTCATCACAGATTTAAATTGCAGCATTTAATTGATGATGGATGTCTGCACAAATATCCTCCATGTACCACATAATCTGTGCAGCATTGTAACCAATGACAATTAAATTATATTTCACTGAAATGCAAGACAAAATAGTTATTGGAATTCTAAATAAGGTGATTTGATACAATTCCACATCAATATATTATGCAAAGTGCAGTCTTCACTTAACGGGGAGCTTTCTAGCAAAACCACTTTAGCCACACCAACATGCTAATTCAACCACATTGAAGTTCCCATCTTACTGGGTGTCAATTCATACAGCTAGGTGGACAGTAGATAAGATGTTTTGCTAAAGGATTAAGTGCCACACAGGAGCTAGAAGCCTACAACCTTTACAACTTTGCATCTTCCGTCAAGTGTCAAAACCAGTACGAAACCTCACCAGCCCTTTTCAGGGCTCTTATTCCTTGAAAGAATTACATGGTGTAACCCTGAAAAACTAAACCTACAATTCAGTTTCTCCACCATGATAGTGTCCATGATACTTCACTAAATATCTGCTCTAAGGGGAGCGAGCAATCATTCAGCAGAAAATCTGGCCCTTGTTCTTTATTCAGAGAAAACAATGGCACCGTCCAGTGCTTTCTCTGTTTAGAGGAATTATAGCGCCACCAGTGACCAGAATGAGAATGCAGCCGTGAATAGAATTCGCGGGCATTTCCGATTGGCGCCAATCAGGCTGTGAATCGGATCCCTCCATAGGCAATAAATAGCCTCCACTGGGCAGTGTTCTAGTCATTCTCCTGATGACGATCAGAGCATACTGATCGAAACGTCGAGAACCACAGAGCTCTTAGCGGAGCTCACCAGCCCTTTTCAGGGCTCTTATTCCTTGAAAGAATTACATGGTGTAACCCTGAAAAACTAAACCTACAATTCAGTTTCTCCACCATGATAGTATCGCTGATACTTCACTAAACCTCTAATAATGTAGAAGAACATGAGAATCAATTGAAAAATGAACATCCTCAGTACTGTCTTTTAATCCCTATGCATAAATGCATCATGAAATTAAGGACAACCCCCAGAAGCTCAAGTGTCTTCAGGTCTTCTCCTTCTGAAATTACTTACTCTCCCACTGCGGAGAGTTTCTGTTTCTCGTCTTTCTTCATCTTCGGTCTGCCTGGCTTCAGTTTGAGGGGGCTGGTCGGTGACTTCATGGCACTCGTCGTAGACATGAAATGAGTGAAGATCTCTGTCTGCTGCAGCAAGAAGTCAAACCGAGATGATCGATCCTTTTCCTGTAAGCAGAAAAAGAACAAAGAACGCGGTCATAGGATGGTCATCTCCTATATGTGGTGAGATTATGCCATGTTTGCAGATGCATAGAGGTTCCCAAATCATTCTAAAAGAAAGAATGTTACACAGCCATGCCATAGCTTCTTTCACAGTATAACCCCCCCCCCTCCTCCCCCTTCCATGTACATGAGCATACATACTTCTGACAGAAAACTAATGCCATCAGTTTTACAGCCAGGGGAGCGTTTCATCAAGCGTTTTGTCAGTGATTTTTACCGACAGCTGTTACAGCTACTGAAATCCTTGCATCTGATTGGCTGAGAGCAAATTTGTCAGTAAAATCACTGACAAAACGCTTGATGAAACACTCCCCAGACCACAGTGGCCAGTATGAAGTGTACAAAAGCCAAAGCACATCCAATATTAGATGGACAAAGTTGGCAAGGCTACAGTATCCATAAATGTTGTCACTTCAATAGAGGCATTACAGCTCTGACAAGACTGATCACAATAACCTCTTAACGTAAGCTGTACTGACCCATCTTAGATTCCATCTGATTGTACTTACCAATTTGGCATCATATTCTTCCCCTACACCGCTCCCTCCTGCCTTAGGAGGCATCTTCAACTTGAGAGCCTGCAAAGGGAATAATCAAACAAACCCATTAGACTTTTACTGTGGTAGTTCGATCATTATAATATTAACCGAATATTAACTAGCTGCTTCACCAAGGGTCAGAAAAAAAACCAAAACAAACAAACAAACAAACAAAAAAATGAGAGGCAATTCAACCACTGTACCAAGTTGAATTGTGTGACAGAAAAAAAAAACCCCAGAGAAAAATGTAGACAGTTCTAGGTGAAAGTTTAAAAGAAACATGGTGAAAATTTGAAAGAAATTGGACAAATAAAAAGACAGTTACAAGATACAAATACTTAAAAGCTGATATCACTAACTCTACATGCACATGTATGTGAATATAAAGTTAGAAATATTGGTGAATCAATTGTGCCATCATAACTGGAAACAATTTTCCCATTCATTGTTAGTAGAGGAACATGGCCATTTTTTGTATTTTGTCAAGAACTTTGGTGGCTTGTTTGGAAGACAGTCTCCCATTTTGGATAACAATTTTCTTTGTTTACATTCAGATTACCTTGGCTCCAATACGTCGCACGCGTATACTGCCGTTTATGCATGCGAGATATTGGCATAATTAAATTTAGCATGCTGCATCAGAACAGTGTAATGGAGCACTGCCTTGTACTCTGTTCGTCTACAGCACATTCTATGCCGATCTCTCCGTCTTTGTAATGCTAATCGCACAGCGAAAGTTAAGTGAATGGTAAGTATATCCACACCGTTGCTGCCATTAAATGTAATTTTTTCACATTTCTCATGATCCGATCGTAGAAGTAGTCGGATGAGCTGAAAGAGGAAGATTTTAGCAAACTCCAAAGATGGTTTGAAAGGTTCACCATACGAGGAAATGGATGAATCTTGCCCATTGATTTTTTTGTTTATTCATCTCTCTGTAGGGGAGATTGCCTCCCGTGTATGGCTTAATGTTCCAAGTCATATTTCTTAAAACATCAAGCGAGCCATATGGCTTTTTTTTTCAATGTTGAAAATGAAATGACACAGCCACCACTTCTTGCGAAAACGGCATTGTTCCACTTATACATGTAAAAGCTTATCTGAAGATAACCTTGTACTGCATAATAGCTTTTATGGGTGAATAGGCTTCAATAGCTTTTGTGTGTATCAGCAAGCCTTTTTCCAGTCTAGTTCATTCATACATAAGAGGAAAATAATTATTTAGATAAAAACTTCACTTTCAACTCTGAATCCCCAAATTTGTGGCACAGTAAGAGTTGAAGAGTCCCTGAATCAGGTAATGTAGGAAATTTAAGAAAATTGAATCTTGCTTAGAGCAATTTTGTTGTCTGTTTTTGACTACTGCAACAGTGAATGTAGGACATAGTCCCATACTCCATAGGCATGAATATGATTGATAGGCAAGGCCTATCAATAACCTTGTATAAGTGTGAGTGGGCTAGTCTGCTGCACACCACGTAATATGAAAGTGGTCATATTGACCACTACGCGGGACGAATGCAAAAATACTAGTCATTTTCTATCGCATGTACTTAAGGTATGGGGGGGGGGAATAAGATAAATATTTCAAATACTTTCTTTCAAATTCAGTTCATTAAAATCTCACTCCTACCTTAAATGGCCGTTAGGAAGAACTTCTGATGTTTCCAGCAAAATCCACTCATACACATACGAGGTTATCTTCATGGCAAAATCCAAAGTCAAAATCACGTCCGAAACCCAAGAAATCCCCGCCAATTTTTTTTGCGATCGCATGTTGTTTTCATGCCGCCGATGTTTTACACTAAACTCGGCCAATAAAATTTTATCCACAAAGCAACTCGGTATCGCGCGCGTACATCGATCTCTACACGGAAAATTGGGACTTTTACGTTTGCGCGATAGGGACCAAATTTTTAACGACCGAATTTTTGGGGGGAGATGTCAGCGCTCGCGGGAATCAGGAAATGTACACAATCAAGTGACAATGATTTGCGATACCCCGTTTCACCAGAACTTCAGAAGTGACAGTAAATTACGGATTTCATTTTTGGAATTATCTTTTCCAACATCGTCATCGGTGAGTTGAATTTATTGATTGTGTTTCATGGATATGTTTGGTGTCGGTTTTTGTAAATTAAATGCCGATTTTGAGTGAATGTTGGTGACTTTTGTGCAGTGGTGTTTTGAAAGTGTTGAGGTGTATGACTG
Source organism: Heliocidaris tuberculata (assembly GCA_025618425.1). Taxonomy (NCBI): domain Eukaryota; kingdom Metazoa; phylum Echinodermata; class Echinoidea; order Camarodonta; family Echinometridae; genus Heliocidaris; species Heliocidaris tuberculata. The sequence goes on from CM046846.1 coordinate 6,185,767, forward strand.
CCTAGAGTCTACACACGAAGTATAGTAAAGTCGTTATTAGTATGAGTGGTCTGCTGCTAGTAGTAGTACCGTACTACTAGTACTACTAAAGTACACTCATAGGCCCTTGCCTATGTGGGACTGTGTCCAACATTCACTGTTGCAAGCATTCAAAAACAGACAACAAAATTGCTCTAGGCACGATTTAATTTTCTTAAATTTGCTAGAATACCTGATTCAGAGACTCTTCAACTCTTGTATGTTGACTTCTGTTTCCAAAACTGGAAAGCAGTACTTTAAAGGGCTTTTTCTCACTCCTCGTGTATACAGCAGCGGGGACTGGGCCAAGGTAAAATCATCTACAGTACGCTTATATGCCTTGACCTGAAGCGAAGAGTATAAATGCGAAGAGTGCTCAACCCGCTACTAAGCACGTGTGCGTATTGTGGTGCACTCGTAAGGCGAGTCTCGTTTGAACACGGCAATATACACCTGCCGAGTGTACTACGGAAATACGAGAGAGTAATTTGTCTTAACACTATTAAAGGTCTTTGAGAAGTTTGCCTGACCCCGGAAGCACCTGATCTCTAGGGAAAAGTGCCCCGGAAGCTTGATTCGGCATCTGGCTTTGTTCTCCAGACGTTTGGGGAAAAACATTTTTGCATTGCATAATTCTTCCACAGGATCGTATATTTCTATATAGCGCCATCAGCGTTAGTATATATCGAAACGACTGTAATTCTAGGCTAGCGCACCAAAACAACTACGACAACGCGCCACAGCCAAACATCTTCAACGAGAACTCCGCTGAATGGAAAGCAAGCTGGTAAGTTTTTGTCTTTTTGTAGTTAAAATATTAGTTTAATACAAGTTTAAAAATCAAATTCATTTACATACATAGACATCATACAACATAAATACAGCAAAAATAGGGAATAAACCCTTGGAATTGCAAGGGAGGTGATATTGTAAAGTATACATTCAAATCTGCCATTAAAACACGTATGGAGTACGAGGTTATCTTACGATAACCTCGTATGTGTATGAGTGACTAAAGTATGAGTGGCAGTCACTTGTACATGTACAAGCTTATCTGAAGATAACCTTGTACTCAGACTAGCTCTTTTATGGGTGAATAGGCTTCAATAGCTATTGTGTGTATCAGCAGGCCCTTTTCCAGGCTAGATCATTCATACAGGAGAGGAAAATAATTATTTAAAATTTCACTTTCAATTCTGAATCCCCTAATTTGTGGCACAGTAAGAGTGGAAGAGTCCATGAATCAGGTAATCTAGCAAATTTAAGAAAATTAAATCTTGCTTAGAGCAATTTGTTGTCTGTTTTTGACAGCTGCAACAGTGAATGTTGGACACAGTCCCACATAGGCAAGGGCCCATGAGTGAGTGGCAGTGACATTGTTCTTTCTCTAAATTTTGATGAGATTTTTTGCAAACTTACTCTTGACTTTAGAATATCAGGAGTATTATAAACATTAAAATTAAGCATTAGAGAATATCAAAGAAATTATTGTTCATTTTAAAGTAAAATCATAGGTGCGAAGACGGATGCGGGCTAACTCGGCACTAGGGCGAACTCGGCCTTGGCGGAAAATCGCCGCGGAGTGAGCCCAAAGAGTTAAAGTGATCGCAAACACTTGTGTTGAATTTCGCATTTAATTACACATTTCAAAACCCTTAAATTCAAATTATTTGATATCAATGTGTAAAATGATTAGCAAAGAAGTAATGTTGACAATTTCAAGAAGTAAAATTATGCAAAACATGAAATTTAAGGCTAAAAAAGGGTACGGTGCGTAGCGTGGACTTCAACTCTAGAAACATAGTCACCGCGCAGTGCCGAGTTCGCCCTAGTGCCGAGTTAGCCCGACCCCGTGCGAAGACATAGTCATGATAATATGCTCTCCATCATACTTTATTTCAGGAATCAAAACATTACACAGAAATGTACATATGGGACGAAGCACCGACAATGAATGAAAAGTTGGAAGGTACATAACACGCCGGCACTTTCAAAGACAAATATTAACACCGCAGTCGACCAAAATGTTACAATCATAGTCTCATTTTACGCTATAACTACATACCGGATGGCTCAGGGGTGAAGGGGTGTCTTCTCTCTCGTCTAAATCGGCCATTTTTGCACGAAAACAAGTGTATCCGCAATTTTCTCGTGCATGCAAAAGGGAATCCACCAGATGATCTGCAAATGAGCGCGCGCAATTAGAATTCTGCTTTGACTTATCGATACTTGTAATTTATCAAAAGTATCGTTCCCTTGCAATCGGGTAATGATGAAGGAGGTGCCGTGGTCCAGTGGTTTAAGGCGCATGACTGGAGATGCGAGGATCGGGCGTTCGATCCCCGGCACGGCACTTATGCCCTTGAGCAAGGCATTTTATCTACATTGCTCTTTTATCGTACATCAAATCAAGGAGTTATCACAGCTCTTGATCAAATAAATGAAGTGCTATAGGCATATTGATAACAGCGTGTGCATGTGTTTAAAAAAAAAAAATTAAAAAAAATGAAAGAATATTCCTTGTTTTATAATGTTTCTGTTAATTCCTCCCTTCCCTTTTTGTTGTTGTTGATGTTGTTGATAGAGCTAATTTATGAATCAATAGATATCGCGGGGAAGTAGGTGATTCTGTCCCCATCCCATTTGGGGGGAATATTGGAAGACTGATGTAATTTTACCCAACTTAGTTCATCTAAAAAGAAAATCTTTTTATTTTTGTCTTAGATGAATCACATCATTGAAAGCTGTTTTATCTTTTGTGTTTCTCTCTCTCTCTCTCTCTCTCTCTCTCATTCACTCACATCATCATCATCATCATCATCATCATCATCATCATCCTCATCATCATAATCATCACGGCATCATGCCATCATCATCATCACCATTATCGGGGGGGGGGTGATTGGCGCGGGAGTGAAGCGACTGAGCTGGGGAGGGGGGGGGGTGTAGGAGGGGGTATCCCCCTCCCCTCCCACACCAGGGCTTTTTTCAGTAATCTGTCTATAAAACTTGCATTTTAGAGCATCCCAAAATGGTTTCCTGTGTGATTAAACGGTTGTCTAAAGTCACGGCAAATACAACAAAATATTAATAATCATAACAGAAGATATTTAAATATCATGTGTTATAAATTCAGGGATAGAAGGCAGATAGACAGCTTGTTGTTCAGTGCTCGAAGAAGAAGATTTATTATACATTTTTTTCGATATTTTCGAATTAAAATTATGACATTTCTTATATTCGCTTACTTCTAATCATTAAAGAATGTGATGGTATTTCAAGATCAAACATAATGAGTTTGGATGATTATTAGGTTGAAGTTAATGTATCATAATTCTTATTTATTTTATCCAAAAATATTGGGGGGGGGGGGTTGATAATACACCATCATCCCCCCACCTCAATTTTTTTTTCTTTAAATATATATACCCTATCCTCCCGGGATCGACAAATACCATCATCATCATCATCATCATTTTCATCATCATCCAACTAACTCTAGAGGCTTTTTGTTTCTGTCTCTCTCCGTCACCTCAACCCGCCGTCCCATTAGTTTTTGATAAATAGTTTAAGTCATCATTCTAAAATTCAGTCCCCTGGCGAAAAGATAAGATTATCGATACCAACATTTATGCCAAAATTATCGGAAGCCGCAATCGACTGTGAAAATAAAAATGAATAGCGCCATCTGTACGTTATTCTCATCGAACGATGGTTATTCTACTCACAAAGGAAAGTCTCGGTGACAAAGAACGATTGTGTCACTGAAAATTGGACTTGTGACGTTGCCGCATGAAAGAGTCGGTGGTGCAACAGGGTGCTGAAGCAGCCCATGGTTATTTTCAGGGGCAATGGAAAAAATTACTTCGCACCCCAGTCTAAAGTACTAAAGCCTTCTTCCCCCCCCCTTTTTTTTTGCTTCTCAGAGAATACTGTAAAAAACTGAATGTGTTCTTTTTTCTTTCTTTTGCTTTATACATGATTCTCAAAGAATTTTTCAACTGATGCCATCGCCCGGCAACAGAATCATGGATCCTCCACTACCTGGGCGTTATAAACTTTCTACAAAAATCACTCGCATCAGGATCCTGTCATAAACTGCCTCCCCTTCGTACTGTTTTGTCCAATTCCGTCTTACAATTTCCTAATTAAAGAAACAGATCAATGAAAGTTTGAGCAAAATCCGATAAGAAATGAGAAAGTTATGAATTTTTGAAATTTGAAAACACAAATGGGCAACTCCGTGACGTGTAGTGCGAGGTCATGATCTCTCATTTGCTGTGTACTAATAAAATTATAAATTTCGATTTTCCCTAAAGAAAATATTTTATCATATATGCACCGTAGATAGAATCATTGCGATTTTGCGAATATGTTTTTACACACAACCTGTATGAAAGAAATCTATGCCTTTATCAATAAACTAGGAAAATGAAAATCTATCATGATGAAAAATAGCCTCGTAGAGATCAGTGCTAAAGAGCAAATGGGTGATGAGCTCGAAAGATATACGCCACAGAGTTGCCACTTTGTGTTTGATTGATTACAACTTTAAAAATTAATAATTTTTTTTATTTCTTCACGGATTTCCCTGAAACTGTCACTAATATGTTTCTCTTATTTTTTTCTGCTGGTATTTAAATCAACTAAATACCAGGGTGGACTTCCCCTTTAAATACTTATGGGTAACTTGTCTTCCTTTTCTCTCTTCAATTAATATCCTTTGCTGGCTCTCTTGCCATATCATCTCCCCCCCCCCCCCCTTCTCTCTCTCTCTCTCTCTCTCTCTCTTTCTGTCCTCAATTCCATTTTATCCCCTCTTGCTCCCCTCTCCCTAATTGATCTTTATCAAATTGTGAAAAATGTATTGATTTCTCAAAAGAAGCCAGAAAAATATTGTCATGATTATGTAAACACACCCATTGTCAATCTGCACCTATTGGACAAGACATAATGGAGGAGATTGTCATGTATCTTCGGTATGTGACTGCCGGGCTGAAACGTATTCATGTGTTACTCAGATACCAAGCAAGCTTCTCTATCATGCCTTGTCAGATGGTCAGTGGGTGTGTTTATGTAATCCTGCATGACAATATTTTTTGGCTACTTTTGAGAAAGCAATACATTTTTCACAATTTAATAACTAATAATTAACGAAATGACCAATTGACACCAAATTGAACCTCAAAAAATTATTATTCTCAAAATTACGTGACGTAAATTTGACTTTAATTGAATAAAACACTTCTGAGTTATAGTCAGAAGGTAGGAAAATTGTTTTTCTTTCCATACAGAGCGTGTTTTTTGTTTGTTTGTTGTTGTCGTTGTTTTGTTGGGGTTTTCTTTTTTTTGGGGGGGGGGGTGGGGAAGCATTGTCAAGGGGTACTTTGGTTTTTGTGTTTTTGTTTCAGGAGGTCTGACAACCCCCTTCCCGATGGACAATTTTGTCAGTTTTTATATTTTTGGAATGTACACATAGCTTTTTCTTCTGACAAAATTTGGGCCCTGGGCTTCAAGGGGAAAAATTTACCCCAATTTTTAGGGGCCATCAGACACCCCATCCTGACGGAAATTTTTGTCAGTCCTTTGTTGTTTTTTTTTTTAATTTGATTTTGGTATCAACAACAAGATACTTATTTTTATGGAGATGGGGAAAACACGACAAAAACACAGCACACAAGAATACAGAAAAAAATCAATATTTTAATAATCAAGAGTATCATACGGTCTGAGACCTTTCACTGAGTGATCAAAATATACGCTATTCAACATGTTTATTTTCAAATTTAGCTCTATTTATGCTAATACTGATCTAGACAGAATAATGTTCAGAAGAGAGATATGTGTAAAAGCGGAAGACCGTTTTAAAAAAAGTACTATGCAACATGATGCAAAGAACAGGAAGAAGTATTACAATAATAAATATTGATGTGGTGACTGACTTATGAATAATCATTGTGCCAATATTCTTATGCAGCGTACCGTTCATGCTGGTTGCAAACTTTTTGATAATAAAGATAATAGTGTGACCTTGGCGGACCACGCTCCATTCCAAATACATGTAGTATGGAATAGACAAAAATACGGTACCATTTTTATGAAATGTGATGTTTTTATAGTAATAAATGAGATTTCAGAAACGTATGCACACATATTACGGTGGATCTATAACATCAATACAAACATAATTTCATAACAATGTTTCCTAAACCTCTTACTAATTTGACATTTCAATCGCACATTAACTAACATGAACTAACTGTTATAACGCTACACAAATGTGCTAACTCTACAGTAAAATCACATGAATACTGACGATCAAAAACGTATAGTGCTTTCTTCTCGCCCTCCAAATCTACCTAATTAACAATACAGTACAATGTAATTTCATTCTATTTGATACAATATTTACACTTTAAAAAAGAAGAAGCAGATTTCGGTATTTTCAGTCTTGTCTAATATATCAACCTCTAAAATTGCTTGTAATCATTCCTGGAAATAAATATTTTTAAATATATATTTCCAAAAAAAAAAAAAAAATGAATATGAAATAAATTATGTCGTGCTAGTAATTAAACTTGTATTCGCGATGTTTCCTTTTCTTCTAAAATGGTACTAGATGAATACAAAAGTATTATACAACACTAACACTTTGTTTCAAGAACTCTCCGATATATGGATGACAAGATGAAAATTTGCCACTTTTGTGTATAATAGTTCATCGTTCATAATTAAATGATAAACTTGAAAATGATATTATCATTATGAATCACTTGACCACGGGACTGATATCTTCGTTAATAGAGTCACACACTTTTCTCTGATTATGTAAAACAGAGGAAAATATACACATTAAAATCAGGTTAACCGAATTACAAAGTTCGAAATCCATTCATGCGATAGGTATATCGTGATTTTCGCAAAGGAAATATCATTATTGAACCAAAAATAAATTAGATCTTTGCAAATGGAAGATAGTTGTGGAAATAGAAATATCAAACTCATCCATGATGTCTTGTGTGTATGACTTTGACCATGTTGACTCTTGGGCACCAAACCTTTTTCACCCACTGATTTCATTTTCTAAATCAAAGTTATACGCAGGAAAAAAAATGAAGGGCAAGGGGGTTGTTTGCAATATCGTACTGGCAAGAATGTTCAAACAGATGTGATGCGAGGGCTAGAATCTTTAAAAAAAATACATGTAGTCCAGGGTGCCGTTGCATAAAACTTGCTATTATAGTAACTTTGCTATTATAGTAACTTTTCATTGAATACTGGATTTTGATTGGCTCTTGAGCAACGTTACCATGGTAGTTACCATTGATGGCAAAGTTACTATAATAGTAAGTCTTTATGCAATGGCACCCAGATCTGGTATTCCTCTGTACCCCTCCCATCCTTTATTCACCTGCAGATTGCAAACATAGATGTAGAGAGGAAGCTTACAGCTAATTGACGCTCACATTGGGCACTTATTGTTCTTGCAAGGATCATCCGACTTATGAAAAATAATATTGTTCCACAGCGCCTAAAGATATGAAGAGGAACACCACTCCACCATTTTAGGTTCTTATTCGTTCATTCTTCTGTATTTCCTTTCACACATCAGGTTATTTTTTCCCTTCCCTTTCCTCTTTCTTCTCCTTCTGTTCCTTCTTCTGCTCCCATATCTTTTTGAGTTATAATCCATCCTCCATTCCGCATTACATCATCCATCATCAGATTCTTAATTGTTCAACAGGTGTATGCTATCTTCATGATAATAGTCACTTTCCCATAATATACCATCATCATCAACAGAGCACGGTTTTGTGGTATACATTTTTTTTCTTTTTGACATAAATCTCTCAACTACAACGTGATGGGTCATCAAGGCTAACATGCAATGCTTGATCAACGTCGACGCATATAATATTGTCATCCTGACAAGAAAACTCTCGTCTGAATTCGAAAATACAACTTGAAAACGTTTTAGACAACCTTTTCTATCGATCTATACAGGATTTCTGAGACTGAGATGTGGGTAGAACAATGAAGGTTTATGCGTGGGTTCCAGGCGGCAAACATTGGCATCGGTACAAAATTCGTGAATGGGGGAGGGGTGATGCCATCCCCCCCCCCTCCCAAGTTGAACCAAAAACGTGCTTACAAGCCCAAAACAAGTACACCATACATTTCAGTATGACTTCAAGGCTTTAAAAAGAAAAATAATTGTGATAATTACAAATTTGCCCACTGATAGCGGGTGAAGGGAAAGTATGTATAACCCTTTAAATAGGCTATGCCTCTGAGCAGATATTCTGAAGTTAAGTCCCGTCAACTTTGTGTGGGCTGCGAGAAGAGAGACAAAAGGGATAAACGATGAAAGGGTCCCCTAAAGGGTCAGGAAGTACTTTTCTTTTGATGAAACAAAAAATTATTTACAGTCATAGAGATAAAAATGATTTTTTTTTTCTTCTTTGTATAGAGGAACCTAAAATTATGGCAGGATGGAATTGATGAAGAATCCATCATTAGAAAATCATGTTTCTATACCCCGGGGGTGGATGACTGCATGAGTGCATGCCCCAAAACATGAAGAGATTAAACAAAACTCTGGAAGAATGATGAGACGAGGAAGAAGCTGAGGAAAAGAAGGAAGCAAGATTGGGACATAGGTCACATGAATAATCCCATGCATGCATAGCATTAAGATTAAAAGCTGAAGAGAAAGAGAGAAGAGACTTATTGATTATTAGCGTCATCTGTGCCATTGCATCGTTCAATTTATAACGGGGGAAATGGACGGTAGTCAATCTGGTAAAAAAATGTGTTGTATGTTTGCAAACTTCATTAAAATTTCAGTGCAGTCAAAATCCGTCATGTCTAGTTCCCATCTCTCGACGCACTGAGCATGTTGATTTTCAAAGCAATTTAAAAAATTATGTTCAGTATACAATCAGGGAATTGTGAAAAAAAAAAGAAAAACAAAGTTTTCATCGATCGAGTGTATATAGGCTCAGTTCAGGAAGAATCACGGTTTCTTTTTGTTGGTACACATGATAAAGTCTTCTCCGAAGTAGCGTGGATACCCTGGATCGGCGTTACGGTGTTCTGTGCTGTACTTCTGATACTTCTTGCGTTGGACGAAATAATTATTTTCTGCAATTAAAAAAGTAAGAAAAAAAAGGACAGGAGAGAATAAGGAATACTGCTATACACATTTTGCGCACTTTCCCCCAAACAAAAAATATTTTGATTTCATATTGTTCTCGCTTAATAATAATCATATTCAAGTGACCATTTCGGAGTTTACAAGATAGATGTTTTATAATTCTAATTCTAATTTTATGTTTGATTTTTGACACCCGTGACGAGACAATAATGATTATGGTCAAGGAAGATTAATAGGCAGGGGTGAAAATGATAAGTGGTTAATGATCAGTGATAATATCAAAGGAAATATTTTCTATAGGAGTGGGGGGGGGGGGGGGGCAGAGGCGGGTCATCTTCCCATTTTTGACCAATATGAAGTGTGTATCCTTTTGATGCTGTATATGCTGTCCACAAACTAATTAAACTGTGCGTTGGGTGTGCTTCTGATCAATGTTTTACAGCAACCCCAATCCCCACCATAACTTCCTAACCCCATTTTTTTCACTTAAAATGGATTCAAGGCTTTTCAAGCCCCTGCATGGATAAAGATAATTCTGTTGCCAGCAATGGCAATCTTAACCCTTTCATGACAGGAATTATTTGAGGGCTAAATTGATCACATTTTGTTCATCAAATTGGCAACAATAATATTTTTCTTTTAGTGCTACATGGTTCAAATAAGGTGTAATGTCCTTGAAAACAATAATTGTGGTTAGAAATTTGTTGAATAGTTGAAAGAAATTGCCAATTTTGATGAAAAACAATGATTTTAAACCTCTCAATGTGTTGCCAATTTAAGGATCTCAAAGCTTATTCTTGTTTTTAAAATTCCTGGCATCAAACGCAATATGGTCATGCAATAAAAATGGACATAGTGTGTGCAGAAAATTTGCTCTTTCTACTCGTGCATCTGGTATATTTTTTAGAGCTCTGGATCAAAAGTTATTGAGCCAAACCACAAAATGTGGTCAATTGTCTCGAAAGGGTTAATCAGGTTGTGATTGTGATGCAGCCTTAACCCTATTAAAGAATGGAGGAGGGGGCAGTGGGGTGATAATACTCACTATCAGTAAATTGGAAGGCAGCATCTATCGGCGTCTGTATCCCTACGAAGATGTCCTTCGTAAACGTCGGGAATCCAGCGTCCACATATCCCCTCTTCTCATCATACCGCCAAACATAAGGCCCTCGGAAGAGGTATGTCTTATTGTAAGCCCTGAAATGTAGCGCTGCATCTACATGGCCAGGCATGTTGCGAGACCGGACGGAACGGGGGTAGCCTGGCAAAAGCGTCTTGCCTTTGTAAACCCAGTGCATATGGCCTGTCGACAAATAACAGGAAATAATTGGGCGGTGCACGTTTGAGAAAAAAAAAAAAAAAAAATTATCTCGATTTATTGACTTACCTCCATAATTTCAATATCATCTAAGTATATATTTTCTTTTTGTAATTCAGTTGTCACACATTATTTGTATCAATTCTGATTTGTATCATTATTTTATGCAATGTTTGTATTTGATTTCTTAATAAATGCAGAAACATCTGCTTAAAAAAACAAAACAAAAACAAAACAACTACAAAACAAAAACAACAAACAAACAAACAAACGACCCCCTAACAAACAAACAAACAATCAGAAACTCATCCATTTCAGCAGATCATTTTGTTAATTTCTATTGGAAGAGCCTGCACCTTCGATTGTTTTTAAGAGAAATACCTGTGTCATAATGCTATGAATCATCATTATCATCATCAGTGAGAAACGTGTTTCCTTTTTTTCCCCACTGAATCAACACAAGTTACCATATAAGCTCATCGTAGAAGTAATAAAAATACAATACCTATACCTCAGTAGGGCTATATCACAATAGTCTAACAATGTCTTCTCCAGCACAGGGTGAACTTGGCGTAACACCCCTACCCTCCCCCCCCCCCCCCCCCCACTTGAAGGCCCAGGGAAAAATCAATAATACATTCTGTGTCAACTTCTTTGAAGCGGCGCTGCCAAAGCAAATACAGTCACATCCCCCCTTATAAGAACAGCATTCCACCCCTTAACTATCAATAACTGGGTATAACATTAGTGACCAATAGAGATGATTTAGAATCTCGCCATTCTTTGTGTTGTATCCGTTTCAGATGGTACATGTAGGCATTAACCAGTGATCATAGAGGCATGTTTCTAAAAATAACCACTAACGTAAGGGCAGCTAATTTGTATACTTTTTTTTCAGGGGCCGCGGAGCACTTTTGAAAGTGGGGGGGGGGGGGGGGGCTGATTTGATTTCACTCTTTAATGACAATTTTCGAACCTTTTTTTCTCCAAGGATTTATGGAACGTTTCTGCTAAAAAAAGTGGGGGCGAGGAGGCTGCAGCCCCCAGCCCCAGCCCCCCGGTTCTGCGGCCCATGTTTTTGCATACAGTAACCCTAAACTTAACCATAACCCTAACCCTAAATAGAAAAAAAAGATCTTTTTTTTTATATTAAAAAAAGTTCTATTTTTACAAAATGCCTCTGCGGTTGGTTAAATAATTTCTACCGCTTTCGGATAAGAAAGAAAATAGCCTACCTTTAAGCGCTACAATATGGCCATCTTTGCGCTGGTAGATAGCATCAATCTTATGGGGCATTTTAGAAAATCTCCGTGCAATCTTTTCTCCCTTCTTTGGTGACATGAGTTTCCCTTTCCTTTTCAATCGCCAGAAACGTCGATCCTGAAGACACACATCAAAAAAAAGGGACTTCAAAATAATTAGAATGACATTCCGTATTAGACATTTCGATACATTATTCATCACACGGTATCATAACAATGAGCTCTTATTTTTTGGGGGGGGGATTAATGAGAGACTGCCCAACTAGCACACAGAAATAGAGGAAATTTGAGTGTTGCCATTTGAGGAAATCGGCAAATTGAAAAGTCCAGCATTACAAAGGGGGCAAATTTTAGGGCGGAACACAACAAAATCAGTGTAAGGAGGAGAGGACTTCTCGATCCCCATCGCCCCCAGTGGCGGATCTACGGGGGGGGGGGGGTTAGGGGGTTTAAACCCCCCCCCCCCTTGGGCTGCCAAGTAAACATTTAATGTGCATAGGAAAACAAAAAAGAGAAAAAATAGAGCATGCAAGTATGCTTAAAACCGCAAGCTGGCAACCCTAAAAATGAAAAATCTCCCTACTGTGGGAGGGGGGTATTCCCCCCTCCCACACCCTCCCCTCGCTCGCTTCGCTCGCTCGGGCTCGGTCGCTACGCTCCCTCGCAATACCCAGCTCAGCCCCTCAAACCCCCCCTTGGAAAAAAGCTAGATCCGCCCCTGGCCCCCAAGAGGTTTTCCTGCTGGCCGGCCCTCTCCATGCAGATTCTCTGACTGGAGGCTATACTAACGATCAGCATTCAAGATTTTTTCTCTTTATGGGGGGGGGGGGGGGGGGGGTGTCACCTCCTCGGAACTCGCGGGACCCGGCTAAGCATGTGTGTAACTCACCAGCACTCCTGGGCCCCAAGTTACTTGTAAATTAGTAAATTTATAAAGCGACTGCGATTGATCCATTCCCAATAAGCGAGTTTCATAAATTATCATATCTAATTTCATATCAATCCGGTATCAGTCGCAACTCTTTATAGAGGAGGTAAGTGATTGCCACGATAGGAAGATTGATTGGTAACGATGACAGCTAGGGCCCAGGCTATTTAGTAATCAACAGCATGTTCGAAAGAGTGAAAATTTTATGCAAACATTAATGCGAAGCATCTGACGTACAGAGAGCTTCGAACACAATTGTTATAATCAGGCCTACGAAATATGCCATCACACGATTTCGAATGCTCACTCACAGCGGATACATTTCAATGAATGGAATGAATGAACAACCTTTTGGATTGTCCCCCTCTACGGTCAAATATTCTGTAGCGCGCGTTTTCAGGTTAATTTTAATCTTGAGGATACCATAGTACAAGTTAGCTCACTTTTGTTTTTTGTTTTTTCATCAAAATTATTTCATATATTTTGATAAATATGGTGCATTTATATTTAATTAATTATTGTCATGCATAAATACATAGGAACGTTCAAATACAGTCGATGAATTACCATACATTTTATATAAGCCATAACCTCCCACTGTCTTCATCGGGAAGCGTTGGTGGTATAGCGGTTAGCATAGTTGCCTTCCAAGCAATTGACCCGGGTTCGACTCCCGGCCAACGCAACTTTTTAAAAAATTTTTATCATTTTTTTTTTCCATATTATCTCAATTTGTAAGTGAAACATATATTTAATTAAAGTTATTTACAATGATAAAAAGTTAGCATTCCAGAGTATTCTCCTTGAAGCTAACTTTACAGAATTATAGCTTTTTTCATGGGCCTTGTTTTGCACTTTTGGATACCACAGGGAAACACGATTATAAAAGGGGATCTTAGAAGCAATTTATGTGTGCGACAGTGTAATGCAAACTGATTAATAATTATAAGAATTAAGAAGAAGAAGAAGAAGAAGAAGAAGAAGAAGAAGAAGAAGAAGAAGAAGAAGAAGAAGAAGAAGAAGAAGAAGAAGAAGAAGAAGAAGAAGAAGAAGAAGAAGAAGAAGAAGAAGAAGAAGAAGAAGAAGAAGAAGAAGAAGAAGAAGAAGAAGAAGAAGAAGAAGAAGAAGAAGAAGAAGAAGAAGAAGAAGAAGAAGAAGAAGAAGAAGAAGATTTGAATTAACAACAATTCATGAGAAAATTTAGAACATTGAATTTCTAAATAGTAAATGGTGCATAATATCTTGAATTACCTTGAATAAATATAAAGTACCATCAATTAGCGCAGTTGCATCAAAAGCTTTGTTGCATTCCGCTCTTGGGTTGCCTTTGTAGCGAGGTTTAGTTGGATCACCTGAAAAAGAGAAAATATTTAACTTTGGTCAGGGCATTACTATATAGAGGGAGTATGACTTGTGACAATCACCCTCCACATATCGCTCACACCGAGTCTGATTTTCCGGGGTATTTTTCAACGATGTCGACTAATTTGAGACTTGAGGACACCCTTTTTCCGGGGGGGGGGGGGGGGGGGGGCTCGTCAAACGTCTGTAAACAAACATGGCAAGCTTTTAAACAAATTGCTTTCGACAGCCCCACCCTACCATTCTGAACATCCTATTTAATACGAGGCGGGGGGGGGGGGGGGTCTGGGGCTGCAGCTTGAACAAATAACACTTGCTTTTTTTCAAGAGTTCACCAACTTGAATTGCACCCTTTATGTTTGGTAGAAGAAGTGAATCAAATTATACGGGTGATACCAGCCAACTTACCGTATAGTACTTGTATCGCCCTAATGTCGTCATCACCCAGTTTAAACTCGTCGTCGTCTCCTTTGAAGCCCGCGTAGTCTGGGACCATGATCGAACCCATAACATGCGAATGTTCTAGGCCGAGACTATGTCCAAGCTCATGGGCTGCCACTTTGAATAGATTATACCCTGTATCAAGGACCCAAGTATGTAGAAAATAACGATCATTACCATAAGACTGGATAGATTAAATGGGAAAGAAAGAGAGGAAGAGAGAAAGAGAGAAGGAGAGAGACTAAGGGAGGGAGGGGGGGGGGGGAATGGGGAGAAGTAAGAGAGGGAGAAAGGGAGAAAGGAAAGGGAAGAATGTAAGAGCAAGAAAAAAAAGAGGACATGAAAAGGAAGGAGGATGGCAGAAGAAGGGGATTAGGAAGGGAATGGAAGAAGAGTAGGATGAGGAGGAGGAGGAGGAGGAGGAGGAGGAGGAGGAAGGATGGGAAAGGGTAGTGGAAAAGGGGAGAACGAAGAGGGGAAGGGGTCATTTTAGGAGAGAAACTAACAGTTTCTGGAGAAAAAAAAACCGTGAAAGTCATGCATGGGGAAAATGGCCTTTTTTTTTTTTTTTTTTTTTTAGTAAATGAATAATTATGTGCAGGCTAGGCTGACTGCTGTAACAAAATGGCCTGGTGAAAGTCCATTTATTTACCTGAGGAAATCCAGTCCTAGGAAATCAGTCGAAAATTTTCAAAAGAACAGTTGAAAATGGTTTATTATTAGTTTTTGAATATGACAACACTGTTAGGATATAAATTTGGTGACAAAAATGGCTGATTTGTCAGAAGTTGGAGAGATATTACAACTCTACACCGTACCCCTAGCGATTCCCAGACCCCTATGTCATGGATGTGCTGAGAGGGTGGCTGTATTATAAAGATTGCATGATTTGGGCTATTTTTTTCTTTAAAATATTACAGTCACCTGAGTCACCATCGTAGGAAAAGAACTCCGAGTCGTCAAAATGAACATCGCCGTCCAGACTGCCGAACTGTCCATTCGGAAGGTACGCATGGGCGATCGTGCCGTCGGGCCCGTCAAACGGATAAGGATCGCCGTGACGGTACTTCGAGAACGACACGTATATATCGGCGTCTTCGTCGTCAATGTCCCAGTCGTCGAGCATTCTGAAATCGAGAGGGGTAACGTCACTCCACATCTGTAACGCCCTCGAGACTGAGTCCTGGACTTTTCTCCGAGGAATCCAAACGCTGGTCGGGTAGCTTTCAACTCTAGAATCGAACGAAAAATGTTGCATTCATGGATATGGATGTTTTAATGGTAACTTTTACAACAGGCATACTCATTTTAAAAATCAATTTTTGTTATCATTTATATATACCAATGCGTTGCAATTTCAGTGATAGAGATTTAACGGGCCTCTAAATGCATCAGTTTGTGTTTTGTTTGTGCTTTGCTTGTCCATAAAAGCTCTATGCTTACTAAAATATTAACATGCATTTTCTCACTGCTCTCAGCATTAATAGTTCTACCTACCTGTATGTGATGCGTTTCTTACTCCACCTATCGCCAGCAAGTGCGTATCGTCTATGCCGCCGTCTTTTCGGTTTCCTCCATCTACCTCCATTGTTGCCTCTGTCCGCATCATTCACGTCTTCCTCGTCCAGATCATTAAGCTCTGCAATCTCCGGGTCTGGTCGGCCACATCGTGGTCGTCGCATCGCCTCTATGGTTTCATCGTCAAGGCGCCCGGTGACGGGGACACGGAGGTAATTCTGGAGTTGGCTTAGCTTCGACATCACCCGTTTCTTGTTCGGCGTGGACGTGTACGTTTGCGACGACCGCTGTCTATCACCCTGAGATGCGACTAGCTGACTTGGTGGTGTCAGGTCTTCGAGGTATTTGTACTTTTTCATGAATTGCTGCAGAGAAAATGATGAAGTTGAAACGTATTAATAGATAGTGACATAGCGACAGCTGGGTAACTTGAGGTCTCTACGACAGATGGTCCGACAAAATTATGCTTCGCGGTCAATTTCCGACATTAACAAACTTCCTTATTTTCACCCGAGACCACACACTATGCTTAAACTCCGATCCTTATCCTAAACCTAACCTAAAACCCAACGGTTAAACCAGGGAGGTGGAGGACCCCCTTGTTAAACTAACCTTGTATCTTTGACGAAATAAAGTCCAGAGCAAAAGAGGCCACCATCGACATCAAGCAACTCGCTCATGATGACGGTCTCCTGCGCTCCTGGCCAGGGGCACATTGCCCCCACTTTTTCAAGTACCCCAAAAGTGTCCTTTTTATTTCTGAAAAAATGCCTTCTTTCTCTCTGATAAGTGCCCTTTTTACTAATAAAAGTGCCCCTTTTCTTTTCTAATAAGTTCCCCTTCTGATAAATGCCCCCTTTTTTCCTTCTGATAAAAACCCCTTTTCAAATCTGATAATTGTCTCCTTATCCTTCGGATAAGTGCAATTTTACTTCTGATAGGTGCCCCTTTTCCCTTCTAATAAGTGCCCACTTTCCTCTGCTGATATGTGCCCCTTTTCAAATTTTTCAAAACCACAATAGAAAGAAAGAAGATGATGCTTGATAATGTATTAATCATATTGATACGACTGTAGGGTTAAATATCAATGTCACAAAATTGTGCTTTTTTCGCTTTATGTTCACGCCTTGTAGGTGCCCCTTTTTCCCAAAGTGCCCCTTTTTGCTGGTGCCCCCCCCCCCCCACACACACTTTGAAAGATGCTTCGCCTCCCCTGCATAATTCTGTAATTTTCAATAATCTTCTTTGGCTTTGAAATATATTTCGTGATTTTATGACAAATTTATAATTCGTACATGTCATATCAAGTTAAAGATAAAGTTGAGTTCTGGTCATGAGATTGAATTGTGAAAGATTGAAATGTCTCAAAGTAATTGGGAAAGGTTGATTATATACTAGTAGCACATAAGAATTGGTGTATGCTGTAAGGTTTTGGAATCACCAAAATGATAAGAAATTTTGCTGAGAGTCACATGCACTGCACAGAGAAATGTGTATATGGGACTACACACAAATATTCGGCCCGAACATTTCAGGTGATTCTTGCCATACTTTGAATGTGAGGGCATTTGAAGAGCAATCATTTTTAGAGGGCATATCTACTATGGTGATCTTCCAAACTAATTTAATAAGAATGAGAAAGCTCACAAATTATATTTTACCTTTCCCAGAACTCAACATTCCTTTTACATTGAGCTGTCTCAACAAATTCACACTTATTCATCATGTAATTTTTTATTCATTTACAAAAATGGGAATTTGTTAGTGATACACGTCCACTTTGTAGTTTACTTTGCCACTTCTGCCACGAGTCATTAGGGAATCGCAACCGAACAAAGTACCCCCTTCCTTGTTGATGAGATCTCTTGTCGGTAGCTCCCTGGATCACACTTGACCAGGTTCAAAGTGAAGTCATATCTCAGGTCCAAATTCAACCCGTCGGCTAACCTTTCATTTCATAAATTTGTCAACAAATTTTGCGAATCAGACAGGTGTGTTCTCTCATGCTCTCGAAATGCCATCTCGAATTATTATTAAGTGCTACGACGTAATGACGAAGAGGGGGAAAAACCGACTTGAGCTAAACATTATAAAGTTTTCCTTATGCCCGTTGCAATCGGGGCGTTAATTCGATTCCGTTATTACAAGCGGTACGTTCGAACCTGCAAAGGCAATTGGACCATACGCCATGCAGATAAAGGCACTATTAGCCCTTCTGATTTTGTAAAGACATTCAAAACAACATCACTCTCATACTGCCCATCAAGTCTACGCCAGTCACTGACGCCATCTTACGACAGGCAATTGACGCCTCAAATGGCATACGAGGCGTCATTGTCTATTGCATTATTACCTACGCTAATCAAGCAATTAATTTTTGTAATCACTTTTTGAACGATGTCACCCTCAGATGGTCCTGCAAGTACTACATCAGTCGCTGACGCATGTCCGCACACGATATCTCGCGTGTGACGGGCATCATGAGCTACAGCGTAACAGACGCAGAAAACGAAATTGAGCTACAAAGTGAAGTTTCCTTGACTAGATCACCTATCTGCCTATAGACGTAGATCTTACGACTCAAGTTCGTGAAATCCGATTACTGTGATTGAAGCTAAATTTCAACATTTCAGAAGGATGTAGTCTCGTCTGCTCCTTCCAATATCAGCAAGACACTGAAAGTTAAGAATGTGATGTGAAAACATATCCATGTTGTCTTTGCTAGTTTAGGATGCAGTCTTGAGCTCCATGATATTCTTAGGCCCCTACTTCTTTTTTTATCCTTCAATTGTTTTTATTTACCTCCTTTATGTATCAGAGTACTGTAACCTTGAACCTTTGACCTCTCGAAAGAGCTTTGACCTCCTCAAATTTAGAAGCTGCACTCGATTCGAAGTTTTGCGCAGTGACGCACAGTTGGAAAAATTCACACGCGAAGTGACGCAGCGGGATTTTCGCGAAGTAATTCTATAAGAAACGACTCCATTGGCTAATTGGATTCCTTAGGCGCGTTAACCCCCCAATGGGCGCGCATGTTACAAGCGATGGTCACGGTACAACATTGCGGAATACTTCCCAATCTGCAATACAGAATGGTGGTAATACGACGAAATATGAAATTATTGAAGTAGTCGAGTCGTAACGAAGTTAGGAGCACTTCTCATGATACAGCGATTGTTTTACAATTAGATTCTGACTGGCGCAACGCGTGCGGCGATGGATAAGCAGAAAAGTCCAACTCGATCAAAGAAGGCTGTAAATGTTTACATATTATACTTCAACTTTAAGAACTCGTGTGGCCAATATTTTCACTCTATACTTTGCTGAAGTCGTCGATCGGTGTTTTGCCGAAGTCACCAATCGGCATGTTCGGCGAACCCATTCTTCATATTGTAAAATAATAAGTTCCCCGTGATTGACTGGGAACTGTCGATTTTCAATAATTACAATGCTCATGGAAAGTTACACAACTCTCTGTACAACTTAAAATTTTGTAATAAAATAGCGTCGTAGTAAAGAATTAGATGAGTAAGAGTGAAAACTTTGCAGATTGAAAAAAAAGGCATACTGTGTTTATTGGCGAGTGAATTCACTAACATAATAGTTATCAAAGTTCTCTCAGTGAAACATTTAAAAGTATAGCCAACAGATGTGGGGCAGTTTGGGTTTGTCGTAGTAATAACGTCCGCCGTCAAAGGAATAACCTGTAATTCAGTGCTAGTACGTGGTCAATTCGCCCCAACACGATATCAGATGGAGGAGGATATGCACGAATGAAAGTGTTCGTGTCGTGCATACCTAGGGTTGGCGCTAATTTGGTAATACATTACAATTTACCTGGAATTTTACAATCTTCTCTGAAACTCAACTAAAACGAACACCTAGTGATTTTGCTGAAGAGTTCATTGTTTGCAATGTAGCACACATCTGTGTCATTTGACTATTTGAATGGGGTGTCGGTCGATCTTTCGCACCATATTTGCCGACAAGTTTGCCGAAAACTTTCAAACAATCGAATCGATGAGAAAGTTAAATAGGGTTTGAATAGGGACATAATTTTTATGAGAGTTTGTGATAACTCCTTGGTCAAAACTTCCTATATATGCAATGGTCTGATTTTAGATAAGTAATTAGAAGGTAATTAACCAAGGTGGAGACAAAACTAAAAAGAAATATGAATGCATACAGCTTCTTGGAACAATCACTTTAATGACCTTTAAAGGAATTAGAACATGCCTCCAATAAAATAAAATCCTCTCTCGTCACCCTGCATCCAAATCCCTGATGAATTAAGAGTCAAACAGCTTTTACATATTTCTTGTGTCACCTCAGGGTTGTAATTATCGGGTAAGCAATGTCCTAGAATTTATCGAAAGCAAAAAAATAAAAAATAAAAAATAAATAAATAAAAGGATGACAAATTCGACGTCTTCTTTGTTTCGACGTTACTGGAGAGCATGATGACAGGAATCGGGAAAGGACGGATGATTGTATCATCTCATAAGACAAGATAAGCGTTGAAAGCTTGATTTAATTTGTTATAGTTAGAGCATGCAGGAGGGTTTATATGTTTGAGCTATGCTACCAAATATTATATCTTCTAAGTTAGTACATGAAATAAAGAATAAAGGCAATAATACCAACAGTTGGTTCACTTTTAAATGAATGGAAGACGGAAGAAAGAAAAGTAGAGGAAGAGCTGGGTACAAAGAAGATTGTGATCTTAGATGATGACGACGATGATGATGATGATGATGATGACGACGATGAATAGAAAAGAGAAGTATCGAAGAAGATGAAGAAGAGGAAGAAGGAGAGGAGGGATGAAAAGACTGGACTGAGAAATTACAACAGAGAAAGTAGCAGAAGAAGAAAGAAGAAAAACAACAAACTAACAACAACAAAAAAAAAACCTCGAAACAAATGACAGAATAATCTTGTTTGTAATAGTACTATGATTCAAGTTTATTTGCATTGTGTTGCGATGTCGCAATATTTCTACATACTACATGCACCTCTGATTGGCTAACAGTATGCATGGTATTTGCCCTTGGCATATCACAAGGAAACCCCCTCTCGCTTTTCGGAACTTGTTTAATCAATGATGATAGTTGGCACATTATATCACCTTCATCTTCAAGTTCATTCGACAGCATGAAGTATGAAAACGCGAAAATGGTTTAATCAATATTCATCATGAAGAAAGACTTGATGAACCATTCATCCGCTTATACTGTCAAAACACTGCTCATCGGCATCATCACTGCCAAAAATGACAAAGCCTCGTCATCCTCAGTCTACTACTCGGGCTTCACTTTCTCAAACCGATGTGACATATTTACGGAAATTTGATTTTAAGAAAAACGACAATTCACGAACAATTGAGGGAGACAGCCCATGTCTATTATCTATTAAACAGCACGTCCCTTCCGATCACATTTATTACACAGTTATTTTTTGCTTTTTATTTCTGCAAAGTGAGGAAGCAGAGTACTGATGCCTCATTCAGGATGTATTCGGATAAAGGCCGCCATTCGACACCAAGAAAAAAACTCTCCTTTTTAATTTTCTTTTGGCGGGAATCGTAACCTTGCCAAGTTTACGTCACACTTGAGAGCAGACGATGGCTATCGGTGATCGTTTGACCTTTCTTACCTGCTGCCGTCAATGGCATACCTGATTTCCTTGTTATGTCCATGTCTGCTCCTTATTTTTTTTCTATTTGTCTTGGCTCTTCTTCAACTACGTTTCACCAATGCCACTTTGTTACAACCAGGTGTGTTTGTGAGACCTTCAAAATTTACCATTTTCCCATTGACGCAGAAGGTGTACTCCCCCCCCCCCTCCCCCACTCCCTCCCCGGCCGACAAAGATTGTCCATGAACCCGTTGTATTACTTTCACAAGCTAATCTGAATGTGGTTGAAATCTTCACAAGTCGGAGGAGATTTTTCTTTTTTGTTTGAGATTTGGAAGATATTCAGTCAATTCGTCGGCATATGAGGTTCATCCCCTCCCCATTCAAAATATTCGAGCGACATCCCCGTTCTGATACTAGTACATTTCCCGCTGATGGTTTTCAGTGATATTGACAAGACAGAGATTGCAAATTTCCTTTAATGAAAAGTATACATGGAATAACATAGAATTTTTTTGTTTTCCATAGCATGAAATCTAGGTATCGTTAGTCACCATCCATGATATCCGCTTGTTTGAATCAAAATTGAGTTCTAGTAATTTGTTATGTGTTCTCGTTTCCATTCTTCCTCATCCTCATTATCATCGTCATCTTCTTTTCCATTCTCCTTCTTTTTCTTCTTCTCCTCCTCCTCTTTCTTCTTCTTTCTTTCTTCTTCCTACTCTTCTTCTTCTTCTTCTTCTTCTTCTCCTTCTCCTTCTTCTATTTCTTCATCACCATCTTCCACTATATATCATGCACTATCCAATCAACAAAGTATAATTTGATGTAGCGCCGTACTTTCGTAGACTTTGTTATTGCAGTATCAATCTTATATATTTTCATTATGATTTATATGATTTTTAAAAATTATCCCTTTTTTTATTTCTGCTGCTCCATATCCACATTAATGATGTCCATGTTTTCCTTATCCCTCACAAGAGATCCATATCACAGCTTTGATACTTCTCTCTTACTCAATCGTATCACTATAGTTAAAAACTTAACAACTCCTTAAACACAATTCTAGTCGCCTATCCTCTGCTAAATCGTAATGCAGTAGGCCCGTATATGAAGCATTTACTTCAAGTTACCTCAAATTCAGTTCGTAATCACAGTGTTCTTCGAGATTCACATGATCATTTTCCCGATGGAGTTATTCGATCTTGACGGATAAGCATTTTGTGTTGACGTTTAGCATCCGATGAAAAAAAGGGACGCACTCAGCGGAAAGATACCCATCCCGGTTTATTAGTCATACATTCATGACAAACATAATTCCGTAATTCAGCATCATCAATAATTTTCGTTTCAATTTACTCCGCACCCCAATTTACTTTTACTCTCCCCCACCATGGGTGTATAAGGGTGTGACACCCCACCCCCATTCAAAATTTTCTGTCGGCAAATATGCATATTGTTGATCTCAGTTGGCTAATCTAGAAAATATGATAATCTGTTCTTTAGCCTTTTTGCTCTATTCGTTTGAACGGTTTCGACGATGGGGGTGTCGGACCAACAGGCCGACACCCCCATTCAAATCGTTTAGCAACGCCCCTGACCCCCCCTTACTTATCTGTCTTTATGGCCATCTCTCCCTCCGTTTGAAAGTTTATTGATTTCCACAAAACATATACATCTTTTACAATTTGTTAAAGCACAGCAGTACATATGAAAATTAAGAACAGGAACATAACATATATATGAATTGAAACATGGATATAACAGAACACCATACCATGGACTTGGTTATGGTTTACACTGATAAAGCGATAATTGATATAATGTTAACATTATAATTGTAAAGGAAAACATAAGCGGAAGAGGCTATTAAGTAAGCATGGCTTGTATTTCATAGACCCCTAATCTGCTAATTGAAAAAAGTAAAAATAGTTACAGTCGATGGATTTAAAAAGAAGAAGAACGAAACGTGCTAATATGAGCACTATCAACAAGTTTTTAAAAAGAGAGGGGAAAAAAGAACAAAACGAATCCAATCTTCCTCCCCTCTATCACGACACTCTCAACTTCTCCTTCTCTCTCTCTTTCTCTCTCCCTCCCTCTGTCTCTCTCTCTCTCTCTCTCTTTCCCTCTTCTTACCTCCCTCTCCCCCTCTCTCTTACTCTCTCCCTATTTCCCAGTTCCTCCCCCTCTCCTCTCCTACTCTCTCCCTCCATAACTCACCCCATCACTCCATTATTTTGTCATGTCATTATGACCTTATTTTCTGGGTTGGGGAAGTCTTCACCCGCCCGTGTGATGAGTAACTCATGACCATTTCTTAATGAGGACACGCTTATTGTTGCAACTTGATCTTTCATATCATACAGAATAGGTGGTAACCAAATGTCAGTCGCTTTCTTTGAAATAAAGGTAAAACCAAGCCAAAGTTTACAGCCAAAATACCACAATGTATAAACTTGCACCTTGAAATAATTTTATTGCACATGAAATTGAAAGAGTCATATTTTACTCATAAGCCACCCCGGCCATTCATAAGTATGGTCAAAGCCTATCTGGAAAAAACAACAACAAAGGTTTGTTACAAATTCTATACTGCAGACAGATTTTCTTTTTAATTCCCTGAAACGGTTTGTGTTTCCAAAGCGAACACTGACCATCTTGAACTTGTAAATAACAGACAGGTCATCTTTGGGTTACATGTGCTGAATCATCAACTTAATCCTTGTCCAAGACCTAAAAATGAAAAATTCATATCGGTCAAGGATCCAAGTCATTTTTGCATACGTCATGCAGGGATAATTGTAACAGGTCATCGGTGAATAATGCAGAAGAATCAAGAGAGCGTCCATACGAGAATTTTCTTTATTTTCTTTATTTTCTTTATTTTTCTTTATTTTGTTTTTTCTTAAGTTTTTTCTCATTGTTCTTTATACTCAACATAAATAAATGAGACAAAGTTTTAAAAGAATATAATTCAAAGACGAAAAAAAAAAAGCAAGCAAGTAGTAACATAAAATAACAAATAAATTAGGAAGGGAGCAATATTTTAAACTTCTAACATGTCTAATGAAAAGCATCCTAAAACATTTCCATCGAAGTTTTGGGCTGCATCGCATCCGTTTGTAAATCTATGATCTTCTGATCTTTTGAGCATGTTCAATGACTTCCATAACGCAAAAAGGGTTTCCAGTCTGTGGCGTAGCTAAGGGGGACGTACCCCTTTCTCAATGGAACGACGAAAGGGGAGGGGGGACGGTTGATGTGACCCCTACACTTTCCTCACTCGATTGATATGTTCTCTCGCATTTCTTCCGTAGACCGATGCCCCCCCTCCCTCCCTTGACATCAGTGCCCCTTAAATCGCTGGATCAACGCTACGCCACTGTTCGAGGTATCACATCATGGTGGTGCCTGGTTTCTGCAGCCACATATGGCTGGATTGATCATGGATATCATGCCCGATCTATTTTTGATCCTTTAATGTAGTTGAAGCCCAAAATAAGAGCCGCCCAACTCTACCAATGATTGCAGGATTATTCAGTTCGTGGAGCCTGGTCCCTATCGATTGAATCTTAAAGGTACTTTCAACATTCGAAATAAAAATGGCGCTAGAGCGCTGTAAAGTAATTTGGAGAGCTGAAATTAATATGAAACAAATAGCTCCAACTAAAGCTCCAGAGGTTACAATTCAAAATATTCAATGTATCCACGACGAGATATAAGCGGGTGTAGGGAGGAGGAGGCTGTTATCAGTGGGGAGGTGCCAGATGTGTCCTCATATCATTTCTTTTTCATTTGTGGGAACATTGCACCCCCGGTGGTCTTTTATGTAGATTGTTTGGCAAAAGCGTGCTTAGAAGTTTTGAAGGTAACAAAAAATAGGAAGATAATCGTTGCAACACACTAGGGCACACGTTTCACAAAATTAAATGTTGAATATAAGACATTTTAATTTACAAATAAACACACCAGCCTGAAAAAAAAACGATTATGCATTGTCCCTTCTTGTACTTGTATAACGATGTATAGATGCACCGATATTCGTTTGATGGATGGTAACAGTTTATTATTTGACAATGTCATGTCGTAAAGTGATGAGGCAATTAGTACATGTCGAGAAGAAGGTCAACATCGTTTAGCATCACGAGTGAGAACGCATAATATACACAATTAACATTCCCGTTTCTCAACAGAGGCGGGAAGGGGATACCAAGCTGGAACTATTATCATTATACCGCTGGTATAAGCAAGGGACGATCATAAGAGAAAAGATAACACCACGAACATGAAAGAAGGATGACGTTTGACATTTCAAAACAAAAAAAGACAATAAAAATAAATCATCAGTCTGGTAAGTGCTAATTTGTTATCGCACAGTGAGTAGTGTGAGGGAGATAGATAGAAAGATGGAGAGAGAGAGAGAGAGAGAGAGAGAGAGAGAGAGAGAGAGAGATGGGGAATGGAACAAGGGGGAATTAGAGGAGGAGCTGGGAAAAGTAAGGGTGATTTCGTTTTAAATGTAACTTAAAGCTGAGGTATCTGAAATGAAATACTATACAGTTTTATCTTTATATCAAGTTTTTCAAATAATTTCTTTTCCTGTATTTGAATCTCATCGTTCAGTCTTGATACTGGTATCGGGCTTCATCAAGTTCAAGTAAACTTGACCTTGATATAGAGCTACAGCCACAAAATGTACCGTTGGAGCAACTAACCGTGTTGAGAGCATACATATACTATAAGGAAGAACTGACAAATAACTCAACGCCTGTCAATATAAAACTCGTTCGTCATTCACAAGGTGAAAAGAAAAAAAAAGTCACTTTGACATTAAATTTCAATTCATAAAATAACTCAAGAAAGAAGCAAAATGGGAGATATTTGGAGTAGAAATGATTACTGAAAGAGAACATGCGTTCGTAGTAAGGCACTTGGAGTTCAAGGCTTTTCTTGGCCATGGCCGTAGCGAAAGGTTAATGTTGTGAACCTCCTGAGTGGCGATTCACCTGGCGTGAGTTATTCCTGTGTTTGGATTTTTAATTGACCGTATCATTACAATATTAGAGGATTTACTCCCCATATTTTTGTAAATATATTCGCCGATGTCAAATGTGTCAAATACCAGCCCCCACCCCAACCCCACCCCACAAACACAAGTCGATCATGCCTATCCTGTAAGATTAAAGGGCCTGTCTAATGAGAACTCATGGGGAAATGAAATCGTGCGGAATTTGCAAAAGGCTCGTTTACTTGTACACATAGCACGCCCGTTGTGCGAGGCCGTCGGACTAAGGTCATAAATGATCGGACGGCACGAAGTTGACCGAACTGGAGCTCGGCGAATACTTCGGGTTTAACCAGTCCCGGGCTCTTAGCCTTGTAACTGGTTGTAACCTCGTTCCCCCAAACAAGTTTAGTGTAATGCTGAAATATTTTCAAATACAAAACACGGTTAACTTCTGATTAGTCTAGCCATCGCTTCTGCACTGCCCTGCCGCGACTCGTTGTCGCCACGATTACGTAACTAATCCAGGCTCTACCAGAGAGCTGGCTCTGTAATTACTTTTCCATATGTTTGATTACTTTCCCACCGCGCGAAATTTAAAACACAAGCCAGTCTTATCTCAGAGGTGGTCCAATATGAATCACATGTTTTAGCACGTGCGATGGAAGTCCTTGTATCGAAGTGACACGAAGCTCCGAGTATATTTTCCTCTCTCATCGGAAATCGCCCATGCAGGCCTACCAAAGTATCCCTTTAAGGCCTTGTTGCCTGCCTTTTTCCGCTCTCTCTCTCTCTCTCTCTCTCTCTCTCTCTCTCTCTGCCTGTCTTTCTGTCTGTCTTTCTCTGTCTCTATATCTCTTTCTCTTTCCTTTCCCTCCCTCCTTACCTTCTATCTTACCTTCAATCGACACTGATTGCTTTCTCTTCTTCTTTCCCCTCTCCTCTCTCTTCATCTTCCCCTCTCTCTCTCTCTCTCTCTCTCTCTCTCTCTCTCTCTCTCTCTAAGTTTTGTTTGGTTTCTAGGCGAATCATCCTCTTCCCAACTTTTAATTTCCTAACTTATGTTTTTTTTAATGACATTATTTCCAACTTTCCAATATGAGTATACAAGGTAATAAATGAACAAAATAATGTACATGTATTTTGAACAAAAATATGACAAATATACATTCACGTGGTATATACATAGTTATTCTTTGTAAACTGACAATTGTGACTGATCCCTTCATGTTTTAATTTCAATCATTAAATGAATTTGAATTTGAATTTGTTCTTCGATTGTTTGTTTGTTTTTTTTCTTTTGCCCTGAACAAACAAAATAACTATTATTACATTTAGATCACCAGTTAGATTTAAGAAATTAAGTTTTGTAGGTAAAGTTTCCCCACCAAGAAAAACGTTGAAACTTCATTAACTAAATCTTGTTGTTTTCGCCATTCGGGGGGGGGGGGGGGGGGCGGGGATGGGGGTCAAGAACTCAAATGCTCTACGGCGTCGCCTGCGTAGACGGCGAAATGTATAGCAGGCATTTCCCATCTTGAAAGAGGAGGAGAAGAGAGAGTTAACTTCATCTAGATCATCATGATCATCATGATGATCGGAGTCATGCTATATACATCGCTATTCCTACTATTGGCACATACCCCTTGAGCTCCAAACCCTAGCTCTCCCACACCTAAACAATCAAAATGTCACCTTCACCCCTGAATGATGACGAAGTCTTGAACTCTCACAGGAAACCATCCATTTTCTCTCAGCTATCCGGAAGATCATACCCAACATCTGATTCAGATTTACAGGAGGGAAGGAGGAAGAATAGGAGGAGGAAGAGGAGGAGAGAGGAAGAGGATGCTACCAAAAGCATTCAGTCGTAGAATGGTCAGCATGCCATTTATCTGGAAACTGAATGCAGAGAAAAATACATGTACAGGGAGCATCTGCGTTTTATTCTGGAACCTCCACTGTGACGGCGTCTTCAAGGAGGGGTAACCTCGCTAGTCATAAGGACCGCTATCCATAACGCCTGACTAAATGAATAGCGGTTTTGTACGAATAGCGGTCCTTCTGAATAGCGAGCAAACCATAGACAAATTTCCCCGCTATCCATAAGGACATCCATTCATAAGGACCACTATTCATAACTACCCATAAGGACCGCTATTCATAGAGCGTGTTAAATGAATAGCGGTTCTTATGAATAGCGAGCGGACCCGTTCAAGGAGATGCATGGATGAGAGATTTAAACATGTTTACTGAAAGATTATTAGAAATATGCCGAGATGTAGAAAACTGGTTTGACACTTTATTTCTCATCTCAGGGTCTTTTTTAAAATTCTATTCCAATGTTCCCATTATGATTGAAAAAGAAATATTTTGATGAAAGAGAGAACCATCATACCTGGACTGAGAAGGAAGTGAACAGTTTCTAAAACTTATTCAAGCGATCAAGAGTGACGAAAGTGAGGTATTAGCAAAATAAAGTAACGAATTAAAGATATGCATCTCCGCACTCTAAATGACCTTTCTTATTCCACTTTATGATTCATATACAATCAGGCCTATCTATAAATATGCAATACCATGAGCATCACGTGAAAATATTTTAGTCCTCGTCCAGTAAACTAAACTAAAAAAAAATAAATAAAAAAAAAAAAAAACACGAAAAAACAACGGGAAATGGAATTGTTACCACTAAGCAAGAAACATAACGCTTATTCAGCAATCCATAAAGGTGTCGGCGATCATGACGTTAAACTTGCTAAGAAAATGGTCTCATTTTTTGCTGCGGTAAACCAGAATAATACGAATTCATACTGTAGTCTTCCTGGAGAGGAAAACAGGGGTTCGATAAACAGTACCCCAAGGAGGAACCAAAAGAAAGTTGACAGTTCTGCGGTAATAAAGCGAAAAATGCAGGGGGTCATTGACATTTACATGACTTTCAATTCTTAAAGATTGCATTCAGTCAAGAACATTATTCTATACGTGCAATTAACGCTCTTGTACCTATCTATACACTTTCAAATGTCCTATCGTAACCTAATGTTACATTTATACCATTGAGGTTTGGTTACATTAATGAAATCTGACATTCGTGGTGGAAACAAAAGCGTTCACCTGCGAAATTTCAAAGAAGAAGATATTATTTTTCGAAGACAAAGTAGGCAAAAATAAACTGTTCAAAGAAGTGATGATGTTTTGCATTATTGGAGTACCTCACCTTTAGCTCCTAATACTACTTGAACAGAA
Organism: Heliocidaris tuberculata; assembly: GCA_025618425.1. Taxonomy (NCBI): domain Eukaryota; kingdom Metazoa; phylum Echinodermata; class Echinoidea; order Camarodonta; family Echinometridae; genus Heliocidaris; species Heliocidaris tuberculata. The sequence goes on from CM046846.1 coordinate 6,215,665, forward strand.
AGGGAATCATTACAATGCATTCTTGTCTCAGGAGGAAAGGATATTGTTCAAAAATTTCGACTAAATTTTCAAATGCCCTATCTTGACCTAATGTTAGCTACATACCGTCGAAATTTCGTCAAATTAACCAAAGATAACATTCGTGGTAACACACAAGCATTCATCCAGCTGTTAAATTTCAGAGAAATATGGCAAAAATAAAATAAATTCTACAAAGAAGTGATAATTTTTCGCAATATTGAATTACCTGCCCTTTATCTATATAATGTTAAAATTCAAAGTACAAAATAGTCTTGAATAAAATTGAACCTTTGCAAAGGCAAGAAAAAAAAAAGAACAGAGGATAACGATAAAATAAATCAATCAAATTTGGCTTTCCGGGAACACAATGAATAATTATGCCCAAATTTGGAACAAGCTTTGAATTTAAAAAAAGAAAGCGATATTCTGATTATAAGGCGATCTGCGTTACTGTTGCGGAATTAAAAGAGAACAGCGTTTGAAAATTGTTAAACGCTGAAATATCAAGTAGGTCTAATACTGTCAATTTGCCTGAAAATGTCGGATTATTGAAAGTATTATAAGTATTATTATTATAGTCGGATTATTGAAAGTATTATAAGAAACATCAGGTAAAGAGATATCGTGAAAGGGCCCTATTGTCATGACTATGTAAAAAAACCATTCAACGGCGATTATATGGAGGGGCAGATGGGTAGACCTAATATGTATTTTTGTTTATTATGGTTTTCGTAGAGATTATGCTGAAGACTGCTTTTTACGAGAAAGTTAAAGAGGTTGCACAATCCTTTCGAGTCCTTTAGACTGCTGAAAAAGCCCCATAGATCTGTCGGTCACAAATTTATAATCACGGGTTAATACGTTTAAATAGATCAGTACATCACTTCAAATACCAAAAGCCTTCAATTGTGGACACTTCAAATGTATAATCATCTTTTAAAAGACGATGAGCCAAACACCTGAAAACCACTTGAAACCCCACTCTATTCAGTGATTTATTCTTGTTACACTAGAGGGAAGTTTGAGAACAGAAAAATCATACCAACCTCTGCAAAACATATTCGCAGAACTGAAACAGATGCATTCATTAGTAGAATAAACCCCCCTCCAAAAAAAAAAAAAAAAAAAAAAGAAAAGAAAAGAAAAGAAAAGAAAAGAAAGAAAAGGAAAGGAAAAAAAGAGAAGATGAATATAAAATGAATAAATAAATAAAATAAAACAAAGTAAAATTAACAAATAATGAAAAAATAAAGAAATAAATAAATGTACAAATAATTAAAAATTAAAACTGTAGATTGGTCCCTCTCACTTTGTTTACGTCAACTGTTTACAACATAGTATATCTCTTGAGCTGTCCCCTCATGAAATCTGATCAGGATGGTAGAAGCATCCCTGGCATTCGTATTAAACCACAGATCAAAAAGGCCTGGACCAGTTTCGAAAGTAGGTCAAGTCAACGTGGGCAAAAAAAGTGATGGACTGTCATACGACTGTACATTACAATCCTACAGATTTCTCTCTTATCTCCTCTTAAAGGCATCGTATTTCAATTTTAGGGCCATAACAAAATATTAATCCAAAGTTTTTGGGACGTAAAGAAAGCCGATGACAACAGAGACCCCGCGAAATTTAAAAACCAGCTTGATATCAAGGTGGACTTTACTCCTACTTAACCTCCACCATCAACACCACCACCATGGGCCGCGGAACCGGGGGGGGGGGGGGGGCTGGGGGCTGCAGCCCCCACTTTTTTGAGTAGACACGCTCCATAAAACCTCGGAAAAAAGGTTCGAAGATTGTCACAAATAAGTGAAATCAAATCAGCCCCCCCCCCCCACTTTCAAAAACGCTCCGCGGCCCCTGGCCACCACCACCACCACAATAGCACAATCCACTACCACTATTCTCTAATACCATCGCCACCGCCATTATACACTTACACCACCAATGTCCACCTCCTCAATTTATCACCTCCATCATCATCCAACACCAAAATCACCATCACTTTTTTTTTTTTTTTTTTTTTTTTTTTTTTTTTTTTTTTTTTATAATTCTGTTTTTATTAGTAAAGTCATACAAAATCATAATAAATACAAATGATTAACATGATCAAGTTACAATAACACAGAGAATTAACCATCACTTTACTACCAGTCTACCACCATCTATTCTCCAGCCTCCCCCTCTAAAAAACTGAAATAAATGACTAAAATGAATAATGTATATGAAGGTAAAAGTGGAACCTCACGTGCTTATCATCAAGTCATTTCCCGATACAAGGCATAAAATCTTTATCATCTCAAAAGTGAAAGATGAGAGATGGAAAGGGACATTTATGACATCCGTCCATATTATAATGAACACCTTTGGGAATGGTACAACGTGATAATCTTGATTAAAATAATACGTTACAGTCTTACATCTCTCCCACCTCATAAAAAAAAATAGATCAAGGCTAGGCATGATGTTAACAAGCTCGTCATTTTTCAATCCACTCGAAAATAATAAAAGGAACTTGCTCATACGTCAACGTCAATGAAATAATAGTGTTCTATTTTCTATTAATATTTGTGCACAAGCTGATGATTTTTTAAAACTTATTTTGAAAAACAGATGAAGCACTAGCTATTAAGCAGAGGAACACGACATATGATACGTAGGGATATTTAATACAAGTTTGGTAACAAATAATGATGAAAATTCGGTCTGTTTTGTGGCTGAAAAGTCCTTTTGTAATGGTATGGTAGCCAGTCGACCTATAACATTCAACGAAATTACAAAACAGACAAAAGTTTAACCGCATGGGACTACAGAGGACAGAGTTCATGGACAGACATTTACTCTGGTTCCAACGGACACGACAAGTAACAAATGGAAAAGGGTCACTGCAGTTATTCCAGCCGATCCTCTCATAATGGACCGAGTCGTAATTATGCGATCTGTCAACAGGACGCGATGTGTATCTCCATGTTTGCGAATGATCGCCAGATTTTAGAGATTAAGGGTTGTTGTCATATATCAGGTTGACATGTATGTCATGTGTTCTACTACCCGAATATATTATAAAGAAAAATGATGATGAAAGTAAAGATAAGAATAAGTGGGAGGATGACGATAAGCACAAAATGATATGAAGACATGTAGACAGTGGGCCGAGGCCTGTTTTCTTGCTTAGTTTTTGAGTTCCGTGGTCCATCTCTGGGAAGTACCTAAAAATGTGCTAGATATGTTCAAAACATGTATCCAAAACAGGAATGACATGTTCCCACGTTTGAAACTTGGGCATTAAGTAGAAAACAAAGAAAAAGTAAAGAATTGGTTGCTAGGGACATTTTTACCTTAGCAACCATGAAATAGAGAGATATTTCTTTGAATAATTTGGAGCAGATATAGCCTCTAGGCACAGAGATGGTATTTTGAGCAATGTGATGTCATGTAATGATGGTCAATCATATAAAATTCAATTTGCATATTAATTAATATCTTATATAGTAATCCATACAGAAACCAAGTATACATGTATGTGATCGATGTCTCATGAAATGATCAGCGTAATTATACATGTATTTGCTTTGTCTAAAGGGAGGACAGTGTCTGTCTGTTGCCCTATACCCCATGTATACCCTTCCCCATTCTAATCAGTTCACCCATCAGCCTCCTCCCCCCCCCCCCAAAAAAAAAAACACGCATGTACATCCATGAAGTGAAACAACATAAATGAATACTGTGTAGTTAATATGTATCGCACTAAATAAGCAAGATGCTTTCTATCAAAACTTTCATGTGCCCATTCTCTCTTTATTTACACACAGCCATCCTTTTCACACATAATGATCTACACTGTATACTTACAAATATGCAGGCAAGCCCCCCCCCCCCCCAATTTATACTAAACAATTGGCCTATAATGAATCCCACAATCGGCAAGATGTTTAAATCCAAATTCATACTGTACCCATTCTCTTTTTTTATTTTTACACACAGCCATCGTCACACATACAGCTCTACTTGCATATGTACCAGCAAGTAGAGCTGTATGTGTGACAATGATGGCTGTGTGTACAGCTCTACTTGCATATGTACCAGCAAGCCCCCCCCCCCCCACCCCTTACTTAATACTGTATAATTGACCTAATAATTAAAACAGAATAACTAAATAGGAGAGATAAAATGTTTGAGATGTAAAAATTAAAAGGCGTCTGAAGGTTAATCTCCTGTTTATCTTGGATACAAGCACATGCCCCTCCAACCCCACCCCCAGCAATTATCATGTATTCCTTTTAATCATTTGTTGTCCTGTTTCTCTTAATATGTATCACCTTCTTTCTCTCTCTCTCTCTCTCTCTCTGTGACCTTACATGAAAAACAATGCAGGAATATAAGCATGACACATAACTGTATATTCATGTTGCCTGTTTTTATTTTTTAAATAAAATTCGCTGTTGGATACTTCAATTTACAAACACTCTTGATATAATTCAAACCAGTCTTTACATACATGCACGTGCAGTTTGTATTAGCATCAAACAAGTACATGTGCATAGGCCTGATATGTAAAATCACATTTTGCACAAAGTGTTCAACAAAGCTTGAACATTTTACTTTTCTCAGTAAGCAGTGATGTATTTTATTTATTCATGATTAAATGTGATCATGTCTTCCAAATTAAGCAGGTAACCATTGTAAGTTCTAAGCCCATGAATTGTACTTTACTAGTATTTTTGAAGTGTAAAAGTCCTACTCACAGGTGCATTGAAAACCACTTCCAAAGTGAATGATTACTACATCTCATACCCCTAAGTGGTAGCTTTTGGAGCACATCAGTAAAAATTTCATTTCAGCAACAGTCAATAACTATGTACATCAGAGATTTCACATCTGGCACCTGAAGTATGGCAACTTCATGGTCCTGATTAGAAAGCTGTCAAGTCTCGAAATTCACTTCCATCTCATTCATTCAAATTTTAAAAATGGGACAAGGATTATCCCTATTACATGTAGATTAACTTTAAAAAAGACATGTATTCAAAATCATACAAAAAAAAAATATTCTTAGTACATTATTATTGTCAGAATATTCAATCCATTCACTGTACTTGAGAAAGGCTTTAAAATGTTATTTAATTTGTACTCACAGACAAAATACAGAACATTGAATTATTTATCATTTTAGGATATTTTACTGCTCCCACTACAAACCAAATACATGCAGTAACCCATGATTCCACACAAAATTACAAAATTATAAGATAGATGGAGCAATGACTATGAGAGGGCATATGAATCATGAAAGCTAATATGTAGAATCACAGTATTCCACACGATATGACTCTGCTTGTGAGAATAACTGGCTGAACAAATTCTAACTTTCAAAATTGTGATAAAACATGTAACACATGTTTTGGAAAATTTCTTTCTGAAGATGTTATGTGTTATGAGTGAAGCTCATCTGCATATTAACTGAAAAACATACGACTTTACTCTTTTTAAAAACTTTGTTCTTGCAAATTTGATCAACCAGACTATTTTGCGAGAGGTTAAATTTGAGATTGGGGAATCGACAAGCCGCGATGATAATTATACATTCGCAAAGTGAAGGTGAATTAGCACAGCCTGCATTGCATACAGTCATGCTGCGCTAGTATGTATGAATGTTGCCAATATTTTAGCATGTTAAATTCATGAAAATAAACCCCCTGCAGAATATATGGCATATACAAAATTTCTGTAATTTTAATGCATGTACTTCACGGGAATCACGGCCCTTCCCCGCTCCTACTACTGCAGTTGATTTACAGAAATGTTCATATGACAGTTCATAAAAGTTCTTTTCAAAACCTGCTTCTTTGTCCTTTGGGATGAATCTTGTTTAGTTTTCTGGTAGGAGGTGAAGCATGGCTGAAGTTATATCTCATATTCAAAGCAAGAAGGTCTTTCAGACAAGTCTTGAGTAGAATCTTCTCATTCTGGTAGGAGGTGAAGCATGGCTGAAGTTATATCTCACATTCAAAGCAAGAAGGTCTTTCAGACAAGTCTTGAGCAGAATCTTCTCATCTTTGCTCATTTCTGCAGCTTGTACCAGCTTACCTGCATAATTTTTTTTCTCTTTCATTCTTTTTCTTGTGAATGGTTTATCCTCTGTTTTGTCTTTTTCCCCCATTTGATGCATTGGACTGGAAGAACATGGTGAACCCTTGCCTAAAGTTCACATTGCCTCAGTCATTGTTGTTGGACCTCCAAATGTGGCTCCATTACTGCTTCTGTCTCGCATGGAATAACTATGGTCCTTGTAGCTGGGAGCATTGTTTTCAAAGACTACAAGGAAACAGAAAAATATAAGAGATTTAATGCCATTTGCTCTTGTATAAAAAATGAAATACCATGCTATTTGATTTAAAAACACATTAAATCCAATCACCTTCTCCTACTTTAATGTATATTGAACTTTTGAAGTGGCATTAAATCCCCATAGCATACTGCCCGGAGTGAATGGGGGAGGGGGCTATTTCAACAATAACGCTGATTGGTCAAAATGTGATTGGGTCTATTAATAGATTGTCTTCATCCAATAATTTTAGTAATATTGTAAAATAGGACATGCCATTCATTCACGCAGCATAGCAGTACTTCAATGATAGAGTACCTGATTCAACATGTTCAACTTTTACTATGCTACAAATTTGGGGTTTCGGAGTTGAAACTGAATTTTTAAATAGTATTTTCCTCTCATGTATGAATGATCTAGAATGGACCATAGCCTGCTTACACATACAAAAGCTACTGAAGGCTATTCACCTGTGAAATCTAATATGGAGTACAAGCTTGTATGTATTGTAAGTGATATTTGTATCAATCATGCATATAGCTTTGCTAGAAAGTAACTGCTTAATTCATAATAAAAATGGTTGTTTAGACATTAATATTTTCATAATAAAACAGCCTTCCTACAATATTGTGATATCCTATAAAGGAAATAATTATTTGTGGGTAAATTCAACTGATTTTTTAGTTAAGCCCACGCAAAACTCAAACTAAACTAAAGGAATCAACCCATAACACAAATACCAATGCATGGGACTGGTAGTTGAAAAGTTGGGCCTACGGTTCATGCAAATAAAACCTGGAGAAAATTAGACTGTTCATAATAATGCTTTCCCCAAATACCCAAAAATATAACTGTAATTAAATACCTCCATGTTCTGCTCTTTCTTGCTTCTTCCTGGCCCTCTCAATCTTAGTTTTGTTGGTGAATTGCATGATTCAATGGTCATGGTATACGATGCTCTGTGTGGCAGACATGGTACATGCACACAAACACTCAGAGTACAGGGGTTGTGATTGGCCATTTGCACTCAGGTCTCTAATAGCCGAGCTGTGATTGGTCACTTAAGGAGCAGATATGACATCATCACTGCAGGAAAGCTGTCTGCTAATTGTAGCAACTTTATATCAAAATTGTGAAAATATGCCCAAAATGTGCAAATGGGAACATTCACCATTGCTCTTAGATATATGTCCATTAATCATTTATGACAAAATTAAGTACTTCCCAGATATGGACCACGGAACTGAAGAATTTTGAGGCTCGGCCCACGGCCTAATGGGAATACAAGTGTGACAGATGACGATCACATGAGTGAGATGACGGACAGTCACTCAGGAAACACGATTTGTTCTTTTCTTCATTTCTCATCATTTGATATTTATCTATCTAATGGTTTATCTATTTAATAGTAGTTGGGTTTTTTATGTTTGTTTGTTTGTTTTGTAGTAGTAGTAATTATTGTTGTTTTGATTTTGTGTGTGTGTGTGTGGGGGGGGGCACATTCTTCACCATTAATATACATCGCTTAGGATAACTTAACTTAGGTTAACTCCATTTTTACAGAAGGGGGGGGGGGGGTGAGGGGAGTTAAGTCAGTTCTCCCGAGGAAAAACACGAGGGATGAGGGAGAAATATTATGAACTATGTTAAATATCACATGCAAAACAGATAAAAATATAAAGAGAAGAAATAATATTCAGCCTAAATCCAATAGACAAAATCAAGTGCCACACATTTTCTCTTCTGCATCCTTCATGACTGATCTTGTTATGCTGAATAAACATGTTTTAATGAATAAATAAATAAAAATAATAAAATGAGGTAAAGGGGACTGTGTTCCCCAAGGTTTGCACTGAAACACAAAACGAAGGGACGCATCATGACATAATATGACCGTTTCACAGAAAATGACTAAAGTGAAAACGCCTTGTAAGAAAAAGTCAGAATTTCTCAAGAGAATTTCCCATTTGGGCCGCGTATCGGGTGGTGATGCATAATTATATTGAGAGAAAATTTACCATTCACCAAATTTCCGACAGAATGATCACATTACCAGGGCTAGTTACATCCAACAAGCTGATCACAATCTGAAAAGTATAGTCATGAACTTCCAGTTTGAACTTTTCATTGCTCGCTGACCTAAGATCAGGGGCGGTGGAACCGAGAGAAAGAGAGAGGGGTGCGGTATTCCCAGTCAAGATTTTTGTCAGGATAAGCTGTAAGGAAAATTCCCCTTCCGTGATATACAAAGTAGGCAAGATAGTGTGGCTCTATCGAGATTCATATGCGAACTATAGCTGATAATTTACACCTCAGTCATGTCAATCTCATAATACCTGTCTCATCTTTTCTATCAGCTCTCATTTTATATCTTCTGTACATATCTGTCTCATTTCCATTCTATCATGTCTATAATGCTCATATCTGTTCTGTTCCCCCCCCCCCCCCTCTCTATTTCTCTCTCTCGCTTTCTCCTATTAAATTCATTTCACCATCTCGCTCGCCATGTCTCTATCTTTCTTGTATAATATTGATGATAATAATATGGACAGGCCGGCATGAATTATGTTAAAGTCAGGTAAGAATTTTATATTGTTCAAAAGAGACAACATACAAACCGTAAGTTTTACGTTGGACCATAGTAAAGTCCATCGTGTGACTTTAGGCCTACCCCTACTCTCCAAGATTATAACCTGAAAGGAACTCAGTTCATCCTGGAGTTCATCTTCTACCTCGGAAGGAACAATCTTGCTTTAATTTATGAAACCTATCACTAAACCACAGAGTCTCAAATGAAATCTGTTAGATTTGATCTGAAAGACAACATGACTACAAGTGCTTCTCTCCTAGTCCTATATGTCTCTTCCCACTTCGCTCTGAAAATAATTCAGAACTGTTCCGCCGACACGAATAACCTATAAATTGAAACAAGAAAGAGGTTTCATGTAGACCCCCTTCATGCCTTTGGTCTAATTGGAAACAGTCGTCCTCATCGTAATAGGAGGAAACTTTCCGGTTTGAGATTTCCTTTCAGAAGCTCAAACCATGTAAACCGAACACTTTTTGTAAGAAGTGTGAATATCGTAAAGATTGATCTGTGACGATTGATATATCTATTTGACGTTTGCATGTTTAGCTTCATACAGTCAAGAACTTCATCGCTAAAAAACACAAAGCAGATGAATAAACGGATCAAGCAGATGGAGGTGAATATGAAAATAATGCACTGATTAGAAGAAGAAATGAAAAAGAACTGCCCATTGGAGAATCCTCAATTACCAAGACCCTCGGATAAGACCCGTTGATCCACCGTGTGCTTATTTACAAGCACAAACTTGCTGTCTTAGCAGTCTGATAAAATAAATCATCATAAACATCATAATAATAATAAACATCATAACTATGTCGAAACTTATTAGAACACTCGGGTAGATATGAGAGTGTATTCTGCTTAGCGGTTTGAGACGACAGCGGGACCACTCACTACTATCTTGCTTTTCTTCTACTAGTATGAACATTAAAATATCTAAAAATGAAAATAAAAAAGTCACATCATACAGAAACAGTTTAATCAAATTTTTCATTGCCGAAACCTACAATCGAGTAACACAGATAAGTCATTAATGTGATGTGCTTGCAAACTAATAATCATTTCTGAAAACGGAAAACAGTATGTTTCATTTTCCTTTTGTTATAAACTTTTACAAGGATAACTGAACAACTACCGGAAATGTAAGGTACATATTTCGATATACATCTTTCTGTAACGGACTTCAATATACTTCTTCCAACATTCGGATAATGCATATAAAAGTAATTTATATTGTACATTGTATGATATTTTGAGCGTTTTTACAGAGCTACAATGTTCAGTCAAATGCAAAGATGATCGATGACGTCAAGGATAGGGATGGACACCCCCCCCCCCCCCCCTCATTCAAGCCCAGAACCCCCCCCCCCCCCCAAAAAAAAAAAAAAAAAAAAAAAAAAACCACTACTACTTGGCAGTGTGTCTACGTTATGGGGGTTTCCTAGATACATTCCGCCCCTCTTTATCAATTTCTTTATCTGTTTATACGCCACTGATGATTACCGCGCCCTAAATTTTGTTGAACCCACCATGTAGACTGTCAAGATATTTTGCTGATTAATTTGACCAGATTCTAGGATTGTTTCGCAGATGTTTGGAGCAAGATCTCGTTCTTTTGAGTGTTTTTACAGATGCGACCATGGCAACGTAGACGTTGTAGAAAATGACCAAAAAAAGAATAAAGATCAGTCACCCCAATCTCGTCTCCCCCTCTCTCTCTCTCCCTCTCTCTCTCTCTCTCTCTCTCTCTCTCCCTCTCTCTTTCCCTCTCGCTCTCTCTTTCCCTCTCGCTCTCTCTTTCCCTCTCGCTCTCTCTTTCCCTCTCCCTCTCTCTTTCCCTCTCGCTCTCTCTCCTTCCCTCTCGCTCTCTCTTTCCCTCTCGCTTCCTATTTCTCTCCTTCCTATCGTTTTTATTTTGCATTCTTGATTTTCTTCTCCATATCCTAAGCTTGTAATAGTGCCCAGCTTCCCTCCTTTCCGTTCCCTCGTCTTCCCGTTACCCACCCCACCCCTCCCCCATCTCTCTCTATCATTACTTTATGACAGATGGCCCTCAGTTTCGTCAGCTTTTTGTATCATAAGTCCCGTTTCGGACTATATCGCAATTTGATACGTCCAATGGCAAATGCATCAAATTCGAAACCTCTTCAAAATTGGTAGCTGCATTTCCTGTCAATAAGCGAACGCATAACGTAGGAATATGAATTTTAAATTTCTTTTTGTTTGAGTGAAATAAATCGATATTAAATCACAACGATGCACTATTAAAAGATAGGATGCGAGCATTAACTTTCCAGGGATAGAAGAAATGAGATACCGAGTTTTAAAAATGAAGGCGGATCACTGGAGAATCGAAGCAGTCTATATACTTAGTTGACATCTCACATTTTCTATTCCCATTCAACAAAACACTTCCCATATTCAAAATATTGCTATTAAATGTGTTCATCATAATCATTTTACTGAAGTAGTATTGGAGTTCAGTTTTGGCAAGTGCACTAACCATGCTAACACGTTCTTTAGTTACTCATATTTCGCAGTAGATATAGACCACAAGTACATCATTTGATGCAAATCTGTACAAGGTATAATTTACGAGGTCATGTACATAAAAGAGTCCTATGATACCAAGATGCATATTTCCCTATCATCACATCAAATGCCAGTTTACACTGTAAGATTAATGCTTGCCATGGTTGATGTCAGCAGGAAATATGATAATGATGATGCGATAATTGGATCTATGATTTATACAAAAACAGCATCAGCAGTTTTGATTGAACAAAATCATTTATTTCAAAGAAAACTGACAAACAGGTTCTAAATATCTACCAGTCACATAGCCTCCTGATTCAAGGTACTGGATACTCGAAGCAATGCCCTTCGTACAAACCTCACAATAGGGGGTGGGAACACACCAGGAATAGGAAGTATGGAATCGAAACATTCATTTACCTTTCAAGCTTTGAAAAAAATAAAATCTTTCTTCATCTTTTCCCGTCGCAGCGGTACCGTACCCCCGTCAAACTCCCTACTCACCTTCATCGGGGACAATTCGATTAACCCCTTGGATCTCTCACAGTCCCGAGCTACCATTATCAAGGCTATGATAGGTCGCTAGACCTTGAGAGGGGTAGGGTTGAGTCGAGAGGACTGTTGGGGATGTGCTGATATGAGGGGTATGTGCCGCTGAGCATTGGTGCAGCTCCGAGGGCGAGGGGGACAAGGGGACCTAATCGAAAGTAGTAAGAAAAAACAAACAAAACAAAACAAAACAAAAAACTCAAGGAGAGAAAAGAAAAGGGAGAGGGCAAGGGACGAGAAAAGAAGATTGGCCCTATCTCACACCCACCCCCTAACAGTTGGGCTTGTTATTTCGTATTAACCGATGCCACCCTTCCCTTATGAGAGAGTCCCTGAATGGTCGGACCCATGCTACACCACTGCCGCTGACTGAGGTTAGCAAAACTCACAATGTCCCCTAAAATAGAATTGATCTTCGCAAAATTCGTTCACATGGAATGTCGATAAATGAAATGAAACTGTGACTGTAAAAATCGAACAGAATGACAGTCAGGGGTATTAAATGTCAACACTGTGAGCACACGTGAGATGCAACTTTTTGTGTCAAGACTCAAAACTTGGTTAAAAGACAATAGGAAAGCATCTCATCCACTCTCTCGATAAATAAAACACACACGATATGACGTACATTGACAGTCGTAGTCATACTCAAATAAACATACATCAAACATTTTTCACGATGTGCTGCGAGTAAAGTACGAGTTCCCTGAGAGTACGTTTAACACGGACTCTTCGTCAAACATTGAGTATATCGTGTCAACTTCTAAAAAAAAAAAAAAAAAAAAAAAAAAAAAATCCTCTAAAAAAAAAAAAAAAATGATTTGTTTACATTTGGTGAACTCGAGTTTTTGAACATCGTTGCCTGATGTTATTATTTTTTTTGGGGGGGGGGGCAGATGATTACAAAAAAGTATGATTGAAACAAAATATTCACATTATTCTCTCCCTTCCTCCGTCTCTCTTTAAAAGTCTATATCTTTCAATTTATCCTTCTTTTCTTCTTGCATATGCGTCTCATCCATTCTCTGTTTCATTTCATCTTTTATTCCAATTTCCGTTGCCATAGATGCAATAATGTTTATTACATCAAAAGTGAAGACAGTTATCGAATTCCGTAACAAATTGGAGAGCAGAGGGTGGGCTCAATAAACCTTCATTATCCGTGTTTATCGTTTCCCTTCATCTCTGCCATCATATCATAAAACCATTTGATTCCGCCCAGATGAAGACGAAAATAAGAAAATAAACCAAATTCAACCAACTGGGTGGAAGTATAACGTCTCATTTTATTCAGAGTTCGTTATACGGTGATCATCTCGGAGATGTGAAACGGAATAAGCTGTTTCCCTTTATCAAGTCCAAGCTGTAAATGATGATTTATGATACTGGTGTGGGATACTATAAGAGCCTCAAAGGTCAATGTGCGATGGTAAACCCTTTCTATGAAAGATATTTAGGCCAACCCTAAGTACCGTCATGACCGTTACAGTTAGAGTAATGTTTCCAATGCAGGTTCATAAGGTCAACGGCATGATGTGTTTCGTCAACGCTACCTGAAGTGGACATCGACTATGAATTTATTTAAATCAAACGACTTTAAAAGAGGGAGCAGATCCACACGCAAAAATAAGTGGGCAGAAATGTCTACCTCTACGTGCATGACAAAGTACGAAATGAATGTTTCAAATTTGCTGTTGAAAAGCAGCATGCCTTACATTACAACTACATCCTGATTAGTCCGGCTTCGTCGAGGATGCAAAATTTGCACATTTTTGCATATTTTGAGGTTTGGTAATTATAAAAGAATACAGCACTGGCAATCCTAGTGGGGAAAAAAGCACATTTAAATTTTCATTCTCTTTATTGTGTTCTCAACCCCCCCCCCCCCCCCCTCCGATCCAACTAACATTTTCATATTTCTTGTCATAAAGGCACATGTAATTAATGTTTTGCGCTGTATGTTGGCACTTACGGGTTATCGATAAACTGATATATAATAAGATATGCGCTGATATATAATTTTCTAAATTTTGATAAGAACTAAAGTTGGACTTTTGGCTGGACCACAAACTAACCGATCATGACTGAAACAAGATCCTATGGTCTAAGGGTCTGCTTTGGATGCCATCGTTAATTAGCAGTGATTGATCAAGACAGGGGTACCAAGGAGACCCTGGGACCTCCTTCGGACACCAGAACAGGTGCACTGGCAAGTGTAAGAAGATATACTATGTAGCTAAGGGATTTGGAAAATATATCATTTTCTTGTAGGACACATTACACAATAAATGCGCTTTTCTATGAGATCTGATAACGTAAATGCATTTAAGACATTATATTTTTTAATTTCATATTTCATTTTTTTTCATTTCCAACAAAATAAAAATACAAAATACAATTTTCATAACAATGAATACTATGCGAAACATTTCATTTGAAATAAAGATTAATACAAAAAGTAATACATTTGAAAAGAAACAGTAAAATGATTATATATGAAACTTGATCGATAAAAGGTTATAACATCCTAACTGTTTATGCAGGGAAACATTTCATTGGTTTATGGTCACCTTACAATGTTCACCATGCAAAGAATAGGTTGACAGGACGAGCATAATGTTACTACAAAAAAACTGTAAATAATATTCGCTGAAAAGTCTCTATTAACTCATATGGATATGCACGTGCGGGACAAACAGCAGTATATCATGATTATCGCAGTTTGCCTCCAATCTAGTGAGATAACAAAAGTATAGTAAGTGAGAACAGAGAGTAAGGAGCAAGTGAGCTTCAATTTATGGGTAACAACTAGGCAAAGTAAAACCGAATCTTCTTTTCCACACCTTGCCAAGACAGGCTATCATGGCTATCAGGTGTGTAAGACAAAACTATGAGATACCGTGACAGTGGCATAGCGTGGTCACAGCTATTTAGGGGGGGGGGGCACTGACATTATGGAGGGGGGGGGGGGGAGGTTGATCGGTCTAAGTGGGTGGAATGTGAAGTACAAGGTCACCGATTATAGGGAGGATGTGGAGGGGGTTCTATCATCTTATTTTCAAATATCTTTCCCTTCTCCCTTTCTCTTCTTTCCCCTTTCCGTGGTTTTTATGTTTCCTGCCGCTAGATTGGGAGGAGGGGGCATGGGGGGGGGGGGGGACGTACCCATTATACCCCCTTTAGCACTGCCACCTCATCTCTATCAAGTCGACGGTCAACACCATGATGACGTTGTTAACAAGACGTGACGTTCTTTGCACTTGGTCTGACTTCGATCGAGCGACGAACCGCGATTCCACCCCAGTCAAGAAAGACAGAGAGGAAATAGAGTAACAGAGAGAGAGACACACGGGGGGGGGGGGGGGGGGGGGAGGAGGGGTGCTGAGATAGGGGGATAAATAAATGGGGAGGTATACAGAGAGAAGAGAGAGAGCAGCGACAACGAAAGACGAGAGAGGGGGGAGAATGAGAGAGAGAGCTTGCGCAGAATAATATAGCTGAGCGAAAGAAATAAAGAAGGGGAGGCGGAACTGGGAGTGTTGAGAGAAGAGTGACTGAAGAGAGAGAGAGAGAGAGAGAGAGCATTGGGAGCTGAGATGGAGGGAAAAGGTGAGAGAGTGATCAAGAAAAACAGAAAGAAAGAGAGACACACAGAGACAAACAGACAGAGATGGGTAGAAAGTTGAGAGAGAGAAAGAGAGAGAGAGAGAGAGAGAGAGAGAGAGAGAGAGAGAGAGAGAAAGAGAGGGAGAAGATTTCCAAATTTATCCCATTACTTCCGGCCCTGCCACATGATGTCAAGGAGAGTATAAAAACAAGGGCGTGGCGAGTTCAAAGGGGAGGGGACCCCCTCGCCCTTCACCTTTATTTTCCGTCATTAGAAACGAACAAGTTAGAACCGTAACGGAAATTAATAACCAATGACCTAATTATTTCTGTATCCTAAAATCTTGCTCTAACCGATGCCTTTACAATATTAATTTGAGCCAAGGAACCCTTATCACCCGCTACTCAAACGCTCTACCCCCTTTTTTTTCAGTGTGGTATATTTAACCCCGAGACAAGGTGTGAAGTTTTCTATTTCAGCTTCTTGACCCGACTCTCAACTCTCCAGACTGAAATGTTGCCCTTCCTTCTTAAACCTTCCTTATAGCTTAACTTAACTCTGCATGTCGACACACATTAGTATAATCCCATTTTTACATTATTTACGAAACCAAGTATAGTAAAAACTGTGATATGATTAAAACCACACGAGCTTTATACTACCTTGTAATATTTTAACACTAACAACAAGTGAATCACGTTTTGCTGTATAGCAGTTGACAATGTACTTTTTCCACCTGTGATAAATATGTTTAAGTCATTCAGCCGGAAAAAGAGTATAAGCTTATTGTTGTTGTTTCTCTTATCATTTCCTTCTACATCTCTCACCATCACCGCTTAAAAAGGAAAATACGTATGTGGGTTGGCAAACTTTTTGCGAAACTGGCACCCGCCCTCTTTTAATTCATTTGCATAAGAATGACCTATTTAAACTACTAGATTGATGTTGTTTTGTTATCAGTTCTTTTCATCTTATACATTTATATATTCAACGCAGAAAGCCGACAGCTGCAACGGCTCTATAATTATATATAATCATTTTTCGGCAATCCCTTGTTTTCTTTAAAATACATACACCTTGATGTACAAAGTTAGTTATTAAAAAAAAAAATCCTCGATCTGAGCATTTTTTTTTTCATAATCGCTCTTTAAAAAAAAGAAAAGAAATTTGTACGTATATATACTGTAGTCATGGTAGTGAAACTGTAGTGGAAAATGCATTTAATAAACGCACTTAGAACTTTTTCCCAAGCAGTCTCATGTAGATTTTTGCTCAATTTAAAGACTTTCATTTTGAAATTCACTGAAAATGTAGACTATTAGAGAAGGTTGAAT
Source organism: Heliocidaris tuberculata (assembly GCA_025618425.1). Lineage (NCBI taxonomy): Eukaryota > Metazoa > Echinodermata > Echinoidea > Camarodonta > Echinometridae > Heliocidaris > Heliocidaris tuberculata. Next base: position 6,232,626 of record CM046846.1, read on the forward strand.
TCTCGGAAAGGTGAAAAATAATTTGTGAGTTTTCTCATTCATTTTATGTCAGTTTGGAAGAACACCACGGCAGAAATGTCCCCTGAAAAGGATTGCTCTTCAAATGCCATCATATTCGAAATATGACAAGAAATAGCTGAAGTGTTCGGGCCGAACATTCATGCCACAGGTGTGTGCAGTCCCATATACCCATTTTTGTGTGCATTGCATGTGCTTTTCAGCGAGATTGGGTCAATTTCTTATCATTTTCATGATTCCAAACCTCACAGTATACAACAATTCTTATGTAGAAATTATCAACCTTTCCCAATTGCTTTGAGACAGTTTCTTTCGTGATGTAATCGCATGACCAGAACTCAACTTTATCTCATATTCTGGGAACCCATGCAATATGCCCTAACTGTTAAAAAAGAAAAGGTTGCATGCAGGCTGCCAAAGTTCCTGGCTCTCTGGAAAGTACCACGTTCTGATTTTTTTTTTTTGTCCCCTGTTCAAAATAAAGTAAGATAAAAAACAGAATGGAGGTAGAGGGTGGGTCTACCCAGAAATGGGTCAACAATAATGGTATGATCATGATGATATTCGTAGGCGGAGAAAATGCCAGCAGAATATCCATCAAGAGGCACAGCCAGAATTCTGAAGGGGCATGCACAAGACCACGATACGTGCATGCTATGGGAGCTGGCCCTCAAAAATAGAGTAGGTGGAAGCCCCAGCCTCCGTCCCCATCTGGGACCGCTCCTGTCCATCTCAACAATGTGAAGAGATGCTGATATGAGGTCGAGCCGAGTCACCATCATTTCCGTCCCGTCACCCCACTTTCCTCTCGTCCAGTATATAGCGTGAAGGATGGCACAAAATGCACATTTTGCCAACTGGTGCATTATAAGCTGTCTGCGTGTCACAGAGTGAGGAAATCCCTACCGAAACGAAAATATAGTTTCTAGACGGTGTGGGGGTGAGCCCAGCTGACTGGACAACAGAGGTGACAGACGATGGATGTCTGTCTGTCTCTCTATCTTCTATGGGAAGGGTCCATGGTCTCTCCTTCAAATCCAGGGGGTGGGGGGGGGGGGGGGGGGCTACATCTACATGTACATCTCAACCAAATGGCTCATGTAACATGTCATGGAAAAGGACGCCCGTAATCTTGCAGCGTCATTATCACGATTATTAACGCTTGGCTTGAGTTGACGTCAGATTTTATTCATTCATATGCCAGTAAATAACAATTCCTGTTTAAGATTTCCTGAATATTGTAGCCTACACAAAGCATAAGACGGACTTCGAAAGAGAAAATAGTTCCTTGACCAACAACATAATCCTACCAAATATTTGGTTATTTTGGTAAAAATGTGAAAAAATATCACCTACTTGGTAAATAAAACCCCAAAACATTATGACCGTAATTGGGCACTTTTACACCCAGTAAAATAGTGTAAAATTTGGTGTTACTGAAACACATAATTCAAACAGGACATTGTTCCCTAGTTAATAGGTCTCTTTTTGGGGGGATAATTCCTCACAAAATTAGATCAATTTATTGTTACAACTTCTAGTTACACCACATAAGGCGGAGCTTTACGTGTGGTGTAACTAGAGGTCGTTTTATAATGACATCGCCCCCATCCCCTAGACGATTCAGTAAGTAGTAAACTCCTGTGATACCTAGAAATTAGACGGACAAGGTTCCAACTTGTACGTTCAGTGATTGATTACCATGATTACGAAGTGATATTGAACCCGAACCCCTCAATTACAGCGGTTACCGAGTTTCCTTCAACATTTTTTGCTGAGCGGTTTGCCTGGCATGGCATGAAAAGGGCGATTTTCGAAGGATGTGACGTGGTCTGGGATTAAAAGTAGTTTTGACTTCACTTTATGACAAAAAGTAGAACGAAGCGTAAGGAAGTAAGGCTGGCAGTCCCAAACAATAATACAGTCTTCATGGTTCCAGGGGTTTCTATTTTGGGGGAGGGGGGGGGGGGGCAGTTTCACCCCAAATTAATTACTTGTGTATCCGATACAGGATCCTATTGAGCTTTTAATTTCTAAATGAGTTAACCCCTTAACCAATCCTGAAGATGGGCTGGCCCCTCCCCCTGCACACTTTGGATAGTTCCATACTGTGTCAGTGTGTCCGTGCTTTCAGTGTGATATGGAACTGTGTTTACATTACTGATCCAAACATCTAATTCTCTGCACGATTAGCAATTCAGAATGACGACGGGCCAGTTTCTCGAACAACTACCAGAACTCAGACCTGTTTACCTTTAAACATGTTCAAAGTTACCTTTAAAAAAAAAAAGAAAAGAAAGTCTTGAGTCTCCAAATCCGTCTTCTGTTTAAAAATAAGATGGAATTCCGGCAAGGTGAGTTAAAATGTATAAAATCTAAATCATTTTGTTTAGGGAAATTTCACTTTTCTAGTTCGTAACGTTTTTGTGAGCGCCACAATGTACTTTAGCAATATACCAAAGCAGTTCCATTATTCTTATGAAGTTTGGAGTGAGGAAAGGGTAACTAAAAGTAGATATCATCGGTCTTAACATGCATTGCCTCTTTGTCCCTGTCAGTGGATTTCAAAGAAGGATTTTTCAGTATATCAAATTAAAGGTGATACAAAAAAATCATAGCATTTCTCCGTATAATCATGATAATCATGATAATTGCAACTCTTGCAGTTGATGTATCATACAGTCTAATCGTTCGCAAGTTTCTGAAGAGAGATGTAAACACAGACCAAATCCTTTCTCTTCTTCCTCATGGTAATTAAATAGATAGCAAGAAGGAACATTCCCTCCAGATAATCTTAATTAAATTATGGACTGAACGGATTCGGCTACTTAGAATAAACCCTTAATTACGACGCAAACTCGTATACCGTCTCGTCTGTGTCTCCACGTGATGATATTCTTTAGCGAACCAGGGTCCCGTTTCATAAAACTTGTTATCAATTACAAGTTATAAGCTACTGAAATCGTTGAATTTGATTGGCTAAGAATAAATTTGGCATAGATCTGCAGCAGTTGTTATTGACAGCACGTTCCAATAATCGTAATAAGCTACTGAAATCGTTGAATTTGATTGGCTATGAGCAAATTTGTCATAAAAATGAGGAGTGTTCTTATTTATAACAAGCTTTATGAAATAGGACCCAGTACTATCTTTACTGGGTTACATTAACCTCCTTGTTTACATCTTCGTGTCTCTTCTAAGCAGAAATTCGAGCAAAATCATAACGCTTCTGCATCCGAGGAGACAATCATTTTGGACGTTCTAATCCGTGTTTTTTTTTGTATTCTTTTTGTTTTCTTTTTTTTTAAATTTTAGTTCTTGCTATATCTGGGGGATGTTTCACAACGAGTTAAGTTTGTCTTACAGTCCTAGTTCCGTGCGGTATATAATCATGCTCAGGGGACGCGCGCTATTGGGTAATCTACCAATGAGATTACGCGTTTAATACCGTATGCGAATTGGCACTTACGCATGACTTTAAGTCAAACTTAACTCTTTGTGAAACACCCCCCCCCCCCCGGTATACTATTTCCTTGCTCATCGAATGAAAAGAGACAGAAGAAAATGCGACAATTGAAATGTACTTGGTCGTTGTACTATTATTCTATTAAAACAGCCATAGACCCATTTACAATAATTATGACCCAGACATTTGTTTAGCAACTTCCGACGTTACATCGAAGTTATTATACATGTTAAAATCGGGATGTTTTGCCTGTCGCCTCTGTCAAGTCTTTGTGACTAGGCCCGTAGATCTCCAATTTCAACATTCACTATTATGAATAAACATTCGTTTATTTATAAGATCCAACCAACCAACCAATAAAACAAACGACGATATACTCGATATAAATTATGAGAGATGATAGGACAAGGAAGAAGTTGTGGTGATGACATTTTGATGGCAGGGCATAATTCAAGCCATTAGCAGTGTACTCAGAAGAGACAAGTCAGAGGAAACCTGATACAACACTTCACGCCGACTGTCAAGTTCGGTGTGAAAACTGAGACCTATCCTGGGTGACACTCTTGACAGTGTAGCCGGAAGGTGAAAGAGAAAGACACACACAATCTGGGAAAAAGTTCTCATTTCTTCACAGACACTATTCTTACATTTTGTTTGTTTTCAGAAAGGGCTGGCATTATTACCAACTTATGGATGGGGGGGGGGGCACAATCGGCCCACGCCCCCTTTTTGTGATAGTCAGTTACAAGGGCGGCGATTTCTGGTCACGGTCGGGGAGAGGCGTCTGTGTCGGGTCCACCCACCCCATCCCCTCCCCAAAAAAAGATAGATTTTGAATGTTGCAATTTAAAATCTTTGTATTCTGGTGGATTCCTCTGTACTTTTTATATTTATTATTTTGGGAGGTCGCATAGCGACCGAGGGAGAAAATTTTGCGATTTGGAGCAGCCTTTTAGAGCACTTTCGATCACACAGGAAAATCAAAGCGGTAAATCATTATTTACACCCCCAAAATCGTTTTTCTCTTTTCCAGGGAGGGGGGAGGGGGACAACCCCCTCGAATATTTCCAGGCGAGGTGTTCCCCGTACCCCTGAATTGCTGATCCTGCAGTATAGGTCCTGACTTGTTTTTACATTGTCTATTGTCTGATTGTAAAACACAGGGGAATCTCTGCTTAAATAATACCTACAGTTTATAGATCTTCTGCAATATTGTTTTAAGTACCAGTATGCGAGGAAACGTATAATGAAAAAGTAGAAAACCTCCCATTTTGAATAGTGAAACTTTGCATTTTTTGAGAGCACTTAATTAAGAGCCTAAACAGGGTGTTACAGCTTTCACCTCCTTTTTTCCAAACTCCTGGATTCGCCCCTGATTATTACGATTAAAAAGTCATGAAAGTGACGTAACTGAAATGAAATCATGGAGTTGGTATTTTGTGTTTTTCGACTAGGCCTGCGTTGTGAAATTCGTAAGTTTCTTATTCCTCATGTGTCTCAAACGTTCAATATCAGGTGACATCTTTATTCCGAATTTCCCCCTGTAATTTTTCTTTCTTTTTTGCAGTGCTGGTAACAAAGCGGGGCATCTGTAGAATCTGGGAACACTCCATGGACAGCTTATAAATAAATCAATTAAATCGACCTTTCCGTGACTTTGAACTCTTTTTCAGATCTTTAACTCCTACACAAGAGTTCATCCAACTGGCCTTCGATTGAGCGAGTTAATTTGAAAATGTTTGTAAGCATGATTTAAGCGATGTTCTGCTCTGTGTGATAGCCAGTGGAGATATTCTATGGCTTTTCAAGATCAAATCCGCTCTAGTATAGTGGCGTGGCCATTATACACGTTATAGGGCGCAACCAGCACATGTACCCCGCCCCCTCCCTCTGTCCGCTGTCTAACAAAATCATAAATGTTCAAAATATATGTTATTTATTATTTACAGTGACGATACATATACTCTAGACCTACTATAGCAAAGGATGGGGCTCCTATCGAGCTCATCAAATTATTTTTCAGTTTCAAACCATGATACATGTGACATGAAAACACTAAGTCTAGAGTGGCTGAAATGTTTTAAAATGGATAAATGAAAGATGGATAGGCCTTTGCATGACAAGAAGTGATTACATCCATTTTAAAAGGATCTTTTTAAAACTTTCATATCAAAATATATTATTACATTGAGTTAGCAAGAGGTAGAAGAAGTGAAATAAATGAAGAAAATCGAGACAATGCTTAGCTTAAAAAAAAAAAGGAAAGAAAAAAGAAACAAAACTCACACGAAAAATGGCGGCGAAGCCACAATTTTCAGGAGGTGGAGCGTCGACAACGCACATATTGAAATCAATGAAAACAAAGTACTCCCCAAATTCGTCTGGACAGTGCCAATTATGCCCCGTCACGAAACAAGACCTCTTACCACGTAACCAGTGATATATGAGACGTTTCTTCTCCGAACTGGGAGAATTGAAGGATGCTCCGGTACGCTCCTGTGACCTGTCTACCCTCTCTGAAGTACAAGAAGCTGACAGATTTCCTCGATTTATCTTCAAAGATCTGCTTCAGAATGAGGAAGGAATCTTCTCAGCTGCGCCTTAGAAGCTATCCTTTAAAGAAACCTTTTCGCAGTGGAACGAAATTATTATTTAAAAAAAAAAGAAGAAAAAAAAAGATCCATGTTACAAGGATTACCTTTGTCGTCAGACTTTTTAAAATACGTCAGACAGAAGTATAGAATTCATCTGGAAATTGCCTTGATTGTGCTTCCAAAGTGGATATATCAGCGTGACTTTTATGTCCAGCAGTCTCAGTGAATATCAAGGGATAAATCTTACCAGGCACCCACGTACTATACCTGGGTGGAGAGTGGCAAATTTAGATTAATGTCTAGCCAACGGAACTCGAACCCATGATGACCTTTGCATCTCTAGTCAGGTGTTTAAACCACAGACTAGACTCACTGTGCGTATGAATCCGCGGGCAAGCGCCCCGCATCCTCTAAAAAAATAAAAAAATTAGAAACACGACTATGGTTTAATAATTGATTAACTGATTAACTTTGCCCAGGATTGAAAAAAAAAATCACTGTTCCAGCTAATGCTGTAATCATAATTGCAAACCTTTAGCTCAGACAGGAATCGCCTGAGTTTTATAAGCTGATCGGTCGTTTATATATCAAGATATTTACGATTGAACATTGATGTCAAGATAGAGTACCACCGAACCCTAAAGAACTCTTACGGTTGGCATACCTCGCTCTATCACAGAATACCGTACGGGCTGGAAACCCGCTCTGAAATCGCCAAGCGCTGGTGCTTGGTTTTTGTGACTGCAGCGCAGCGAAGAAGCCGAGCGACTTGCGCTAGCGATTGATCGCGATTTTCTCTTTTTTAGGATAGTAAACGGGTTCCATTTTCTCTCATACTTTCACATATCCTTAATCATATATGTAGTTAGAGGACTGCACACAATTCACTGGCATTTGAGCTGATTTTACAATTTTTCACAAAGTTAATCAATCACTTTAAAGTGACAGTAAACTGGAGTTCCTATATAGCGCCATCTTTCAGCAGGATTTGATAAGTGTCTGTGCCTATCACTTTCCCATCATGCCACATTCTAGTTTGTAAAAGCTTTGAATGTACCTCCGCACAATTTTCAACAATGCCAAGTCAAAAATAATAGTTTGAAATATAAAATTTGCCTATTCTATTATCCAAACAAGTTGTTTGTCAAAATTCAAAATAAGATGCAATTAATTTATAAGTTATAATCTTAATTTAGCAATCACTGTAAGATGGCACTGTTTAAGTTCTGCCAGTTTAATGCCACTTTAAACGTGGTGCAGGCATGGTAGTAGGTAAGGTTTCCAAAAAGCAACTACGACCGAGGTCCTAACTGTCGACCCAGACCGCGAGTGTGAACCTAGCATCATGTTTTAGCCGTTTACATACGGGATAACGATTTTGAACTTGTTGAAAAGGGTCAGGATATACGACGTAAACGAATTAATCTTTTGAAGCTTTAATAATTCCACCATTATTCACCTGGTTTAGGTAACACACTGATATACACAAAAGCTTTGCAATCACTAGGAAATATTTTGTAAGATTCCAAAAATATATACACGCTTGGTGAGAAAAACTGTAAACCTAGGCCTATTATTTTCCAAGTAGTTTTATAATAGTGTTTACATGGTTTATTTTACTCTATAGATTCTGCTTATTGGAAAATGTCGAGGAAATTGAAAAGTCATACAAGTTCTGACAATACATTTTGAACTTTTATATGATTGACTGTTTTATCCAATAAAAACATTTTAAAAAAAGTTCTGACAATAAATCTTGTTACTTTTTAGCACGTCATTATCAAATTAGGAATACCTTTAATGCCGGGATGGTTAAAGAAAAACGTCTCAATTTAGTAAGACTTTTGTGATGAAGTCACCAAGGTCGCTTTCATTAATTGCTGCAATTTGTTAAACATTCGTTTGATCAT
>CM046846.1:6243113-6255613 GCA_025618425.1 Heliocidaris tuberculata
TTCAAATATATAATGCTATCATTAAGATGTCTATGGCCATACGCTTTAGTCTAACACTGAGTCTATGGGGGAAAATGAGTCTGGCATTTCCGGTCACTTGCATATGTTTACTTTTGTGAAGCACATGATGATTTTGAAGTGCTTTTTTTTTTCCTGGGCTTCATTTTTACACCATATTACATACACTGATAGCATGTAAGGCCAGGCAGCTCAGATTTTATCAAGCCTCTACAAAGTTACCAAATCACTTTAAGGATATCTTTTCATGATGAAATTTCATGATGAAATTGCTTTACGTACGTGGCGTGGACATCATAGCAATATCACGAGATATAAAGATAGAAATACAAAGGGGCGGAATGTAGGGGGACAAGAGTGGGATATAGACAGACATACGCCTATAGAAAGTGGGAGATTCACTTGCACATCTGAAACCCCATAATACTATGCACATCGAACGTGCATGTATCCCATTGATTCTTTGCGATTGGTTTAAATCCAATCCAATTTATTCCATGAATCTGGAGAATACCAGTATCAGGGACCAGGGAAATGCCATTTCTTTGGTGAGATTTATGAATACTTTACAGTCTAATCCGAATGAACACCGTGTAATGCAGTTCATTCCTTCAGGGACAGGTAGTAGCCTAATAATTTGTAGAGCATGATACCAACGTTTTATAGTTTTATACCCCCCCCCCCCACCCCCCACATAAAAGTGTCCTTTTGACTTGTCAGCCCTTCTCTTCTACCTCTCTCATTGCTTGTAAATCTGCGAATCCATCAAACCTGGGATTTCTCTCACAGACTATTCGCATCCATTCCTTAACATTTTCAACTCGATGTGACGTCCCTGCAGCAAGTCAGATCAAAAAGATGATTATGACGTCAATATACAGAACATAATTGAAATCGGATTTTAAATTATTCATATCTGAAATTCACTAAATGGTCCAAGGACGCAGCAACAAAAGATAAGAAACATATCGAGTCTAGATCGCAGGACCTGGACGAATTTGGAAGGAACCTGTATTCCTATACATTCTTTGAATTGAAACAGAAGGGAAACGGGCTATTTATATGAAGTTATATTAGGGTCACGTGGAGATCGAGGGGTAAAATGAGTGAAGGGGTGAAAAGCGAATCATAAAGTAATGCGACGGGAATCGGAGAGGAGACAATAAGAAAGAAAAAAAATACACACACACACACACACAAAAAAAAAACCCACAGGAGAATGTATCGCATTTGTTTGTAACGCACCCAATCGCTTCCCCCTTCTCTTTCTCTGTCTCTGTCTGTCTGTCTGTCTGTCTCTGTCTCTTTGTCTCTGTCTTTCTCTTCAATAAGAATGTGTAAAGTGTAACAATACTGGCGTGGAGTAAAACAAGGAGGTACTATTATAGACAACCCTAGTACCTCCTTGGTGTAACCAGGGAAAGGTACAAAATATAGCTCGGCTTCAACTCGGTTGTCAAATACCGCTTTAATCTCAAGAGTGCCATTTTTTTGTTGTCGAAAATTGGCAGAAGATCCCTTTTCTTCAACTATAAATAGAGATTATTTTGGTTTCGAAAAACGAATTTACTCTGATGCGTCTGATTAGGCCTAAATATATGATTTAAGAAGGTAAGCAGAATTACAATGGCATGAATGGGCAATATTGTTGCTTAAAATTCGTGAGATGACGTCGCCACATTTAACATAAGGCCTACTCTTTGGGATAAGAAAGCGTAACATCGCATGCTTTGAATGGGAACGAGGCTACCGTGCATGCTTTAAGTTTTAATAACGGGAATGCGAACGAGCCTACCCTGGAGAGATTCGTAGTGTGCGATCCTTGAAGAAATCTTCACCTCACAACGGGTCATCATTACAGAGTCATGTTTTAAACCCTTTTGAAGGAGCTCTTTTGGTCGATCCTCATTTTCATTCCATCATGAAAAATACGAGAGGTACCTGGAAAGATTCTTCCAAGCAAAGACTAAGTCGGAAATGAGGGATGAGGGGGGGGGGGGGGGGGGGGGGGGTAGTGTCTAAATTTATATAACAAAACCGCGAGTCAAAGGTGCTAAATTTTAGTACGTTGAGTAAGAAACCACTGCATCTAATTTTCTATACACCCCTTTTAGCGAAGTTTCCATAGTCTTCGGATAAGAACCACATACACATTCATGACAATTTCATGTGATGTAATGAAAAACAAAGTTTCACCTACAATCCCAATGACAGCTGATGTGTAATTGATTTTATCATGACTTCTGTACATAACGAGCCACTGAGACAAACTTTTACAGGCTCTGTATATAAATTTGTCCCATTAGTGAACATTCTAAGCACTTTGCTTTGCCACGTCTAGTGTCAAACTGTCCAAGTTCCTTTATTTATTTTTCACCAAACCAGAGAAAATGAAGAATTTCTTGTCACTATGACTGACCCACATTCGAGAAGAACTATTTATGTTTACTCTATTCAAACAGCATGGCGTTGTATAGACCAGTGACCGAGGTGTTGGACGGTATCATTTATTGTCAGTATGTGGTCTATTTAGGTCAAGCACACAAGCGTGAAAATCGCTGCATATTTCTAGCAAACATAAAGAAATTACATGCGATATAAGATTACACATCGCAGTTTCAGGAAATGTCGACAAACCAGTTTCATATCTGTTAATCCTTGAGGATGGGGTACACTACCTCCTCTACGATGTGGCCTTTCTGTTTCGTGGTAGTTGATTCCGGGCCAAATTCTTGGCCTTTCGTAATTTCAGTTGAATCCCCTCTTCGTCAGGCTCATGAATGAGCATGACGAAGAGGCACTACCACTATCGGCACTGGCGGATTTATGGGGGGGGGGGGGGCACAACCGCCCCGTGGCCCCCTTCAAAACTCAGTTGGCATACCCTAAGTAATCTGGGCCTACACAATCCCCAAAGTGTGAAACCCTTTCAAATTTTCGATTCCAAAGGCATCCAGGAAAAAAATGTGATAACCTGCTATACAGAATTTTCAAGGAACTGCGCTCCCCCTTTAAAACAAAATCCTACATTCGCCCTGATCTACCAGGGTCTCATATTAATCTTGGGGGAGGGGTGAATCGGCGCCAAGGGAGATTAGTATGTTGAGGCAAAAAGAAATGTACCAGATCTCTTTTTAAAATAATGAATTTGGATTTCAAAAAAGTAACCGACAGCCTCCAGCCTTGCTTGGGGCGGTGCAAAATAAAGCTTTAATTTTTAAAAATTTTACATCCCCCTCACCACGCCCCCACCCTCAATAGCTTTGAGTAGCCTACAGCCTGGAATTTAAAAAGAGGGGATGACAAAGTTTGATTGAGGGAGCTGCTACTGGATGTTGCAAATACTTCTTGTTCATGATTACTTTTTAGTCATTAATTTAATACACCCTACAGAAAAATATTGAATACATGTCAACGACTTAGTTCAACATTCGAAATTAGTTGCTGTAAGCGCATCCGAAGTTTGTGTCTGGTGTAAACACCTTCATGGCCATATCGCCATAGGTGTGAAAATCAATAGTGACTTTGTCAGCGCTTCTAAGTGTGAACTTGATCTCACCTCCTGCAAAAGTGTTGAGTTAGTTATGCAGGCTTCATGGAAAAATTACGAGTGACCGATCGACTAAATGTCAAAAATCATATAAATGAAGATATTTTGTGGCATGGCATCTACTCACCCCGACCTCCCGTAGCCTCTCTTCGTCCTCCTCGGTACGCGGAGCCTCCCCGGCATCCACCGACAGCCAGCATCCCGCCTGCAGGGTAATAACCGTTAATATTAATCCTTGGCACCAACGCATCTTGGGTTTTCTACTTTTCCTCCTCTCGTTCACCCTTTAGCCTTGTAATTGTGGTGGCAGAATTACACCCCGTGACCGTGGAACATATTCAGCCGTGGTCGTTGGCAAGTGAGAACAGCTCTATCTGTTAGCTTCCTTCTCAACACTAACTTGCGATGCCAATACAACGGGCAAAGTACTTTACAAGCGTATTGTAGCTGTAGTGATGTACATGTATCTTCTTATGCAAGGCTTTCGAGATGTTCTCCAGCTCTGTCGTCTGCTACGGTAAGAATATCCACGGATGTCGTGACCGACTTACAATGACCGATGCCAAAATATATAAATTCTGGTGTATTCCCGATTCCCGGTCGTAAATATTCCTTTCCCTGTATTGATAGTGATCCCTGCCCGGTGTAATCCGGGTACTGGTCTTACTGTCACAACATCAATATCCAAATGGATCCATACCTTCGAAGAAGCTGCCTAAAAACCGTGAGCTCTTTATGAACTGTAACCGAGTGAGCTCAGGGAGTCTCGATTGAGTGAGGTGAACTTGAGTCGGTTGGGACCGATGGTTGGGACACTTGCCCCTCCCCCTTTCTCGTCCACGCGCGCTTATCTCGAGATTTATCGCAGCCCACTCGGATATCCCCGTTACCGAATTACTTGCGCGGGGCAGGGCGGGTACGGTAGCTGAACATGAAAGAGGAAAGAGACTGAAAGGGAGAGGGAAAGAGCTGTCCTATACAATATCATGGAAAAGGTGTGAATTTAAATCACTTTCTTTCATATGTTGAATATCGGCGGAACTAGAGAGAGAGAGAGAGAGAGAGAGAGAGAAGGGGGGGGGGGAAGAGGGGGGAGAGGCCTTGGAGGGAAGGAGAAAGATAGAGGGTGAGAGAGAGAGGGGGAACGAGGGAAAGAGAGAGAAAGAGAGAGAGAGAGAGAGTTTGAACCAAAGAAAAAGTGGGAGGAGGAGAAAGAACAGACTGTAAAGAGAGGATGGAATAGAGACATTGAGAAAGAGAGAGTCTGAGAGAAAGGAGACACTGAGGGAGGAAAGACGGAAAGAAAGAGATAGATCAAAAAAGTAAGAGAAGAGAAGAGAAGAGACGAGAAGAGAAGAGAGAGAGAGAGAGAGAGAGTCTTGTTTGAATTGTTCTGGTTTTGGAATGTAGCCTCCTTTAGGCTTTACGGTCAGCTAGCTGTGGGCGGCAACGGCAGGAGTTCCCTCATTCGTCACAATCTCCATCTTCTTTATAATTTACTATGTACATTAAAAAATGAATATTTCCCACGCTCTTCAGCCAACCTTACCTATCATGCCTATTTCCACAGGGATGATTACCTAACCTACAAGTGATAATCGTTTGATAAGTTAAAACAAATATCATAATGTAATCTAGATGATTTCTGACGGTTATAAATTATAAACAAATTGAATATTCCATGACCGGTGATAAAGCGATGTAGTTCATTCAAAAGGTTCTTACTCAACAGGTCGAGGATTCGAATCTCAGCCGACGTATTTATGGATACGTGGTGGAATATATTCCTCCTAAGTACTGTGCATTAGCAAAGGTTGCTAGAGCAGGGCACCGATTAATAATCAGGCTTAACAATAAAACAAACAAAAAATACATGTAACTGAACGGCAGTAGGGGCACGTGTCCCTGGTGGTACATTGGGAGGGGGGCAGAAAGACAAAGTAACGAGAAAAGGAGAAAGGGAGCAAAGGAAGCACAATTATGAGGGTTAAGTGCATTATAAACAGTTTTTATTGTTATTATTATTTCAAAGTGATAGTAAACTGAAGCAGAACCATCTATACACAGAGTTTTCCAACTCGGTTTCAGTTGGGCACAACATGGCGTATATTCCTTTGTTACATGCTTGCCTAACAAAGCAACAGGCCGCCATATTGTTACCCACTGGAGCAGAGTTGGCCAAACTCTATGTATGGATGGCACTGAACTGAAGCTCCTAATGGCGCCATCTTTTAACAGGATTTGAAAAGTGTCTGTGCCTCTCATTTCCCCATCATGCCCCATTCTAGTTTGTAGAAGCTTAGAATGTACTTGTTGGTAATTTTCCACATTTGCAAAGTCAGAAATAATAGTTTGATATATAAAATGAGCCTATTACCCAAACAAGCTGTTTGTCAAAATTCAAAATAAAATGCAACTAATTTTTAAAACTATAGTCTTAATTTAACAATCTCGTAAGATGGCGCTGTTCAAGTTCTACCAGTTTAATGCCACTTTAAAATTATTCAAACTGAAGAGCCGAATTTCAACGCAAAAGCATCAGGCCAGGTACGACGGGTGAAGAAAACTTCATAGCACGCTTCCTTATCAGACAAATATATTTAACATTCAAAACAAATCCACATTCGTCAACTATATTTTATTCAGGGTTTTTTTTAGCAATACTGTACAGTGCATCGAATAAGGAAGAAGTGAAACAAATAGCATTTTTCGATGTTCATAATTTGAACACTCTTATATACTCCCTCATGCATTTTCTTTGGGAAAATCTTTTAGTTTTGAAAAAAAAAAAGATCAAAAATCTAACAGTCCGTCCGTGACCCTCGTTTACCTAGTAACTCCTTGGTTTAACTTTATCATTTTTAGCTACCAGTCTAACTGTGCATTAAAATCAAATCACTTGGTGTCACTATTTTTTTCTTCAGCATTCGACAAGTTCGAAGCAGGGGATTTGTATTTTAGCTAATAGGTTTTGGCATTTATTTATTTTTTTTGGGGGGGGGGGGGGGGGGGGGGTGCAATTTTGCAGTTTACCTTTGGGCGCAATAATCCATAGAAAGGATACTGTTTGAGGAGGTTTTTTAAGTCTTGAGTGGTTTAACACTGTTGTTGTTTGCCTTGGCGCCATAATCCATAGAAATGATACTGTTTGAGGAGGTTTTTAAAATCTTGGTAACTTAATGACATCGATCGTTGAGATCGATGGTTAATGCATTATTTCCACATTTCCACATGAAATCTTCTTTCTTTCTGTTGTCGGATGGCGCTATTTTCCCTTCCAAAATGCACAATTCAGACTCCCTATCATCAACACGCTCAAATCATTCAACCTCATCCCATCATACTGCACGGCCTAAAAGGAAATAACACGCAGAAAAATCACACACACGCATACACCTACACAGTTGAACAAAATACGGTTTTTATTTTCATTGATTTTTTTAATCTTTGAAGGTATTGTCAATGTTTCATGAAGAGATATTCAAATAGAATAGAGACATTGCATACAGTGAAAAATAACGATTTTAAAATGATTATTGGGAAAGCCCCGATTACCAATAGGGTTATATTTAGAGCATTATAGTAAAAAAAAAAATGAAAATAGGAAGGATTAGTTCATAACAAATTTGAGTACAATAACCTTTATGTGCGGTAACACTGAAAAGCCTGATTATGCAAATATAGATATGTAATCGGAAAGCAGAAGTCGTAGGGGCTTTAATCCAACAAAAAGATGGAGAGGGTGTCATCACCAAACGCTGCATTCGATACAAAGTTAACCCTTTCGAGACAATTGACCACATTTTTTGGTTTGGCTCAATAACTTTTGATTCAGAGCTCTAAAAAATATACCAGATGCATGAGTAGAAAGAGCAAAAATTTCTACACATCCTACGTCCATTTTTGTTGCATGACCCTATTGCATTTGATGCCAGGAATTTTAAAAATGAGAATAACCTTTAAAATCTTTAAATTGGCAACACCTTGAGCGATTCAAAATCATTGTTTTTTTTATCAAATTGGCAATTTTTTAAACTTTTCGACAAAGTCATAACCATGTATATTGTTTTCAAAGACATTACACCTTATTAGAACCATGTAGCACTAAGAGAAAAATATTATTGTTGCCAATTTGAAGAACAAAATGTGATCAATTTAGCCCTTAAATAATTCCTGTCCTGAAAGGGTTAATACCTTATTTGGGGGAACCTCCATGCGAATGCACCCTAATATCCGTTGGATTAAAAATAGATAACTATGATAACTATGACGTATAAAATAAAACCTCAGCTATGATATTGCATAATTGTCAACGCACAACTGACGTGATTGCTGACTTGCAGATTGTAAGACAAAAGGGTAGTCTAGACACCACCATCACGGGGGGGGGGGGGGGGGGGGGGGGGTTATGGGGTCCAGTTCCCCTCCATGATTCTCTGACAAGCAACAACAACAAAAAACAACAACAACAACAAACAACAACAACAACAACAACAACAACAAAAAGAAAAGAAAAAAAAGGTTTTCTGGTCGAAAGGGGGGGGGGCACAATGCATTGTTTTCCCTCAAAAGGGGGGGGGGCACGGGCCGGGATTGCCCCTCCCCCTAAATCCGCCACTGGTGGATATGATTGTAAAATACATCAAAATTGTTGACTTATTGCGCTGTGTAAATGGTGTTTGAGATGCTATGTCGTCGTTCGGCAACTGAAATGACCTGAAATGAAATGTCATCGAAATACCTAAAATTTAAATCTATGAATACCATCATGGGGAATACCCATTAGCCACTTCCTGTCACGGACGTGTTGATCAGAAGGTTATTTCCTCTGTAAGATCTGTCATTTCTTGTACGAAATTCCCAGTTTTAATGGTATACATGTAACACTGTTAACGAAGTGGCAAACACTTATCTGTAAGAACATCACACCGTTGTCATTTTATTATCTTGTCACGAGGGGTGGTGCTACCATATTTTGTTGATGAGGATACATGGTAAGTTCTGCACGGTTCGTACGATGTAATATTTTTAACCTACATGATTGATGATACTCGGGCTATTGTTTGCTGTATCAGTTACACAGTTCGACAATTTGTACTCAAATTCAGTTCAACGTTTCATTTTGTGCAACAATCAATGTGGAATCAAGAATATTTGTCACTGGTATTTTCATTCATTCAATTTCTTATGTCGTTTGTTATTAGTTGTTTGCACTTGATAAGGGTTGTTGTCCACCGAATAGGTCTATGGAGAGGCCTCAATACGTTTCAACCCTTCATAATCTTCTTTTCTTATTTTAACCTTAATAATTTTTGAATGATAATATTCATGGGAAAGATTTACTAACTTTATATCATAAAAGAATACTCCCCAAATGTACAAGAGTGGAAATCATACGTTTTGGAGTGAAAATCAATGTTCAGAATAGTGAAATGCATTCTCAAAAGGATACTTCAAATCACTCATATGGAGTGGATTCCATTATAGTTTGGAGTTCATTCAACTCCAAAACGAAGTGATCCCTAACGTGACTCATGGAAGAGTGGATTCCCACTCCTTCTCACTTCCCACTTCCCACTTCTTCTGTTTTATCTAGCTCTCTCTACTATTTCTTCTACACAGTTGTCATCTTTATCTTTCTATATGTCATTTTCTCATATATCTCATTTAACCCCAATCCTTTATTGACTTCCATTACTGTAAATACAACGAATATATTTTCTCCTAATATCCCCTTTTGTGTAAATATAGTACCGTATTTCCTATGTTTTGAAAAGGGTTGTCAAGTTATTTAAGCTCCGCTTATGTGACGATCCTTCTTTATGATTCACTTAATTAGTTCAACGTTAACGCTATCATATATATATATATATATATATGTATATAATGTAATTACTTTACGTTGCCAATGAAAGGTTACCAATTCACCATGTAGGAAATTTACCTTTCCCGCAAGCGGGGTACAATCACCACCCTGTCCATAAAATAATAATTAGCTCGTATCATGTTTAGTCATTCCTATTCATATTATGTTTTACAAATTGAATAATTAATTATCATTATGGTCCATCTAACGGGGTATGATACATCTATGAACATTGATGTCTTATGTTATACATCCTTTTGTTTTACTTCTCTTATCTAATGTAGGTATACAAGACGAATTCGACACCATTGTAGACGTTCAAAATCTCTCGCACGCTCTTAGCTTGCCAGATCCTTGGCCTGACCAACATCGAACATGGCTTCCGGATTCTGCAAAGATGATGTATGTGAGGAAGATGGATGCAAACGGAGCAGTCAACTCTTTTACTCCGTGAAAGAAAGGCGAAGGCTCTGTGGAGGGTGTGCGTCCAAGAAAAGTACTGACTCAGCGCATGAGACCGATACAGCTTGGTCTTGCAAAAAGCACGGTGAACCGATTAAGTTCTTTTGCGTGCAGCACAACGTGGTGATCTGCCAATCCTGTGCAACAGTAGCACACCAGAAACCATGCGATTTGAAAGATGTGGAGGACGTCATCAAAGAGAATAGAGAGAAACTGAAGGATATCCTTCCAGCTGCAAAAAACAGGTTGCCAGTTTTGCAGAACCACCTGAAAACCATTCAGAAAACTTCCAATGACATCCAGGATCATTTTGATAGTGTTGAACGCCAAATCCAAAGTCATACTGAAGACGAAAAGGAAGCTGAGAGGGAAAGAACAAAAGAGAATACTCTCGCCATAAGAGAAGAGGCAGACCGCAAGATACAATGCATACTGCAAGAGCGGGATGAGCAACTGAAACATAATCTAGAAGAGCTAGAAGTCCGAGAGAAGGAGGTTGACGAAAAACGAAAGAGTTTGTTTGCGGAATTGACAGATTTTAGAGGGGCAGTTGAAACGGCGATGGGAGAAAAAACAGAGAAATCTAAATATGTCTTAGGAAAGCTAAATGAATTATTTGAAGGAATTGAACATACTTCAAGAGCGACCAGGAATTGTGCATTCGTACCAGTAGTTTGCTGGCAGCAGTGAATGAGGCATTGCAGAGCGATACAGGAGAGGATTCTTTAAACTCTGTAGCAACTACCGCTCGTGGAGTAACGTACTTCAAGAGCCCAAGACCTGAAGCTGGACTCAGTGGTAGAATTGACGTCTTTCGAGGACAATGGACTCTGGTAGACACTGTTGCTATTCCAAAGAGTGTTGCATTGCCCGGACTTGTTGGATGCATCGACGAAGGATCCGTAGCTATTCGCGATAAACGTACCGGGGATCTGTACCTGACAAATCTGAAAACCAAGGCAACTGAGAATCTTGTCAATGGCATGGTGGATACAATTGTGTCATGCGCGCCCCTTGATGGAAAAACGACAGTTTGCGGAAAAGCCAGAAAAGGTGCCTTCAGTGAGTGCATAGGCTTGTATGATGCAGACTGGCAACCAATCAACGCAACAGACAGGGCAGAAACCGAGGAGCCAGTTGGTGGGACAAAACGAGTCTTTGTTGACGTCGACTCTGCAGGGATGATCTTGGCGGCTGATTTCATGGCGTCAGAAATCCACATCATCAATCCATCTGGCCTAGCGAGGAGCTTTGAAGAAAGTATTGTCAAGACAGTTCCGGTTAAGGATATGAGCACGGAGGGATTCCGATCTCTCTCATCGGGTGACATTGTCGTGAAGTCTGGGTATGGTGGCTTGACCGTAATCGATAGATCGGGAGAAGTCAAGAACTTCATCCAAGATTATGAATGGGGCTGTCCTGAGTTCAGCATCGACTACTTGACAGACGCCCTGTACGTCGTGTACAAGAATTCAGAGAAGATGACTTACGCTGTTGATCAAGTCTGTGTCTCAACCGGAAAGGTCTTTAGGAAGATCATAGAGTATCCTATGTCAGACAACACACAAAACATTTCTGCTCATAGATGCGCTGTGACCCCGTCTGGTATTCTAGTCACATTCAATGGTGACAAGTTGTTCTTCTACAAGAAGTCTTTCATTTTGTAAATATGACCCTAAAGCTTAAGTGTTTCCAAAAATGGATTGACTAAAAAGTGTATTCTACGTCGTAAATCCTGCTATGACCCTCTAAGTCCTGACGGAGGTAGACACAACTTTTTTTTTTACCAGCAAAGAAAAAAGTGCAAGTATTACATAATAATTATATCGCGGCTCAAACATGATAAAATAAGCATCATTGGCAACTCTCATAAAAATGAGGATAATATCAGATTGTAGGCAAAGGAAACGAAATGATAACAGACTATATAGTCTGTGTAAAACTATATTGCGTATGCCCTTGCCAATAAGTTTCTTTTAAGTCAGACTTGAAGGATAAGGAATATAAACTATAAAAGATTGTCCTTTTGCTCTGTATGTCATGTCAATACACCTCTGTGCTCTTAAAAAAAAGTTTAAAAGAAAAAAAATACAGTGGTGTATATCCGGGGGAGGGGAGGTAGGGGCACGTGCCCCGGGCGGCACTTGAAGGGGCACAAAAACGCAAAAGAGAGAGAAAAAAGTGAGAGAATGAAGAAAAATTATAATCCTTAATGATTATGCGCCTTCCATCTGCAGGGTTAAATGCATTAGAAATACAGTTTTCGAAGGTTTAAAATTGCGAAAATCTTCTAAAGCTCGGTCGCTTTGCTCCCTCAATAATAATTTTGTTTCAGGATCACGCAATTTTGCGCCCCCAGTATACTATATAACTTTAAAGTATTTTTAAATAACAAATATGTAATTCTCGTTGTTTTGCTCGCCATCATGTAAGTTTCATCAGCGTTCTTGCTAAATATTGAGCCCCTAATATAGGATAAAGTGTATGAAATAGCTATTGTTTCTCAGGGGTTTTCATTAAGTTGCTCCCAATTCGAGAAGGGAGTGAATTAAAACCGTTATCAAAAATTACAAAATTTGAAATTTTCTTTGGCTCAACTGCAGT
>CM046846.1:6260613-6303113 GCA_025618425.1 Heliocidaris tuberculata
GAAAACAATAATATCATAATGTTAACAGCATTTGGAAAGCAAAAACAGAAAGAGAAAAAAAGTTATACAGACTTGGCAAGAGGAGCTAAAAATTTCAAAGAGGTACGTCATAGGAAGTCTACACAGCTATAGAACATTGCAATTGGGAGGAAATGCAGATTTGTTGACTATGCAGGCTCGATTCAGGTACCTTCCTTCCTCACTCTATTTCTATACCCACATGGTCGAGCAAAATACAAGTTTTATCTCATAGATCTCCCATTATTATTAAAGTATATAAACTAAAGATCAATGTTCCTTGTACAGACCAATGTGAGAAATAGAACACGACAGTAAGCGAAGCACTTGATTGATGTTATATGGTTCGGAATCGGGAAATGGAGAGAGATGTAATGACAGGAAAAGACAGACAGAGAGAGAGAGAGAGAGAGAGAGAGAGAGAGAGAGAGAGAGAGAGGAGAGAGAGAGGAGGGGGGGGGAGAGAGAGAGAGAGAGAGAGAGAGAGGAAAAGCAAGAGATACATGGGTAGAGCGAGTGAGCGAGGAGAGAGAGCCAGAGAGCCAGAGAGAAAGAGAGAGAGAGAGAGGGAGAGGAGTGATGACAGGGTGGGGTATCAGAGAGAACATTAGATGAAGAGAATTGGCAAGGGAGGCAGACAGACAAAGACAGAGAGAGAGAGAGAGAGAGAGAGAGAGAGAATAACGTCATCTCTTCTAAGTATCGCTTATAGCTGTAAATTGAGAAGGGGGGGGGGGGTAAGCTGGGGTACTTTTTTCAATTCAAACAAGTTTCGAAAGTAACTCATTTATAGAACAGGTTTTTGCTTGTGTACTGTTCATACGCAAGCCATTCCCTCTCTATCAAAATAATATACTAATCAAGCTGACTGATGCTATTGACAATAGAAAATGAATAAATAGAAATAAGAAACAGAGGGAAACCAATGCCAAGGAAAGTTCACATTACCGTGGGTGATAGGATATCCATGTCAAGTTCCCTTTAGATGATATCGAGTTTGAGATGCAGCTGCAGTATAGAAGAAGCCATCTTCTGGAAGCGAAACGAAGGGTAGGATGTTGTTGCCATGGCAACGTACCAAGATGGAAACATTTATAATTGATTGATTCGATGATGACAACTCATAAGCGAGGTAGGAGGGGCTGTTAGTTAAAGGAAGGAATCATTGCTTCTAACCCAAACTGTAAAAACTAGTTTAGGAACCTATCGTATAATTTTATTAAGAAACGACTGAATAAATAATTAAACAACAACTTACGACAAAAACAACTGAATTGGTCTGTTATTTATAGTTATTTGAATGAATTAGGTTAATTATAAGTTATCATGATTCCATAATACGATATTTGACTTTGGAGACAAGAGAGAAAGAAAACGTAATTCTCTAACGAAATAAATAAATACACATGTATAATAAAAGAAGAATTAATAACATCATCTTAAATGGGTGAGAGTGAAAAAAAACAGAAGAGAATATCAGAGAATGGAATACATGTAGATGTACATACATGCTATTTAGCGTCTGAGATAGACATGGGCTTCACGACATGAAAGAAAAACAGAGAAATGAAAAAGTGCTCTTTAACTTTTGAATTTAAATTTTGAAACCTAAGTCCAAAATATGGGAAACAAAATCATATAAGTGATGGCAACAAGTTTGGAATCCCTTTTCAAATTATTCATCTATTAATGATATTATCTATGATTTTAGAGTTGTACAGTACTGCGTACAATTTAACAAAGGAAATAATCCCATTATTTTTTACTTTTAAAAAATAACAACGAACTTTCCCCGTAGTAAACGTTGATCATTTTAGTCAAGCCTTTGACGGATGTTCTTCTGATACAAACCCCCTAACAACTCAAATACTTTTACGAATGTTACATTTATAATGTGGTTTACACTTCCTGTGTCCCTTACTCCCCCCCCCCCCCCCCCCCCCCCCCCCCCCCTCTCTCTCTCTCTCTCTCTCTCTCTCTCTCTCTCTCTCTCTCTCTCTCTCTCTCTCTCATAGAATCCTATATTCTGATTAAAAAATTGTCCCCCATCCCCACAATGCAGCAAGGATGATGTCATTCCTTCTGATCGGTTTATTATCTTTATTTCTAGGCACTCAGCAGTGTACACAAATCTCTTTTTGTTTCAAGAAGAAGATAACATTTCTGTCGTTGATGGCGGGATACTACAAAATGGAATCTAATAAATTGACAGACTAAATTAGGTTGTTGGAAGAAAGAAGTCTGTGTGATGTTTCATAATATAGAATCCCGTGTCTTATGCAAACATGTCCAATAATATATATTAAATATACTTTAATATTCTTTAGTTAAAATGAAAGTGGTTGCAGATGAATGTGCTTTATAAAGGCACCTTCTGGCAAATAGATTATCGCTGCAACGATATAACACAAACATTATGTGCTTAATTTCATTGGTTGCCATGATGTTCCAAACAGTTTGAAAGGATGTTTTTCATGCCACGTCATTTCAAATTTTACATGACCCATAGATCCATTTTCCTATAAATCTAATAATTATTCACCAGGGTAAACAAGTTTTAACGGGAACTTCGCATTCAACTGGAAACAAACTTAAAAATATATCGCATCTTAAACTGTCCATTCTCATATTGATTGTTTCAAAACATGATTTCATTTTCGTCACAATCAGTGATGAGACACTGTTATAGATATCAACACGATACCCCTTGTTTATGTATGCAATCCTTTACCAAATGGATACAAATGCTCTGAATATAAAAGTCATGGATATAACCGCATTTTTATTTTTTTTTTAAACACCAATACATCTATGGAATATATATTAGCAAGAGTAAATGCAGCCATAACCGAAAATACTGGAAAGTTTTGGGGAAATTAATTTTGGTGGAAAAGCGAATGAATCAATAAGTGCTTTTCTGTATGAGCATCAAGCACCTTACACATGTTACATAATCAATATTTTTTGAGTGGAACACAATGCTGTATGGAAAACCTCTTGGAGGACGATTTTGCTCCATGTACGACCGTGGTCATACGAATTATTGACACCGGAATCAATCGAACGATCGATGATTTTAATATACACACCACTTTACAGAACAATAGGGACGACAATATCAATTATGTCGTTATACAAAGAACTACCATGCATCGCTCTTTACTGAATGGATGGAAACCATCATTCCCTTTAGCTTTCCTCCGCCTGAGTCAACCGGTTCTTGGAGCATCATTTTGGAGAGTGATTTTAATACAATGCGTGATTTTATGAGCATCTGGAGAGTGGCGCTAATAAACTACATACGATCTATCGATAGGGAGACCTGAAGACAGAGCTACTGTATCTATACAGAGATTGGCCATCTCGGCTCCAGTGGGTAACAATAAGGCGCAAGTTGCTTTGTTAGGCAAGCATATAACACACAAAAAAGTCAAAAATATGAGTCATATAGTGTCCAACTGAAACCGACTTGGTCAAACTCCCTGCATACATGATACATGGCTCTGCCCCAAGACTCGAGTAGCGCCATCTACAACCATACCAACAACAAAAGCTAGGCCGAAGAAAGCCAAAGTTTTGTATTATAGTCTTTCATGACATTTTAGACGGTCCAATGACTGTCTCTTCACCTAGTGCTCAAGAGAGAGTAAACATGTCAAGGAAGGCTTATTCATGAAGAAGTATTTGTTGATCCGTTGTGTCCGCCATTTTCGTTAGGGAAAACTGTTCGATGAATAGAACCTAACTAAGGCTTATGAGCAAACGATAGTGTCATCACTATTGAAATTTACCCTTCTCCTGTTCTCCTTTGCCCTTTCTTTCCTTGTTCAGGGACTTTTTTCATCCATGTGAGGGCTACACAGCATGTACAGATTACCCCCCCCCTCTCTCTCTCTCTCTCTCTTTCTCTCTCTCTTTCTCTCTCTCTCTCTCTCTCTCTCTCTCTCTCTCTCTTTCTCACTCTCCCCTTTTCTTTCCAAACTCCGATTTTTAAAAAAAAATCCTTCTTTCTTTCTTTCTTTTCAGATTCGGATTCAGACTTCATTTATTGATCCTTATTTCAAAAACTACTGAAAATTAGCCCCCACTGACATAATAACAATATACATAATAACGATATCACAACTTAAACGCATACATTATGATTGTCTCTCTTAAAATGTATCACTGTCTGCTCCACTGAGCATCAACTATCTGCCATAAATCTATTTGATCTGTGTTCTGTCTGTCTCTTTTCGAGTATCTGATTTTAAAAGCTGGCTTTTGGGGAAGATCTTCCTCACTCTGATCTCTCAATACACTTTCCGATAAAACGTTCTACAAACACAAGACATTCGAGTACCTGTCTCACGTAGGTTCTGTTGTTATTAAGAGTTGAATTATTGGGTTGGTCATGCTGCCATGCTAGCAGTTGTTAATAGTTAGTTATCTCTTTAATTTGAACTTTCTTGTTATCACCAAAGGAATCACATCAACATTCCAGTTTTCATTATCGACAAAAAAGCGAATCTTCAATCCACGGAGTTGTGATTTGAATGATTATTTTCTACATGTGATATCAATGATTTCTTCTTGATGTGGTTTTACACTGTTTGCGTCGTAGCCAAGGAGTGCTGCCTGCAGTTCAAATAAGTCTAGCCAAAGACGCCAGAATGTACGTATATGAATATATTGTGGACTATTATCATAATGTTTTCTTGAATGTACTTATCGGATTTTCGTATTTGAATCATATTAATATATTTTTAGCATACCTTAAAAGTTCGCAAATTATGAAAAAATGTATGCTTCGTTTCCTTATCGCTTTACATGTCTGCATTATTTTCTCAAACAAGAACTATTTGCTTAATATTTCAGGAATGCTCAACTCTCGGTAATACATGATGTAGTTCAACTTTTACTCTAATCGTCTGATAAGCTGTAAACTCTTGTTAATGCTTGCCTAAACCTATAACAATGCTAGCTATTATGACCAGGTATTCCTTTTCACAAATGAAGTAGTAGAATATTCTCTACTGAATAAAGGTGAAGTGGTATAATCATATCCATGGGAAACATTTACGAGTCGTGAATCTAAATCCATTATGGATATTAAACATTTCATTCTGTTTATTGTACTGAAACTATTTGAATAAAATAATGTTCTCTATTTTCTCAAATAACGTTTTAAATACAATTTTAAAAAGCGTGTATTCCGCCTGTAAAATTTCATTCGAAGATATAGAAAGACAATATTCTACGACATTGCTGATTCATCCCCGCCCTTATACTTCGACGTATTGAGACCATTTTACGAGCTCTTAACCTACTGTAAAAATATGTTAATCAGGGTAGAATATACAGGTAAAGCGTTGTATGTGTTTCTGTGTTATTAATTTATTTATCTTTTTAGAATTACTGGGTAGTACACATCATTTTCGGTCCGGGAGGTTTATAAGTGCAGGTTTGATAACAATACATTTTTCCCTCAACAATTTATTTTATTAACCATTTGAAATTTGTTTAAAGCTCTGACGTTGATATCGATAGGCATACAAAGCGGCCGGGGCTTAGGGGGCTCAAGCCGCCCCCCCCCCGATAAGATTAAAATTACATCTAGCTTTAATGCAGAAACTGCAAAATTGATATTCGGAACAAGAGACGTCATCCCCTCTTACATGCTTGCGAAATTGGGCCTGTACGCCTATGTTAATATCCTCTCGATATTTTCATTTTTCTCACCGGAATATCTCTATTTTTAATGGCCAACAGGAATCTGGAAGACATCGAGACCTTTGATGCAAACGGTTCGTTAAAGCGAATAGAGGTCAAGAGCGCCGAAGAAGCGAACGAGTTGCCGTCAAAGACCGCGGTCACGACCACTTTAGAAGCAGCACCTACCGGAGTTGTTGGCACCTCTTTTAGCTACCCAACTTACCGAGATCGAGTGTCGTGGTTAGCAGTCATCTATAAGTCTATTCCCGATGCCGTGGGTTTGGCTGGGATCAAATATGCCTTCAATGCAGCCGAAGTTAGGTGGAGAAGGTATATACAGTCATGTAATATGCCCATCGTCTGTTGAGAGCCAGAAGGACGTTAACTCTGTTTTAAAGTATTATGAGTTAACTTCTGGCTCCAAACAAACGTATTTATGAAGTTAAAGTGACTTTGAGATAGGCCATTGCACACAGCTACGGGAGTGAAGGGCATAGGAACGTGCCCCCAATGAAATGGTGAAGGGGGGGGGGGGGCAGAAGGGTGAGAAAAGATTATGACCCCCTCCCGTAATAGATGGCCTTGTTGATTTTAATTTCATTCATCGAGTGAGACCAGTACCCCCATAATGCCAGCGCCCCCCCCCCCCCAATGCCACTCCCCTGGCCATAATGATTATTCACGAATGGTAAGTGTAGTCATGTACTTTTTAATCTCCGGATCCAACTGTTTGCTTAAAAACCTCTGTTGTTTTTGTTGTTGCTGTTTATTTTGGTTTTTTTCTGGGGGGGGGGGGGGTGGTGCTGGCTTACTTGTAAGTGAATGTGGGAAATTTGACTTCCCCCTTTACGAAATCTTGGATCACTTTTTAAAATAAACTGTCTTTAAAAAAGAAAAAAATTATTTCCATGTATACAGAGTGCTGTGGACATTGTTGGTCCTAGGCGGTATGGGTGTATGTTGCTACCAGGTCATTGACAGATCAATTCATTTTTCATCTCATCCCAAGAGCTTGGATGTAAGCATCAACGAAGTATCCAGCATAGCCTTCCCATCCATAGCCATCTGTAACTACAACAGATACAAGTAACATATTGTTCAAAGTTCTTGTTTAGTTATTATATGACAGGGGGCAAATTATTAATCCTGATCGTCTTCTGGGCCCTGCTTCAAAAAAAAAAACTTATCATCAGTAGCAACAGCTACAGATCTATGATAAATTTGCCCCTGAGCCAATCCAATGATTACAGTAGCTTATAACAATCGTTAGCTGGTTATTTATAATAACTTTTATTAAACAGGCCCCTGGATAAATAACTTTCAAATAATTCGTTAATTCAAAATCTATAACGTCAAGATGTGAAGGACCGAGTTACAAAACAAAAGAAAAGAGGGGTTCTTTATTGTGAATAATGATCTAAATTACGTTCCAAAGTTTAATACTTCGTCAGATCACTTGTCACTCTAGAATAACATATGTTTTCCTTTGAGTAAAGAGATGAAGGAGATACATTTATAGATAAAATATATGGAGGGAATTTAGTTCAGTAATACTAAAGAGAGAGAGAGAGAGGGGGGGGGGAGAAAATGAGAGAGCGAACAAGAGTAAGACAGTGTTTGAGTGGGCGTGGATGTGCGTGTATGTGTGTTGTGTGCATGGGAGAGAGAAGAGAATAAGAGACAGTCAGAGAGAGAGAGAGAGAGAGAGGGGGGGGGGTGGGAGAGAAGGAATTGTGATAATCATCCCCCTTTTGTTTAAAGGGCATCGACTGTAAATGGGACAGAGTTTGGTAATTTTCTAACTGATGGCTACTTATCACCGAGTACCTTAAACTACACGAAGTACTACGACACCCTCACCGCCAGTAGCTATAGGGAGGTGCTCTTCAATTCCACACATGGGATAGAAGACTCCATACTTCAGTAAGTAAGATGGTATAATCGATTAAGACTGGCTCACAGGAGGCTTCATTTGCCGACTTGTACCGTCTTTGGTGCGTCAGGATAGGGTGATATCGTTTAAAATGATTGAAAAAATAACAGTGCAATCAATACTTATAATGACTATCGAATGCAATCGAAATGACGCCTCATGTGAGCCAAGCTTGTGTGCAGGGGTCTCGCTAGAGAACCGGGGGGGGGGGGGGCGTGATTAAGATTTCTGCCCATGAAGAACACCTATAAAACATTTGAATGCGCTGTGTAAACTTGTCTTTAAGGCGATACGAAATTCGGCTATAGATTATTATACAATTTGTTGTTTGACTGATCTTCTGTGACTCTTTTACTGCCGCAATAAGCATGATAAGTACATGAACATATCCATGAAAGTGTGGTTAGCGTTATGCAAATCGAATTTCATTTCAGAATTTTTTGTCATTGTTGTTGTTGTTGTTGTTGTTGTTGTTGTTGTATTTCTGTGTAATGTCCCATCAAACTTTTGCTACTGACAAACGTTGGTGCATGGAGGAGATGGGATGAAATAGACCCGACTTTGGGGTCTCTTTCGGGGGCTCTAGGGCTATTAAAACCCGACGGCTACGGTGAGGCTGACAACCTTTCTGTTAATGACTTAGATGGTCTACGTAGCTTTAAGGGGTCAAATCGTATGGGCGAAATGGGGTGACTGTTTCTGAACAGGCTCCCGGAGTAATGTATTTTGTTCACTTAATCTTTATTTCAGAGTTGTTTGGAATAGGTTTCCAATATATCCGGCGACGGAAAACTTCACATTAAAAATGACGGACTGGGGACCGTGTCTTATCTTCAATGATGCGGATAACGGTTTGGGTGGCCTAATAGTAGAGACGTCAGGTAATGATTAGTTGATTGACTGATTGAATGAATAACTGGTTGATTGATTGCCTGATTGATTGATAATCTAGTAATTGATTAGTTGATTGAGTGGTTATCTTATATATCATTTAACTGATTGATTTATTGTTTGAGTGATTTTTGAGTCATTAGTTCGTTGTGTATTCAATTGATTATAAACTCATTGATTGGTTGATTAATGAGCAGATTCCTTTATTTATCAACTGATTGATTGATTATCGATAATATATCTTAGTTTATAGTTTTGATTCCTTGATTAAATGTGATTTTTTGTTAGTTTCACAAACAATGATTGGTTGAATGGTGGATGGATGACTGGACTGATAAGTCGATCGACAGATTGATTGACCAATTGACTGATTGGTTTAAGTCATAGTTGTTGTCCTTTGTTCGAATGTGCTTTTGCTTCCCCAGTGGTTGTGGGTTGCTCCAATTATTGATTGGTCAAAATATTTTATTATCATAACTAGTGGTAACCCAGGTAGTCAGGTGTGCTTGACAAGGGAGAGGGGCTGACAATGTATGCAAAAGTCTTTGCGGCTTGTGGGACTGTTAAGATTGTATAGCCAGACGGCCTTGCTAAAAATGATTGATGTTACATGAAAGAGATGTGTAAACCACTATTTTTTTTCCCGAGGAGAAGCACCAAAATATTGTGAGAGCTGATCATATAATACAACTATGGGTTTGAATATTCACAAATTCTAAATCAAGTATCTGTATTTTCTCATGCAATTATAACCCCCCCCCCCCCTTCTATACCGTAGGCCGGGCAACGGCTGGACTAGAAGTATCGATCGACGTTCAACAAGGCGAATATTTCTACGATCCATGGTCATACCTGGCAGCTGGTTTACATGTGGCAATATATCCCCGTGGAACGGAGCCATTCATGGAAGATATAGGGTTTTCCGTTGCCCCTGGTACTACCACTTATGTTGGACTGGATCTAGAAGAGGTAAGCAAGCCCATCTGAGGCATATTGCCGACATGGTGTCGATCAGAGGAAAATGTACTGCAAATAATAAAGGATATTGTCCGTCAGACACTACTTGCTCGTGGCGCGCAGCACTTTCCCCCCAGGCTTTAGCATGACTGCTCTTAATGCACTCTAGCATTTCAAGGGATTAATTCCTGCAAAGGTGCCCATTTACCTCACCTGTGTCGAGTGTGGCAAATGTGGATCAATGTCTTGCCAAAGTACATTCGTGCTATGACAGGGATTCGAATCTCGTACCTTGTGGTTCACAGTCTGGTGACTTATCCACCAGACCATGCATAAAACCTCTATTCCGGTCCCATCTCAAAAGCCTGAAGATGGATCGATCCTTCTGGCTTGGGCGTCGTTCGACCATTTTGAATCGGAAGGGGGGAGGGGGGGGGGGGTTGTCTATCCTCATTTGCTGACGAGGTTTTTTAATGGGCGAAAATTATCCGTTAAAATACAATAATAATATAAAAGCTCCACAAATTTTAAACATTGCAGTCAAGGGATCAAACTGGTGGTAATATTTTTCAAATTTGCCAGCGGAGATTCTAAAAAAAGATTTCCAACAAGCACACTGCGGGATTGAAATCCAAAGACAAGGGGTAATCATAAAACATTGTAAAAAACATTCAAGTATTCATATAATGTTGGTTGGTTGGTTTTTTTATTTCCGTATAAAAAGAAAATCAATACATACATATAAATATACATGTACAAGAATATATAAATCAAGAATTAAATCAAGAATTAACAACAACAAAAAAAAAAAAAAAAAAAAAAGGGGGGGGGGGGGCTGGAAAGCTCTATTCAGAGCCATTAATGTAATGGCTCTGTACTTCATATATGTCCAGAATGTGCTCTCTAAATATCAACTGTTCTTTCAATTGCAGAATGTATTTTTGCCTCCCCCGTATGGTTATTGTGAGAACAAAACTCTGAAGTATTTTGACTACTATGGAGCCTTAGAATGCAAGCTGGAATGTGTTGGAGACTTCGTCGCTTCAAGATGCGGATGCAAGGTTCTTAATATGCCTGGTAAGGATTCCAATACATTTTAAAATGTAAAGCTAAGTAATAAATCAGGGGCGGATCCTGGGATTTGGGAAAAATCATTAAAAATATCTGATAAGCAAGCCCCCCCCCAAAAAAAAAAAAAAAATAAATAAATAAATAAAAAAAAAATAAAAAATGAAAAAATAAAATAAAAAAATAAATAAATAAAAAATGGTAAAGAATAAAAAAATAGGTATGCCTATTGGGCTTGTAATAACAATAATTACAACTCATATTCTCTAACATTCTCTTAACATTGTAAGATTTTAATGTTCTTTTAAGGTTTCCTGGCCGAGTGAGCACGTGAGTATTCACAATTCAAAGATTTTTCGGGTCACATCAAGTGACATTTTACTGCATACTGTGACATTATACGGCATAGGTACTTCACAAGGCAAAGTGAATTTGGGTAATTGCGTCTACGAAAATTTAGAACGACATAAAGTCAATTTTCATTGTCTTTAGTGGGTAGTGAATTTCGGAATAGATTGCATTTTGAAATCAGATTAACCAGGTCTAGAAGTAGTTTTCAGAATTCTATTTACAACTCACCTGCTGAGTAAAATGTATTTGACATCACTACTTTCCTCTTTTTGTAATTAATTGTTAACTATTATTATTTTTCGTAATGAATGTAACGATAATTCAACAATTGTATGCTGAACTTTTCCGAAGTACTTGTTTTTCTGTTGTGAGTCAGGCTCGACAAGCCCCTTTTACCAACCAATGCTTTTCTTCCTTTATATGTAAATATCATTGTGTGAAAATGTATTGTACTTAAATGTTATTAGTGGTAAATCAATTAATCAATCAATCAATCAAGTGCTTTCCATACATATTAAAAAGCATGTTGATATAATTCTTTCGTGAAAAAACCCCGCCAATATCATGAACATGATGAATAAGGGGCGTCTATAGAGGAATGAAGGAATCGGGGTCGAAGAGGAAAGAAAAAGAAGAAGGATAATGAACAAACAAACTTATACTCAAAACTGACCCGAGACTGCTTTGGTAAAATCTGTATGATTATTTTTGTACATGTTGTATGTAATGTAAGGATAATTAATGCATATCATTTCAGCATTTTACATGAATAATATACACTAAGGGTTATATTATAGTATTTATATGAAGAATAGGCATCTGACGATTCCGACCATTCATTTAAATCAATCTAAATTCAATAAGGATAGGCATACGTTTCTAGTTACATTGAAAAATTTGTATTTACAATCCGATGCAATGAAGATGAGGAGAATTTTCTTAAAATGAACAGATGATAAAAAGTGATTCTATTTTTTTTCAGGTGATGTGCCAGAATGTACTCTTTGGGAATTTTTTACATGTGCTTCTCCAGCCTTCGGTAACAATCTTCCCGTATTTTCCAAGTTTGATAAATTTTCTTTTCGTCATGTTCAGTGAAAAAAGTTAAAAATATAATAACAATAATAATAATAATAATAATAATAATAATAATAATAATAATAATAATAATAATAATAATAATAATAATAATAATAATAATAATAATAATAATAATAATAATAATAATATAATAATAGTAATAATAATAATAACGGTCGATTTATTTAGCGCATAATAATTAATATTTATTTCTCTATGCGCTTTACTTGTACAAATATAATAATCTTATATTAACTTATCTAAAGAAGAATGGAACACTACTTTAAGAAAAGATAGGTCTTTAAGTAGTGTTCCATTCTTCTTTAGATAAGTTAATATAAGATTATAATATTAACTTATCTAAAGAAGAATGGAACACTACTTTAAGAAAAGATAGGTCTTTAAGGCCTTTTAAAAATCATCAAAGGAAGATGTATTCCTAATGGTTAAGGGTAGAGAATTCCACAGAGCAGGAGCTGATGCTAGGAAGGATCGATTTCCATAGGTATACATGTTAATAGGCTGTACTGCCAGAAGATGTTGTGATGATGATTGAAGTGTACGTACCGGATGGTATTTGTATATTTCATTTATTTTAGTACATAAAGCCCACCGCACACTATACGATCGATTACGATCCGATTTTTGAAATAAATCGCAATAGCATTAAATATAGGCATTTTAAGAAGTGAAAGCTCGCTGATTCAGGTTCTGAACAATAATATGAATGCTCTATATAGGAATTTGGTGCGATGTCAGCCTTATATCCGGAATAAGGGCCAAATCAGTTTCAAATCGTAGACAATCGAAGGACTGTTCCGACGGCACTACGATTCGGAGCCGATTTGGCCTTTCGTCCGACTAGAAGGCTCGTAATAGGCCGTAATTTTAATTTTGATATCTATGGAACTATTCAGAACCTCAATCAAACATATCTTATGTGTTTAAGTGTTTATATCTAATGCTATAACATTTTCTTCAAAATCGGATCGTAGACCGATCGTATAGTGTGCGGTGGGCTTAACGGATCGAGAAGTAGTACGTGCATGATATCACCCATCAAATCCGAAGTGGCAGTGAGGTTTTCCGTAGTTTGAGGAAGCCCTCAAACATGTAAAATGCTATAAAAGCTCCTAAATTTGATATAGTGTGCATCAAACCTGCACAAACCTAGCTGTCATTCTGATTGTACTGTTTCTACTCGGTCTAATTCTCCTCTCAGTCTCTTAAGAGCTGTGGTGGTCTAGTGGAAATGTCTCCGGACTATCATGACTATGGATCACAAGGTGCGCGGTTCGAATCCCGCCACTTCACAAATATCCATTGAAAAGACATTAATCTACATTTGCCACTCTCCATCCAGGTGAAGTAAATGGGTATCCGGTAGGAAAAACAATCCTTGAATTGCCACTGGCATGATGATATTACAACGCTTATAGAAACATTAGTATTAAGCGCTATATAAATCATTTGCTACTACTACTACTACTACTACTACTACTACTATACTACTACAATGTACTACTACTACTTTTACTACTACTGCTACTACTACTACTACTACTACTACTACTACTACTACTACTACTACTACTACTGCACTCTTTGTTGAATAATGGAAGTACTTAATTTATTATTGCAGGAGAATTTACTTTCAACTCAACGTGTGATTGCACTCCACCTTGTGCGACCAGGAACTACAAAACCACAATGTCGCAAGCAGCGTTCCCTGCCACCTTCTTCACAGCGCCTTTAGCTTCCATTTATAATACCACACCGGAATACTTCAGGTATGCTGATGAAAACGTAGGCTAGAAAATATCGGTGCGACCTTCCCACATCTGGTTCTTTGATTGTGCTACACATGCTCCGGCGACATTTTGCTCCTCGCTAACTGAATTCTAGACTAACCTTCAACCCTGGACCACTAACACTGTAGTACTGTAACCCTAACCCTAAACGTAACCTAGAACCCAAGTGCAGCCCTAAACCCAACCGTGTATCTTTGACGAATTAAAGACCGGAGCAAAAATGTCGCAGGAGCATAATTTTGATGCCGGTGCACCGGTTCTTTAAGATATTACTCCAAGCATATATATGTTTACACTCTAATTCACATCCGTCTTAGATCTCAAACTTCTTCTTCTTCTTCTTCTTCTTCTTCTTCTTCTTCTTCTTCTTCTTCTTCTTCTTCTTCTTCTTCTTCTTCTTCTTCTTCTTCTTCTTCTTCTTCTTCTTCTTCTTCTTCTTCTTCTTCTTCTTCTTCTTCTTCTTCTTCTTCTTCTTCTTCTTCTTCTTCTTCTTCTTCTTCTTCTTCTTCTTCTTCTTCTTCTTCTTCTTCTTCTTCTTCTTCTTCTTCTTCTTCTTCTTCTTCTTCTTCTTCCTCTCCTCCTCCTCCCTTCCTCCTCCTCCTCCTCCTCCTCCTCCTTCCTTCTTCTTCCTTGTCAAAGCCCTATGTTGGCGACCAAGCCCCCCCCCCCCCCCCCCTCCTCGTAGGATTTCAATGAATGTGATCCTGATTTAAGGATCTGAAAATATTTGATAATTTAATTTCACCAATCTTTTTTCTGATTCTCCTGCTTTCCTGGAGAGCGACTTGCCATAAATGTTTGATTCCCTTTAGATGAAGTAAGCATCAATATTATATCAATGCGACGGAAGGCAATCAAAATTCCTTTTTAATTTATTGGAAATTATTGGAAAAATGAATTTCATCCATCGTTCACTTACACCCTGTATATTCATTATGCAGATCCTCACGTGGCGTAATTATTGTTAAAATAAAAATTGTAATATTTTCATTCAAACATCTCATTTCAAACACTTAAACGTTGCCTTTGCAAACATGTCAAAAATTGCTCTTTAAAAAGGATCTTACTTACATACTGTAGTATCGTAATACATAAAACCAGCGATATCTCTGTGTATCTTTACTCGAACTATTGTATTCGATTCCCATTTTCAGAGAAAACATTTGCCGTCTGAATATATTCTTTAGAGAGATGAATGTGGTCACCAAAACTCAACAACGTGACTACACTTTCTTCAGTTTACTATGTAAGTTACATTAAATGATAATGAATACTTGATAATCGTTTAATCCCAGGGGCGGTGCTACAGGGGGGGCAGAGGGGGCGACCGCCCCCCTATGATTTTTCAAGTAGTGAAAAAAGAAGAAAAAAGAAGAAAAAAGAAGAAAATGAGGAAGAAAAGGGAAGAAAGGGGAAGAAAGAAGAAAGAGGAGTATTAAAAAGAGAGGTCTTAAAACATATAACTCTATATTACCCCTGTTATTTAATGGAGAAAAAAATATGACGTCATCTTTAGGTCGTCTTGCCCCTCCTATCAAAATACCCTGGCGCCGCCCCTGATTAATCCCATCACCCGATTTAATTATTACAGTAGGGAATTAGACACACCTTCAGTAAATTGTGATGATAACTATCCACATCATGAAAGCCTTAATGCATTACTGGATGACAGACTGACTGATGAGATGTATTGACCAAACTTTCTGGAATCCTTTGAAATTTGATGTCTATCGATTTCATCAACGTTGTGATACTTGAAATTACTTATATTCACTAGATCGACCACTGGGAAAGTTAACTTGTAGCACTTACTTCACATGGTGTTTTATAACTTGTTTGATAGTGCCTCCCCAACAAAAAGTGATTGTGCAAATATTATCATGATATGTCGTTACCTATGATTTGACTTTACCCCCGCATTATAAAGCTTTACAATGAAATTTTAAAAAAACACAACAACAACAACCAAAAAACAAAAAAGATCGCCTTTCTCGTCGAAGATGTATTGTACACTCTAAAAAGAGTTGGGTAAATTTTTACCCATGTTGGGTAAAAAAGAGTATATGTATGTTTGTTGGGTAAATCTTTACCCGATACTGGATTAAATTTTACTATGTAAACATGCATGTTCCCTTTATACCGAACAAAGGTAAAATTTGACCCAAGTGTAGCATGTGATAAACATCCCACTGTGACGTTATAATATCTTATTTGATTTTAATTCTTTTGTTTTTGTTTAAATTTAATAGGTGATGTCGGAGGATCTCTTGGTCTTTGGCTTGGTGGAAGTATTCTTACGGTCTTTGAAATCCTCGATCTCTTTGGTCATGCTACTTACGTGTACTCCAGAAGATCGCCTTCAAAATGAATTTAACAATTCAGTGTGTCAAATTTGTACTTTGACTAATTTCGTTATGGCATGTATATGTTTCTTCGAAAAGGAATAACAGGAAGAAATTTTTAACTGAAAAAGATCATTAATACTAAAATATTTGGGTTTCATTACCTATCAGAATGTGTGTGTGTCCAAAACTAAATCAGACTGCCATAAAATATTGGCTTGAGGACATGCAAATTTGACATAGGCCTAAATTTGAAATTGCATTGTGTCACATTTATTATTGTATAAATATGAGGATATAGTTGAGTATGTATAGCTCTTCCTCTATGATAAAACCTGGGGTTGATAAAAATATGTCAATAATAAAATTGAACGTATTTATACTCAGATGGACTCGCAAAATTCATATTTGTAAATATCACCTAAATGCGTGGTGTATACATGTATGTTGATCAAATGACCTTGAAACTTACTGTCCAGCTGTGGCCAGATATGGAAGACTGAAGATATGGGACCATAATATTTGGATTTTTTATGAAAGAAAAAATTGAGGATTGTGAATATGTGAATATGTAGATTCTGAAAATGTATTATTTTCATATACATTGCTTTTTGAAATTCTTTGATTAGTTGATGTTGGGTTATCGTATTTTCTGTCGCAAATTTAAGGTAGTCAAAGATCAAAAGAATTTCCAAGGCCTTTCTTTCGAACCGTGAGGTTTAATATATATAACTGTTTCCGGGGGGGGGGGGGGGGGTTCTGAAAAATTGAACATCTGAAAAAAGTACATTTTACGAATTTTGACACAGCCAGTGTTCAAGTGTATTAATGTGGACGTAATCGAAAAAAATATGGTTGTATTGTGTATCATATTACCTTATGACATTCCATTATGTTTTGAGAACTACAAGTATAGTTTGCACCAGCGTTAAGCTTGTAATTTCTTTGAATGTTCTGTAGAGTATTCTCTATGATATTGTGCCCTATATTTTTGCTTTTAAATGGTTTTAGTTTGTGACAATTTGAAGTAGATAATCCCACGTTTCACATTTTGATCATACTATTTGGAATGTTCTGAAATTAATGTCTTTTGTCTGTTTCATTTCATTACTAATTTTCTAAGATGCATGCTACTCTTAACATATTGAATTTCAGTTGTATAATATTAAGGTTGTATTGCAAGGATATAAAACATTCATATTTTCTATTATAAATTGAGCCGTGTGATAAATATGTAGAAAAAGAAAGAAATGTTACATGTTTGGCTAAATGAATATATTTGTGTATCAAACTGACCATTATAGTTAATGTTGCAAAGGCAGAGGAGCGTTTCATGAAAGGAAGTTGTCGGATATTTTATCCGACAACTGTTATAAGCTACTGAAATTCTTGCATCTGATTGGCTGAGAGCAAATTTGTCGGATAAAATATCTGACAAGTCCTTTCATGAAACGCCCCCCTGGTTTCACAGATAACGAGAGAGAAAAGAAACAAAATGAGGTTGAGAGATACATTAAGAGAAACAGGGTAAGAGAGAGAGAGGGAGAGAGAGAGAGAGAGAGAGAGAGAGAGAGAGAGAGAGAAAAGATGATTATGATGATGATGATAATGATGATGATGATGATGATGATAATGATAATGATGATTATGATGATGATGATGATGATGATGATGATAATGATGATGATGATGATGATGATGATAATGATGATGATGATGATGATGATGATAATGATGATGATTATGATGATGATAATGATGATGATGATGATGATGATGATGATAATGATGATGATGATGATGATAATAATGATGATGATGATGATGATGATGATAATGATGATGATGATGATGATGATAATGATGATGATGATTATGATGATGATAATGATGATGATGATGATGATGATGATGATGATGATAATGATGATGATGATGATGATGATGATGATGATGATTATACAGACACAGAGACAGAGGGCAGAAGGACCACCACTGTAAACCATGATAGGCCACCAAACGAAATCTCCCTTCATAACCAACTCATTTCTTCCAAAATTTCATTTGGATGCAAAGTTTATGCTTTTATTTTTTTACATTCTCCATAAATGATCTAGTAATTCTTGAAATTATTGAGCATAACACCCTGTCACGGTTGCCATGCTACATGGCTACTAGGATATGGAAATGAGAAATAAATGTGTTTTATATCTGTCTTTTTTTTTTTTTTTTTTGGTTGCTTTCTGTCCTCGACTTGCCTCAGAAAAGACTTATGGTGAGTATGTCCATGAATGGATTTAGACTCAGTGACGTTGAATTCTACAACCTAATAAGCAATCAAACCTATGCTTTAAAACCTTTTATTTTCCATTTTGCCGTCCAAAGGACACATATTTTTTAAATGAATAAAAGACCCCCTCTATTAATGCCATCAACGGAAATTTGCTCAACAAATGCCGTCGCTAATTGTAAGACCTACACGAAATAAAGAGCCTCGATTTGATGAAGGAATATGCAATGATTACATTAGTGTTAATATTTCTTCTTCGTGATACTTAAGTATTGCAATTGCACACTCGCGCCAATTGTGCACGATTTCATGGAAGAATATTACGCAGAATACAAAGACTGCACTTAGCGTTAACATTGCTACTTCCTGTTAATTAAGAACCGTATTTTGAGTACCTGTTGCAATTATGTAATATCACTTACAAGCCAATTGGAACCCATGATTCATTGTTTCAGGTGAATGAAGAAGCTATTGGTTACGTCAACGCGGGTAGTGCCGGTAAATTCGTCGATATACCCAGTAATGTCTCCATTGTATAATTTGCGTCTTGTCGTCTAGTATTATACTCTCAATGCCGGTACCCGACTAAAGAGAGAGAGAGAGAGGAAAAAAAAAAAAGAAAAAGGAAGAAGGAGAGCGAGAGAGTAAACTAAAGATACGGCGAGGAGAGGAAAATGGAGAGCGAGAGAGAGATGGGGTTAGGGAAAAGGAAGAGAGAAAGAGAAAGAGAGAGAGAGAGAGGAGAGGGAGAGAGAGAGAGAGAGAGAGGAGAGGAGAGAGAGAGAGAGAGAGAGAGGAGAGGAGAGAGAGAGAGAGGGAGAGAGAGAGAAGGGGGGGGGGACACGAGTAAGAAGTGGTAAGAATACAACTGTCACTTTACATTTTCACTAAGTATGTTTGCACAAAGGTCTTTAAAAATCTGACCAAGGAAATCTCAAACAGGTCGTATAAGAATGTGAGATATTTGTTGCTCTCAACTCTATTGAAAAGACGATTGTGTAATATCTTTCTGATTTGTCGATTCATTTCCTTTGATGCTTTTGGAAGAAAGGTCTTAATATCCGTGTTCAATTTCGCCAGAATAAAGTGAATTCTGATGATTGAGTGCAACTGGTGGTACGGCATCGCGGCTCATTATTCCATCTAGTCAAAACAGGAGAAACCTATGGCAAACACGAACAAGACCAGTCGAGATAAACATGGACTAAATACCGTGAGTGGCTGGATCCCTTCTGAGTACACTGCAAAACCAATGAGTTTGGGATATCGGGACAGGGTCTCGTGGTGGGCCGTCTTCTACAAGTCCGTACCCGAAGCCATCGGGATCGGTGGAATGAAATATGCCTTCAACCCAGCAGAGGTAAAATGGCGAAGGTCAGTGTTGTCATTATTATTGTTTTTATTCCTTTTGATGTTGTTGTTTTCATTATCTCGTTAATATTCCCATCAACAGTCAACCCCCCCAAAAACCAAAAAAAAAACAAAACAACAACAACAACAACAACCAAACAAAAAAACAAAAACAAAACAAAAACGCTGGAACGTCTGCGATGCACTATGATTACAGTATTTGGTAGTGTGTATGGGTGTGTGTGCGTGTGTGTGTGTGCGTGTGTGCTTGGGTGTGTGATGAGGGTGTGTGAGTATGGTTAACAGGGTACATGTGTTTGTGTGACTTCAGTCTTCCTTCCTTTTCGGGGGGGGGGGGAGATGGGATAAAACAATTTTTCTCTAAGAAATACTATTCTTTGATCGTGTATATGAAAATACGTTACACGATAAAAACTATTTTCGAAAAATCAACTGAAGGCAATTTCAATAGCCCTGTCTATCGCCTTTAGAAATGTGCGAACATAACGATGGCGTATTACGTAATCCGAACCTGATTTCTATGGACAGTACAATAGGCCTTTGAAATTGCCCTTGAGTTTATTTTTCGAAAGTAGTTCTTTCCTAAACAGTTTATAAAAATGTACATTATGTTTCTTTTATTACTGCAGTTTATTTTTAAGTAAAAATATTAATGTATAATGCATCCAGTTTTGTTATGAACGGTGTGTACAACTTTTGTTACGAATGATTTGTACTTTTGTATTTGAGAAGAAAAAAAATCAATAAAAAGATCCCAAGTATATTCATACAAAGGGGAGTGGTGGGATGATCAAAATAGGCTCCCCTTTCGAGGCGCACTATAAAATTGACCAATAAACAACTATGATAACATGAATTAAAGCTAGCTTGTCCCAGGTGACCCCAAATACATATTTTTTAAAAATTCTAAACACAGTGGGATCCAACCTTTTGCTGGCTCTGCTCATTTTAGAATAACGACTCCCAAAGTTATCGAGATGCTCCATTAATAGCCCTTTTAAAATAGTAGTTCCAGCTTGTGTATCATCAATGCAACACTAGTTCATAAATAAATAATTACTATTCAATCAAACTGACATGAATTAATTTTCTAGTACAAGTATTTGTCTTGGTGGATTCCCAGATTTGGTAAAAGTCACCTTTATCTGCTCATGCGCAGAATAAAACTAGCATCTGGCTAATATTTTCTCGAATTCAGAATGTAAATAAATTAGGGAAACTTAAGGCCTGTCTAATACAATGGTCTACATGTTTCTTGATATCATCTGATATGCTTTCATCCATTTTCCAGATTTGTTTGGCTTCTTCTTATCCTGGTGGCGTTTGGAGTACTTTCCTATCATGTCATCAATAGAGCCCAACATTTAGCCAGCTACCCTACAAGTGTGGATGTTTATACGAATTACACAGACTTCCTCATTTTCCCGACTGTGGCGATCTGCAACTATAACGCATTCAGGTACCAAACCCTTATAGCTTAGTAAGCCCGTGTTTATCATGTGTTTATATATATATAGGCTACATTCGCATTTCATTCACGGTGTCTCCCCCCCCCCCCCCCCCAGAATTCGGTGCCCCTGCTATTACTGGACCTACGCTCCGCCATTGTTTGTTACATTGGTCTTGCCCCGACTGATGTAAATGAATGTGCAATATTTGCAGTGCGACTGGCACTTTCCATCTGCAGCCACATTTGGATGGTTACGTAGTTATGTATACTTTCTACGTATGCTAGTTACGTGCGTCTTTGTTTTCCATTTAAGTATCAACACGATAAAAACTACTTTCGAAAAATAAACTCAAGGGCAATTTCAAAGGCCTATTGTACTGCCCATAGAAATCTTGTTCGGATTACGTAATACACCATTGTAATGTTCGCACATTTCTACAGGTGATAGACAAGGCTATTGAAATTGTCTTGAGTTTATTTTTCGAAAGTAGTTTTTATCGTGTTTATCGTTTACTCTGTCCTACTCAACCAGAAAAGTAAGTCCCCCTGACTCCTTATTATATATCTCGAGAAATCTTTGATAAAATTTGTTCAATTAAAAAAAAGTATGCGCGATTTCCATATCCACAATATTATTGGTTATTTGTATGTGTTTACAGTATCATGTGATCATGGAAATAAAAGAATTTCAACTGAATATCAAATTTACGTATAGGATACAAGCAATGATTTATTTCCATGTAATGTAAGATCACTAAGATTTACCATCTAAGATTAGTTTTACACAATCATGAAAGAAGCCGCTATGCTAAAATCATTACACTTCTGCATGATTAAAAGATGTAATGTTCTGATCGACTAATCAATGTACTTGAAATCGAGAATTGTGTTGTAGCCTTACTAACACCGCAACGGCTCTGTGTTCTGGCACTCCTATCTATGGGGATATATTGTTTTCGCGGCAGCCTCGATACATATGAACTCGGAATAAGGGATCAACCAAATAGCACATGCCAGCTTCTGGTTAACATTATCTCATTGTACAATTATCATAAGCTATCATTTCTATATGATCTTTGATATCTGAACTGTAGATACTCCATGGTAGTTGGCACTGAGCTCGACGGATTTTTAAATGAGTTAAACTCCTACACTACATATCGCGTCAACGCCTCCAGCCCGTATGCCTCTTACTTGGACTCGGTGACGATGAGTTACCTGTTCACGCATTATGGACATCAACCTCAGGATTCAATTATTTTGTAAGTTTGTTCGTTTATTTGTTTTACTTAAACTCTGTATATATATATATATATATATATATATATGTTAAGGTTTCACGTATCGGCTCAAACAAATTCAAAGAAAACTGCTAAAAGCGTTTGTAATGCATTGTGGCCAATTTTATTTTTCTACTCAAATTTTCGACGCTCCCTGGCGTCTTCTTCAGGAGAACAATAAATGATAAGGTATCATACAAATAATTGAAATAGTTATAGTTATAGCGCGCGCATACTCAGTCAGATATAGGTTGCTTAGAAACCGTCTCTCTTGGAGATCTGACTGAGGATGCGCGCGCTTTACAAAAAAATGATGGATATAGTTATGCAGATGAGAAAAGAGTACTGTGCGCGCTTCATTATTACGTAATTTACGTAATTAACGTAATAATACACAAAATCCCAAGTAGTATTAGCGGCAAAGATTCAAAATAATAGTATTGAAACAAAGAAGGAGAATTGATACCAAATCATTATTAAAGAACATGTGATTGAAAAGATACAAAAAAACCTAGCGAAAATATGTAAATCCATTGAGAAAGTAAAGATCTCTGTTAAGACCTTTTCCTTCAAAACTCCTGCTCTTAACAATTGCCCGTAATTCGGCAATTTTCCTATCGTCCGCTGACTTATAGCCTCCACCGAAAAGGCAAACCTTGACATCCGCAACTGAGTGATTGGGAAGGCTGAAGTGTTTAGCTACAGGGAGATCATTCCGTCTTTTGTTGATGGATGATCTGTGGTTGTTAAAACGCATCCGAAATTTGGTGCTAGTCTCACCAACATACACAACGTCTGGGCAGCGTGCGCAAAAGAGGCAGTAAAGAACATTGCTGGAATCGCAGTTATGGCGTCCCGGCCGGAGAGTGAAATTGTCAGTGACCTTGATCGTGGTGTCAGTGATGAGATGTTTGCAAATCTGACATCTAGGTTTGGCGCAGGGAATATTGCCTCTCCGAGGTGAGAAGGTCGGGAGTTTGCTGCTAACAAGCAAATTCCTTAAGTTTGGGGGGCTGACGTTGAGCATGAAGGGGAGGGTCACCAACCACTTTTCCTAGGTTTTGGTCAAGATGTAAGGTAGGCCACTCTAATCTGACCCGTTTAACAAAGGATTTCGTGGCAGGATGGTAGGTTGTAACTAAGGGGATGCGCGTTTTATCCTTTGCGTTTGTGCATTGATTGAGGAGTTCTGTGCGGGATTTTCTCTTTACTCTGAGAATGGTTTCCTTGATC
The DNA here is from genome assembly GCA_025618425.1 of Heliocidaris tuberculata. NCBI lineage: Eukaryota > Metazoa > Echinodermata > Echinoidea > Camarodonta > Echinometridae > Heliocidaris > Heliocidaris tuberculata. The sequence goes on from CM046846.1 coordinate 6,284,383, forward strand.
AGTCTGGCAGGATAGCCTCTTTTCAGGAACTGTTTTCCTAGTGTGAGTACTTCTTTTTCAAAAACTCTCTCATTAGAGATAATTCGTCGATAACGAAGCATCTGGCTGTATATAACCGAATGCTTGATATGACGAGGGTGAAATGAGTCATACCTCAAGTAAGAACACGAGTCAGTAGGCTTGCGAAACACTGATGTTTCGATCTTCCCATTTTCCTGGTTAATTGACACACTGACGTCAAGGAAGCTGATTTCCTCTTTAGAGCTTTCCATTGTGAATTTGATATTTTCGTTGCAAGCATTGAAAGCATTGTGGAAGGCTGTCAGTTCTTCCATGGAATGTTCCCATATTATGAAAACATCGTCGATGTATCGAACGTAGAGGGAAGGTTTGCATGGATAGCTCGAGAGGAAATCCTCTTCCAGAATGGCCATATATATGTTTGCATATGCCGGTGCCATCTGGTGCCCATGGCAGTGCCCTGTTTTTGAAGGTAGAATTTGTCATTAAATTGGAAATAATTATGTGTCAAAATGAATTCTACCATTTGGGCAAGGCCATTGACGTCTAGTGTTTCGTCACCATCAGTATGGTTATTAAGGAAACGACGCATAGCTTTGACACCTTCTACATGAGGGATGTTGGTATAGAGACTTTTGACATCCATGGTGACGAGTGTTGATTCTGGAGCAACATTTACTGATTGTAACTTTTTCAGAAAATCAGTAGTGTCTTTTACGTAGCTTGTTATTTTGGGTAGAAAGGGTTGGAGTTGCATGTCAACAAATTGGGACATGGATTCAGTGAGGGAGCCAACACTTGACACAATGGGTCTGCCGGGAGGAATGATATTATGCTCTTTAGCTAAAGCTATAGTAGTTTCAGTACCAGTTACTTCTTGATTGGACACACTCGTCACCATTTTAGTCAGTTTGTGTACTTTAGGCAGGAGGTATAACTGACTGACTCTAGGATTCCGGGGAACAGATACATTACTACTACCTACTACTTTGCTAACACACTCAGTGGCTTTTTCATGGAAATCGCCTGTAGGGTCTTTGTCTAGAGGCTCATAGAAACTTTCGTCTGACAATTGTCGGATAGCTTCATTATGGTAATCTTTAACGTCCTGAATAACAACTGCACCACCTTTATCGGCAGGCTTGATAATGATATCGTTATTGTTCTTGAGTGAGTTAATCGACTTACGTCGTACCTTATCAGTAGTACTGGGTTCCCTCTGTTGGGTGTCACGTAGGAAGTTGTCCAAGTGGCGTTCGACTTTCGAGGTGAAGGAGTCAATGTGGGCGTTCCTCCCTGTCGGTGGAGTCCACTTGGGCTTGGTCATGGAGGGGAGGAGCTTTATGGCCAGGAGACTTGTCGTTGGTGTTGCCATTTCCAGAGAAGAACTCCCGCAGCTTGATTCGTCGGGTGAAGTCCATGGTGTCCTGGCATAACCGAATACCGTCCAGAGGTTGAGGGGGGCAGTATGACAAACCGAGTTGAAGAGTCTCCTTCTCCTCGCTGGTCAGCTCGTAGGACGACAGGTTCACGATGGTCTCATTAGATACCTGATCATCAACGGGTTCTCCTCGGAGAAGAGGTGATTGCCGGACTAGATGGTTAAGCTTTCTGGACTTCTGGTCTATGAAGTATTTCACCTGATTGAGATAGTGACGTTCCAGTTGACCAAAGATAAATTCAGTGGGAATAACTATAACTATTTCAATTATTTGTATGATACCTTATCATTTATTGTTCTCCTGAAGAAGACGCCAGGGAGCGTCGAAAATTTGAGTAGAAAAATAAAATTGGCCACAATGCATTACAAACGCTTTTAGCAGTTTTCTTATATATATATATATATATATATATATATATATATACACATTGTGAGAAATGTTCCTCGAACACAACGCTGGTGGTCACTCATGGTTGTTTAGTGGAAGGTTTAGTGCAAAAAACAAACTATGAGACGGTCGTAGCTTTTATTATCCTCCTTTACGCGAAGTACAAGCTTTCGATCTATGATCTTCATCAGGACTCTATGAAAACACAAGGAAAATGATGGATGACATTTACATCGGAATATACATTTGTAGCTACAACCCTTTCATATTGATCATTTCTTTTACTATACCTTTCACTAAGCAACTTTGAGTGACCACCAGCGTTGTGTTCGAGGAACATTTCTTACAATTTATATATATGAGTATATACATACTGTATGTATAATTGTATATGTTGTATATGTTTATATTTCCTTACGATTATATATATATATATATATATATATATATATATATATATATATATATATACATACATAAAATAATAAACCAGTATATATGAACCTAATTTCACCCATAAGACTTTTTTCAGCAAGTCTGTATATACATTATAAACCCAAATATAAAATTAAACAAAAATAGCACCATAAAAAAAAAAAAATGAATACAAAATTTACATAATACAAATTTTAAAAACGAATCATACAATAAAAGAGGGAAAGAGAGAGAGAGAGAGAGAAAAGTCGACGTACAAGAAAAAAAATGTCTGAGAACTTCATTTTGCCCTAGAATATCGTGATTTATTCAGTTATGCAAATGGTAGTTAACATATGATAGTCACGATTCTGAAGTGATATTTAAAGCAAATGAAATTAAGATTTATTTCTATATTCATGGTAATTGTGAAAGGCATGAAAAATATGATCACATGTATTTCTTTTACATAATATACCTCGAATTAACTTCAAATTTGTTTATTCTACCATTTCTTCAAGTCCCTATTGGAAGAGTGGGACATCACTGGATCATACTAACTTTACCATGAAGATTACTGACTGGGGACTGTGTTTTGTCTTCAATGACGCAGATAACGGGTATCCGCCTCTAACCGTCAACCGCCCTGGTGAGTACATTTTAGAAGAATTTTCAATATAAAACAGGGGTTCTTGATTATAGGCAGGATAGAAATTTATATGAATATACGTTCCGGGCCACTGAGTTTCACCCATACCATTATGACCGTGGATGCATCATGATAGGGTGGCATAATATTGTTTATTTGAGTTCACTCAATACACCGTCCTGATTAATATATTTTCCATGGTGAATGCCTATCATGAATTGAATTTACAATTTTAATTTGCAAATTAAATGCAATAGTTATATTATCTCATTGTGCTAAGAAGCATAATAATGACAGATTCTTCAAAGGTCTATTAGCAAGTGAGCAAAATGAGTGAGATAAAAATATAAATGAGGCGTTTGTTCATGCCGACAGCCAGTTATGTATCCATTCGTATTTGAAGGCATCGCTTCAAGAACCCGCGCTCCAAACACTATAATGCGAAATACCCATTTTGAAAAAGCCGGTTGATAGTTGACAGCGCTTGGCAGATTTAACACTTTTCACATGCAGGCTTCTGCAATACCAAGAGTGAGCCACTTTGGATAAACGCCTCTGTGGGTAAAAATTATTGCTTTAGCGTTTTAAACCTTCCATTTTCTCAGGTAAATCACACGGATTAGAATTAACGCTCAATGTCCAGCAATATGAAGACTTTCTTGATCCGACGGGTCGGCTCTCCACAGGATTTCAGGTCCATCTTTACGATTACGGCACTGAACCACTCATTGTAGATCAAGGCTTTGGAATTGCACCTGGAACTCACACCCATGTTGGAGTTGAAGTGACTGAGGTACTATGATAAAAACTGTCATTTAGTACAAATTTTATTTACATAATAATATGTCATAGTTTGTCGTTCTGTTTCCACGTTATTGTCCTGTCAACATAATTGTTTGGCCACACCGCGTTCGTCACTGACATGTGGATTTCTGAGTCGGACAACATTCGTAAAACTACCCATTTTTTATGCTGATTGCAGAATAATCAAATTGATAAAAATTCAAGGGGTTTGGCTTTACTCGAATAGATCCAGTGATTTAAAATTATTGGATTCCCATTTGCCATATTGTCGCTTCGTCATCGTTTTCCCCTTTCAACTCCTTCCCATTTAGACGTCGAACTTGGAACCCCCTTACGGATTGTGCGAAGATAAAACTCTGAAGTACTTCGAAAACTATGGACTGCCCGAGTGTTTTATCGAGTGCAGAACCGATTACTTTTACGACGCATGCGGATGCAAGTTTTATGCTACTTCAAGTAAGTTTATATAGCAGTACGATAACCATGATTTTTCTTTTTTTCAAAGACGTTACACCTAATAAGAAGCACGTAGCATTAAAAGAAAAATATCATTGTTGCCAATTTGAAGAACAACAAATCAATTTAGCCCTTAAATAATTCCTGCCCTGAAAGGGTTAAGCGGTGATAACAGAATTGACGCCTCGGCTGAATTTTGCAGTCAGATTAGTAAACAGATAAATAATACGTTGTGTATTGGAACAATCGTTTAAAGGACTGAGATATGTATTTTATTCCAATTCATTTTTCATCACCATTCCTCCCCAAGTGGACACAGATGGAGAAGAATGCACGGCCTGGGAATACTTTTTCTGCGGAAGTGAATATTACGGTAAGAAGTAATTCCTTCAATTTTCATCTGTCTGATGCAATGGGCCAGGAAGCAAAATTATGCAGTCAAGACAGGAAGTATACCTTCAGTTTTCCCATTAACATGCATTGCATTAAAGGTTCTTGGTTTAACTCCTATATTCTGGGTCCAATTCCCAATTTTTGCTTTTTCCAGTTCCCTTAGGTTCCGACGCTCATTTCCCGACATAATTATGTTCCAAGCCTCTATATAGTCCCCTTCTGCTCCGACACACCTTCGACACGGACTAAAACATAGACAAGTTCGAATATGATTTGCTCGTCACTGGCTTGCTGATCTAAGTACAACCATCCCCATACTTACCCAAATAATGTACATGCATAAAGTTTAGAAATGAATTTGCACTTAAATAAATGTGTGTGTGTCGAAACCCCGGACAACTATCCCCTAAGTGCCCTAGGACAATACACAGAATAGCTACTTTTGGAATTTAAAGTGGACAGTGAATGCAGTTGGGACATGGATATGTCGGAACCTCAGGACAATTACCACCCCAACATGCCCAAGGAGCAACTAACCCTGTATAAACTAACCAATTAGGGGGGGGGGGGAACACAACCTAACGCAATTTACTGTCCTGATAACATTTTCCAGGACAACACCTAGGACGACAGCAGCCTTAATACAGATATACAATCCGGACAACATTCACGGGGGTATGGTATTTGCGTTAGGTGTAGTTGTTCCTCGGAGTAGTATTCGAAGAAGTAGTTGTGCTAAGCCTAAGGAGGGGGGGGGGGGGTGGTTCTGGAGGAGATGCTGGGGTAATCGTCCGTTGGGTTGTAGTCCGCAACTGTCTTCCCAACACAAGTAATATTTTCAAGTACATAGTACATCGCCATCCTTGATATATATATATATATTTTTTTTTTATTTTTTTTTTTTATCTCAGCCTATTGTTATCATTCGCCTTAACGCACGGTTGCTTTCGCCGTAACGTCGAATTTCTATTGTGACGGAATAAACCGCATTGATAGGATTCCCCCTAACGTAGGAAATAATCACTGTATATATATATATATATATATATATATATATATATATATATATATATATGTTAACATGATCTTTCCATTTGCTTTGAATCCTGGGATATGCCATATATCAATTTATCCACAAATCGAATCAGATTAATAACATTTCAATTCATATTGGCAATATTCATTTCTGTCACTTCTTTAGATGGATTCATCAACAATCATACTTGTGACTGTCCCGTACCTTGTCATGTTCGCTCCTACAAACCGTCTATCTCAACCACATCTTATCCTTCGGCATACTGGGAGAGTAAGCTGTCTTCTGATTACTCACTTGCAGATGGATTTGTGAAGTGAGTACACGTCAAGGAATATAAGATTTTGAAATCAAATTGTATGGAATAATAAGACTGCAAAATAGTAAAGGAAAACAACCATGAAAATGGTAGCTCGCAAGAAACGTATTACATTAAGCTTTATCTACATGTATATTTCCAAAGCTTAATTCTTTATGTCTGTCGGTTACAGTGCCGTCACCAGCTTTTTTCAAGGGGGGGGGGGGGTGCCTTTTGGAAAAAAAAGACAAAACTTACCAACTCCAATGTCAGGCAGTGGTGCTGGTGGCGCAGATATGAGCTGTTCGACACTACACAATAGTGCATATAGCCGGCCGGCCAGTTGGGTGTATAGACAAATGTACTGCCTACTGGTCACTATAGAACATGTCGCCCTTTTCAAAAGACACCCCCCCCCCCCCACCCGGCGACGCTCCCCCCCCCCCCCCAACAAAAAAAAAAATCTTTTTTTTTTTTTTTTTTTTTTGTCTGGAGGGGGGTGCGTTCGCACCCTCCGCACCCCCCCCCCTTGGCGACGCCCATGGGTTAATCATTTGAATTAAAATGATGAATATTTGAAATCAGTACTTTGAAATCAGTATTCTAAAAAAATGATAAAACGCTGTTCATTTTCTTATTTTGTCTTCGTATTCTCCCTTTGATTTCCTATTTGTAGAGACAACTTTTGCGTTATTTCGATATACTTCAAGGAGATTAGTATCCAACAAGTCACCCAGAATGTTGATTATAATTTCTTCGGTTTTCTGTGTAAGTTTAGTAAAAAAGTACAGTGAATATTATTAAAGGGCGATTTCATCTTTGTAAAAAAGTTAAATAGTGCGAAAACATAAAACCAGATGAAAACGTAAATGATTTTTTTTTTTTTTTTTTTTTTTTTTTTTTACAAAGTAGACTTATTAAACACGATAAAAACTATTTTCGAAAAATCAACTGAAGGCAATTTCAATAGCCCTATCACCTTTAGAAATGTGCGAACATTACAGTGGCGTATTACGTAATCCGAACCTGATTTCTATGGGCAGTACAATAGGCCTTTGAAATTGCCCTTGAGTTTATTTTCGAAAGTAGTTTTTATCATGTAACTAATAAGAATGTTACGAATATTTGACACGTGCGATCACTCAATGTATGTGAAAATCAAACTGGCGAATTCGTCTTCAGTGTCACCAACAAATTTTCGACAAAATCTATGATGTGGCACATCTGCATTTTCTGTTGATCGCCTAAACAAAAACCTTTCCCTCGGTGCTGCATGCACCCAAAGTAGAGTATGTATATCATGTTTTTTGTTTATACGTCCCCCAATAATTCCAATAATTATGATAAAGATATCAATATAAAAAAAAAAACAACAACAACAACAAAAACACAATTATTTCATGGCATATATTTATAGCAGCAAAGTGTCCCAAAGGAAATTATTGTCCAAAAAATGACGTGACATGAAAGTCGGCGGAAAGGGAATACAGTTGGGAATACAGTAAGATAGGGTCCGGGGGGGGGGGGGGGGGGGGGGGATGGACAGTTAGGCTGAAGAATTTAGGATAAATCATTCAAAGACCACCTTGTCTTATGCAAGTTGGATTAGACCATCATACATGTACACAGTGATGTTACAGGAACAGAGACTGTTCTTTAAAAGGTAACAGCAAGAAAGTATTTTGGCTTGGCAATAATGGAAATCACGTTTGGTAATGACTGATAGATATGCTCGTAGACCTGATATGCTGGGATATCTGGATGTCAGAACATTGGAGTAAAACCATCTTTTTGTGCCTGTGTTTGTTTTTGTTTTCTTTTCTTTTGTTGATATGTCTCTTTACTTGTTACTTCATCACTTCAGGTGACATGGGCGGCTCGCTTGGATTGTGGCTCGGAGGTAGCATCCTGACATTTTTCGAACTGGTGGATCTCTTTGGAAATTCAATATACGTTTATTCTAAACGAATCCCGAATATCAGAAAATAGATTCATCTAGAAACTAACAGACTATGAAAAAGATGCACCCAACAGACTATGAAAGCGATGCACCCTCTCCCCATTCCCCCGGCCCGGTTGGGAATTAGGTATACGTCTACTGAATTAAATCAAATAAAAATGAAACGACTCCCAAATGTCAGAGAATAGATTCATATAGAAATTACAGGACTACGACTGCGCCGCGCCCAGCTGAATCCCCTTCAGCAGTCAAATTGAGAATACGTTCTTTTTTGTGATAAGCTCTGGTGGAGATGTCATGGTCTAGAGGATAAGTCACCGGACTATGAAGCACATATTTACGGTACGAATCCCTGTCACAACCGGAAAGGCATTAGTCTACATTTGCCACATTAGCAGGCCTAAAGCCGAAGTGACAATATGATTGCATGGTCCCCAGGAAGGACAGCATTAATAATGATGAGGCTACCCTGGGTCAACACCATTTTTTCCTCACATGTGACCAATCTTTTTAAAATGTGCCCCTCCCCCCCCCCCCCCCACCCATCAAAACATTCCTGCTGGTTCCGCCACTGCATTCGTCCCTTTTGCTCTCGTTTAGGATTTATGATTATGCATGTAACATTTGTAACATAACGTAACATGATCCATTTTTGTTGATGCTATGTTATGTTTTATTTGCGATGCGAAGGATCAATGACGCATGAAATACAAAACGAAGTGCTCATGAATCAATGACAGTGCAGATTCTTACGTAATATGGTGTAAAGTACTACAGGAACAGAAATATGAATCGGGGTGTGAATGCGTCAAACATAGAAATGAATCAGGCATTTAGCAGGTAGTAATTTTTTTCGAATAAAGTATTTTTCAGTCGTTTTCCTTTTTGCAATAAAATGGGTAGCAATGATTTCATTTCAATAAACTTGCAAAGAAAGGAAAGAAAATCTGTTCTTGAACAATTTTCATAATCTATTGCATCGAAATGTGTGACCCTAGCAGTTATACCTTTTACACATTGTGTTTCTTAAAAACAGAACCCCAACTTTTTTTCAGCAACATCTCGTCAAATAAACATAACTAGATTTAATGCAATACATTATACCAAACGAAATTCCATCCCCTCACATTTGCGATGATAGAGCCCAGTGTGAGCAGCGCCAGAAAACGAACTATGCCAGGGACCAATTAAATTATGCCAAGTTATGTTGGACCCAATTAGACTTTCTTGGGTGTCTTTCTTACTATAAAATTGTCTGACAAGCAACAACACCCCCCCCCCCCCCCTCCAAAAAAAAAAAAAAAAAAAAAAAAAGGTCATCAGCATTTTCGAATGTCTTTTTAATCCAAAATTCTCTGACCTCCCCCCCCCCCAAAAAAAAAAAAAAAAAAAAAAAAAAAACTTCATCAGTGTCTTCGGGTGCCTTTTTTACTCCAAAATTATCTAAAACTCCCTATCAAAAGTCAATTCTCTAAAAAATTCCTCAAATTATAATCAAATTATGCCAGATTGTGTAAAATTATGCTGGGTATAATACTAGATCTTTAAATGGTCCAAATTTGGCTAGAAAGCATAATCAATTATGCCAAATCTTGCGACTATGATAGAGACTGGGGTCATCGAAATAAAACAATTTTAAACCAGCAAAATAAAAATTGATTTGCGCACAAGAGTGGGATCTATTCATCACCACAATGAATGGCCATTTATTAAACCTCACTCTACTTTCATTTCCTTTTTGTCTTGACTCGAGCACACACTTCCGTAGACAGACATGGCGGTCATGTGGAAGGACATTGGGGCTAATTATGGACTCATACCTTATTCAAGGTTGCATACATGTTGAAAGATGAATAAGAAAACATCATTAAATACGTGTCTTTATCTTTTTTTTTGTTTCTTTGCTTTGTACTCAACAAAAATAAAAGGTGCATTACTGCTGTACGCGAATTACTATTGGCATCACTCAAAACTTTTCATATTCATTCATGCGTGAAAAATATCATATATTTAATATCATATGAAAGAAGATGAACTGAACTTTGACATGAATAATAAGATTTGATCAGGACAGTTTTTCTAGTATTTTATAGAAAAATCTGAGTTACATTTTTTAAAGAAACAACTGTATAATATGATATAGACAATACAATACGATTTTGAAATGGTTATTGTTTGCTTCATCCTGTCTGTTTTATATATATATATTTTGAATTACCTTTTTTTAATCGACTCTGCCAGTAGTACGAATGTAAAATTACTTTCGTCTAATGACATGGAAGTTAAAATGATTTCTTGTCTCACCTTTTTAAGTATATAAATCAAATAGAATATCTTTGATTTTAATATCATTAGGACCTCATAAGAAATAAGCGAAGTATCAGTTTTTGTGTACATATATTTCCTTTCACTGTTTTATATTTTATGGCTTCAATGTATTTATATTTGACGAATAAAATCAAATGAAATCAAATTGATGTATTGTTTGATAAGAAAACTTGCCTCAAATACTAGAGTATTATAAATGATTATTACAATAATAAAATTATTATTATCATTATTATTATTACTATTATTATTATTATTATTACTACTACTTTAAATTATGATCATCATCGTCATTATTACCATCATCATCATCATCATCATCAATATCTGCACATCAACAACATTTTTACATAATGATATAACGAGCGAAAGGAAGGAACGAAGGTCATTCCTCTTTCAAAAATAAATTCAATACTCATATCTTCATATACAAATAATCAGGAAGCCAAATCAAATATAACATTCATTAAACATGGAAATACATTTACTCTACAGACTATGATAATCTAAAGATTCCAAGTTTATTGCGGAGAATAGAAAATATTTCAAAATGCATTTTCATAGGTATAATCTATTGTTTTCAGAAGATGAGACAAAAGGGAAAAGAGCGATCACAACCTTTTGATAAACTTATAATTTATGAACGAAATTATAAATACACATGAAATCCTATATCGTCACAATACAAAATGCATTTAAATTCAATATGTTCAAGGTGATAGAAACAAGTACAAACGTTCTCATATTATTTATATACATACAAATATATGTAAGTTTAAAAGTTCTGCGACGGAGATTCACGAAATAGAGACACTTTACAGAATGAAATTCTCCATTAAACACAAATATTGTTGTAGACATATATACTGTATACATATGTATATATATATATATATATATATATATATATATATATATATATACACACACACACACACATATACATTTTCACTTTTAAGGTTTCAAATACATGTATATACATGTACATGTATATAATAAAAATGAACTCACGTATGTGACTATAACTACATTTTGAATGTCAGTTTGTACACAACTTATACATCTCTTATTAAAAAAATTTCTCCTCAAATATTTGTTCTCCAATCTAAAATTTCAAATATAAATGCTATCTCAGACAGCTGAACATAGCAACGGGTAAAAACAAATCATTTTACGCTTCATATTATTCAAAATAAAGTGTACACTTTTAATTCATCTTTTAGCGAAGTATGCGATTAGATTTATTTTCCACGTTGTGTCCAGTCAGTGTGTTGAAATATACTTCAAAGAGATAGACATTTGTCTTAAAAGAATTGAATAAATATATATTTTTTCTTTTAATATGATTGTATTCTTACAGCTGTATTATGTACATTTGGCTCTATTTTAAAATTGTATAGTATATTCAACATAAAGTAAATACGGTAAATTCTTGTTTTTGGTAATGTTGCGATAACTTAAAACTAATTCCAAGTGATGATCACATTCAGTCTTATCTTACAGTTGATTGATAACCAAGCCTTTGAACTTTACTAATGCCAATCATGCAGTACATCTTCATTCTTTACTTGGTAAAATGTAAAAAAAGAAAAGAAAAGAAAAGCATCAACAAAGAAATGGAAGTATGTGATCTTTAACTTTTGATGCATATATTTTTTTTTCCTGAGCCCACTAAGAAAGCGTTTTATCATTTTATGTTGCATTGTCACACCACGTAAGAATGATGATATACTGTAGATAATATACACAAAATGTCCATAGGAAACGTATGATACTTATTTCAATAAAATGAATACAAGAATAATAGTTTGAACATACAAACACTAGAATTTCTCCGCATTGCATAGAACTGCTTCATGCGCTGTGTTTTAGATAATTATCTTTGAGGTACCGTAGCATATATTTGTAAAGACTTATGTATTTACAAAACTTTTCAATATAAGGCCTTCGAAAAAAATATATTTACACATTTTTTGTTAATTGAAACATTAATAGCATCTGAACATTTACAATGAAAAGCGTGTTTTGATTTAATTTGTACTGTACACTCTTAAAATGTTGGGTAAATTTAGTTGGGTAACTGCTGGTTGGTTAAAAATATTCCAAATTCTGGGCTATTATTAACCAACTGGACACTCGAGTGGTGTAACCAATATTGGTCAATACTTTTTACCTAAATATTGGGCATATATTTACCAACAGTATTTGGTAATTATGGGTTGGGTACTTGTTGCCCTGTAGTTGTGTAATTTTGTCACATTTCCTTTGCCAGTTGGGTAAATTTTGTTGGGTAACTGATGGTTGGTTAGAAATTCGCTTTTGCCCAACTTGTGGTAAATATTTTTACCCAATATTGGGGAAAACGCTCATATGAATATTCATGAATTTTTAGTAGCGTATGGTTTGGGGTGGCCCGATTTATTAACTGTCACCGAATGCATAAAAAAATATAAGGGGTATATAAGAGCTTGCACTAGTTTGCACCAACTGGATAGGATAGGACTAGGATAGGATAGGTTAAGATATAGGATAGGATAGCTTAAAGTAGGATAGGTTAGGATTGATTAGGTTAAGACCCAGAAGGACGTAACTAGCAGATTTCATTTTTTTTTACCTAGGTTGGAGGAAAAAGGAAACAATAAATTGGGCAGCTGAATTTGCCCAACCACATGATATTTGTTACCAAACAGCTGAACAAATAGTGGGTTGGCCAATCCTATTGGGTAAGATTGGTTGGGCAATAATTACCCAACTGAGAATATAACCAACAGTTGGGCAATTGTAGAGTTGGGTAAAATCTAATGGGTCACCAACTGATGGGCAATTTAATTTGCCCAACAACATAGTAAATGGATTGCCCAACATCAGTTGGGCAAATTTTAACCAAAAGTTGTGTGGACAGTATGTTGCCCAGTGTTGGTTAAAAATTGGGCATTTTTTTTGCCCAACTTTTTTTAGAGTGTATAAATAATATATTATACAGATAAGTTAATATTCTGTTCAGCATTTTATCATGTGTGTTTACTGAGAGAAAATCATGAACTGAATTTAATCATAAATCATCGGCATACGTGGCTTAAATACACAAGAATGTAGAGAGTGAAAGCATTTCAACAAAAAGCAGTAATATTACTATACACATTATTTCATTCTCGAAAATGAATTCCAGAAAATGAATCATCATCCATTATTCTCTATAAGAAAGAGTGAATTTTCACTCTATAATTTCACTCCCTCGTGAGTCATGTTATTGATCACTTGTTAAGGTGTGTGTATCGATTTATTTTACAGTCCTCTCGTAAAAGAAAAGAGTGAATCTTCACACTATTCTCACTATGTTTTCACTCCCCCGGGAAGTCACATCAGCGATCACTCGATATGTTTTAGAGAGTAGAGTATTAAAAGAAAAACACCTGTTCATTTCGGTTGATTATTTTGCGTGTAAATTGATTTATCTCCTGTTTGGTACTCGTTTCGTATAGACATATATTGAATTACTAAACAGATCAAAAAATTCAAACACGGTGAGAACGCTGCCCCCGAGCCAAAGTCCAAGTGAACCACCGATATCACCTAAAATGATGAAACATAAGAGAGGAGAAACAGAAAATATGCATTCAAAAGATCATGCTGAGTACGGGTCATGCAATTTCAATCGGAAAGAAACTTCTTAAGAGTTTTTCTGAATGGACGATTATGTAGTATATTGAAATAATTGTTTTTACAATGAAGTTATGGAATCATCATAGATTATAACAAATGCACTAAATCTTTCTGAGAAGGACAAACAACGAAAAGTACTGGATATACAATGGATATTCTGTGTATGAATTTGGGCTTTTTCTAGCCGTGTCGGCAACAAAAGCTGGAACCTCTTTATCCTTACTAAATACTCAGTGTTACCAGGTTACTGTTTCGAATAAATACACAGGAATAGAGATCCAGAATATACCGCCTTGGGGATGAGGACCAGGCGCAATAAAGATTTAAGATTCAGATTCGCCTAATTGCCTAACGGCAAATTTGGTCCGAACACCGCCCCCCCCCCCGACCCCAGGAACTAAAAATAGTCTAGCGACGCCATTTCATACGTTAGAATTGGGATACTTACAAAGCAAACTGAAGAAAGTATAATCCACCTGCTGACTTATCTGTTGAATACTCATCTCTTTGAAGTATATCGAAATGTAACAGATGTTTTCCCTGTATAGACAGACAGGGAACCCGATATTGTTAGGATTTTGACTCATGAAGTTAGGCAATTTCAACCAATAGTTTAAGAGAGTGAAGTTCAACAACCTATCTTGAAAACCGGGTATAGAAAGCCATGGTGACAATTATGTCTTATAGAAACGGACAGAGAATTGTTTTCTGGTATTTAAAGGGCATTGCAAGAGAAACTCGAAAGTCATTTTCAATTGTTAATCACTTGCTAAATGCAGATCCTCATATTATCGGGTTGTTTGAGTCAGCAAGATATAAATATACATCATTTTCAAAAACTTGCATGAAGATTATTACCATGTCTTTACAACCAGGTTGGCCTGATGGAAGTGTATATATGGTATAGTGGTTCATTCATTTGACTTTCCTACCTGGTACCATCGTCCCTTGGCATGACACTGATCTGCATTTGGCACTCCCCACCTTGGTATAAGTGGGTACCTGGTATATTGAGCCACTGAGAACTGGGGTAATTATACACTGCAAACTCTTTTAAAGCAGTCATTTCAACTGGAAAGGCGCCGTATGACAGTTATCATTTATAAATAATCATCATCGTTTTGTAAATGTACTCACGGAAAAACTTCAGCTGGTAAAGAAAATAAACTAGAGTAGACATTAGTCCAGAAGGTGGAAGGGAAGAGAGTCGTTGAGATGATTGGTTTGTAAGTTCGAAAACTACAAGGCACTGGGCAGTCACACGTACTGTTGGCCACAAATTCCACTACAATGTAGGAAATGTCGCATAGGTTCATTAGAATGTTTGCTCATTAGGTAATATATAAACTTACTAATGTTGGAAGTATAAAAGAAAAGGCCTACAAAAGAATAATTTTATTACATAATTCAGCTGCAAAGCATGAATTATCAAAATAGATTATTGACAAGAAACACATCAACATGTCAAAGGTGATAGAATAACAGTAAGATGATTTTTTTGATAAATAAAAAGGGCCAAGTCCACACTAATATCAAGTTGATTTGAATAAATAGAGTAAAATTAACAAGCATAACAGTGAGAATTTTATTGAAATCGTATATAAAATAAGAAAGTTACGGCATTTTGAACTTGTGCATTATTTCTTGAAACAGTGATATGCATAACATGGGCGGTATGCAAATGAGTGAACCGATGATGTCTCACACACTCACTTTTCCTTATGTATTTTATTATAGTGAGATTTTTTTTTTTGCTTCAATAATGTAAAACATGGTTTGACTCCTTATGGAACATGTAAGATCATCATTATTGTAACTTATTTCTATACAAGGGAGAAATTCTCAGATCCATAAAAAATTGAAATATTTGAAATTTCATATAATAAAATGCGTAAGGAAAAGTGAGTGTGTGACATCGTCGGTTCACTCATTTGCATACCGTCCATGTTATGCATATTACTGTTTCATGAAATTATGCAAAATTTCAAAATGCCGTAACTTTCTTAATTTACATCCGATTTCAGTGAAATTTTCACTGTTATGCTTGTTTAATTTTACTCTATTTATTCAAATCAACTTGATATTAGTGTGGACCTGGCCTTTAAGTTCAAAATACTTTGGTGCAATAAAAACCATCGATAATATACAGGTTTCTTTTTGAGGATCCTTGTAGTTGAACAAAGTTCTACAATTGTTTTTCTTGTCTTTTTTCAGGTTTATGTACAATTTGATGTGTTTGGTCTTATTCACAGTATAGCCACATAATCTTTCATAAGTCTATATTAATTATTTTAAATTTAAGGCATTATGCATGCACATGAAAATGTTAGTCGTATATTCAACCTATTGCATGCGCCAAGCGATTTATTTCTACAACTTCACACAAATATCCTTACCCCATACTTCTGTCATACAAGTGAAAAATTCCCAGTTGCTGCACTCCGTTTCAGAACCTGTATTTGTCGATAAAAAGAAGCAAAGTGAATACTATACATGTCAATCAGTAGATTATGCATGTATTATTATGTAACCCATTTTCATTCTCCCTTTTGCACTTCATTGTATATTGATGACAGTCCAAAACTGCGGATATTAATTCAATATTATGTATGCTGCTGATAAAAAGTGAGCACGTTGGATCCCCTCGGGATAGAGTAGTCATGTATACCTTTTTGCCTTTTGGGGTATCAACCCTATAACTTATATTGACCATCGGTCAGCTTATGACTTAATTAGACATGTTGGAGGGACGCTGCGTACAATTTTCCACCCAAAATGAAACATTGAACACAAGTTATCTTTTTTTAAAATCTACTCTCAGTACAAATCAAAAGACCAGTCCGTCATTTTCTTCTTGGGGGGGGGGGGGGGGCTTTTGTGGCAATAATCGCCCAAACGATCCACCTTTTTTTTTAGATTGACCCCTAAAGATGGGGTTAGTATTCGTACAAAGTACACTTACCTGGAGAGGCGTAGGGCCTGCAACTGCAGCGGTCTAGAAAATAGTCGGTTTTGCATTCTTGATCGCACTCCGCATAGCCATAGTAGTCAAAATATTTTAATTCTTTATCCTCACATGATCCAAATGGGGGTTGCAAATTAGACACCTATATATTAGAAAACATACAATCAGAAATATGAATTTTGAAAGAAATATGGAGTATTCACAAAACGAAGATGATTTTCCCCCCAGAGAGAGTTGCATACAGTGTCAGTGAAATACATCTACCATGGAACTGCTATGTCTGTGCATCTACAATGTCTATACCATTATTATGTGATTATCGATGAAAATGACCACACGTGTGCATCCCTAACGTGCATTGGCAACGCCAGTCCGACAGCATGACACATGTTTCTAGAATTAGGTACAACTTGGATAATGTAGGTGTTCTTGGATTGGCTGATCGGGGGCATGCCCCCCCCCCTTCACGCCACGCCCCTCACGGCCAATTAAAATCTGAGATACTCTTACAGTTATACGCTTTCTGCCCCCCCCCCCCCTCTCTCTCTCTTTCTCTCTCTCTCTCTCTTTATGTTCCCACAATCTTACGTTGATCTCCGTCTCTCTCCCATCCAGACCAAACTTCATAATTACACCCTCAAGGAAAATTGTAATTTATCTCCTTTTGGGGGGGGGGGGGGAGTCAGATGCCCCTACTGATTTCTGGTAATGATTGTAAGTACGTGATTTCGATATCATTACGGTAAAAATGGCAAATAGATTTTTAATCATTACCAAGACTTGAAATTTACACTGGTTATAAAAAGACAAAAACATGATATTTGCGAATGATCTTGAAAATTAATAAATGACTAGCTTTAAACATGAAAAATTAAGGATATAAGCATACCGGGTTTTCTAATACAATACCTTCTATTGTGCATATATCTGTTGGAATGTCTGAAGCTTCTTTATTATTTTAAGAGGTTTTTTTTTTCCAATTTTGTATCTGTTTTACTGATTCAAACTAACCTTACAATGCATGCGGAATGACTTTTAGACAGGGTCTCTCTCTCTCTATAAAATGCAGTCCCTTTACCTCAACTCAATTATCATGATTATGAGTTCTTCCCTGCCGGAAAGAACACAGTGTCCCACAGTGTGTTCACGGTGTGTTCACAGTGTATTCAAATAGTCGACTCTGTGAAGATGTGATTCACAATTTTAAAACGCTCGAATTTAACAGTGTGAAGATGATTTCACACTGTGTTTCACAGGGTTTCACAGTGTTGGACCGAATTTAAAGCTCCTTAGGAAATTATGTTGACCCTTTGGCTACTGTATCCTTTCATTCCTAAAGGTTTAATACAGGGAGTACCTGGTTCACGTAGGCAATTGGTTAACTTACATCCGTCACCTCAACTCCAACATGGGTATGTGTTCCAGGGGAAATCCCAAAGCCCTGATCCTCGACCTGTGGTTGTGTGCCGTAGTCATAGAGAAGCACCTGAAACCCTGCTGAGATGCGGTTGAAAGGACCATAGAAGTATTCCCATTGTTGAACGTCCAACATCACGTCTAATCCATATGATTTACCTGGAAGGAGAACGCGAAGAAGGTAGCATACATGAGTAAATATTATCAAAAAAATGTATTATCAAGTTGCATCCTTCCCGCCATGTCTAAGTGACTGAAACTATCAATAAAACTTTCACCCACTTGTGGCTATTCCGCTAATTTAGCTTTCATAAATCTTTAGTTTCGAAACTTTATCTTTTATCCATTTATAGCTATGTGTAGATTCATGTCTCGCCAAATAACGTTAGTGCCGGTGTTGGATCCGAATCCTCAACACCTCGATTTGAATTCAGCAAAATTAACCAGTATACCACGACACTTCGATGTTTTGAACTTGAATAGGAAGGGTGCTCGCCCTTGG
>CM046846.1:6308113-6355613 GCA_025618425.1 Heliocidaris tuberculata
ATAATAATAATGATGATAATAATAATAATAATAATAATAATAATAATAATAATAATGATGATAATAATACTGAATAATAATAATAATAATAATGATAATAATAATAATGATAATAATAATAATAATAATAATAATAATAATAATAATAAAATAATAATGGCAATACTATTTGAAATACCATAAGTGAAATAACTTGTGTTTAGGTAAAAAAATACATGAAATAGATAGATAAACATACAACTAAAGCGCTTCATGATTAAGTCAAATAAAAAACAAAAAAAACAGCACCTAACAGATTTTTCTAAAAACAAGAATACCCCTACCTTCGCCACTTCACTTCTGCTGGGTTGAAGGCATATTTCATTCCACCGATCCCGATGGCGTCGGGGACGGACCTGTAGAGTATAGCCCACCAGGAGACCTTGTCACGGTACTTCATATGGACAGGGATGTCATCCTGGAACACTGGAGCTGGAGCTGGAGCTGGAGCCTGGATCCCTCCACTCACTGTCTTGATTCCATTCTTTTCTGGAAGGGCATTCTCCGTGTCCAGTGCAGGAGTCACTTTGATCAAGTTTCTAGGCATTAGGCCCGCCGACTTCTTTTCGTCTTCCTAGATTACACGATGTGAATACAGCTTCTTTGTTAGTGCATTGAACAGTAATGTAACAATAAAATGAGCACCTACTGAGATCTCAGTTTTCAAAGTTAAAAGAAACAACAGGGAGTATTTTTGTAACACATGCCTCAGTAGCATAGACGCATGATATCAATGACTTGAAACCGCTTGAAACCAAGTTTGTTAAAAGTTCGATTGCTGGATGCTTAAGCGCTCAATACTTAGTAATTGACAATGCAAGAACGAGAATGCAAACAATAAACTCGCTCTCGTGCGTAATAAAGTATCTGCTCTTTCTTCCCCCCCCCCCCTCTCTCTCTCTCTCTCTCTCTCTCATTCCCTTCTTCCCCCACCCTTTCTCTCCTCTTTCTCACCCACTTCTCTTTATCGCACTCTCTCTTCTCTCCACCCCTCTTTCACTCTCTCTTACAGCTAAATAGTCCCCCTCTCTATCTTTCTCTACTCCCTCTTGTTTTTCCCTTTCCTCCCTTTCCTTATTCTCTTTCTATTTCTCTTCCCACTTTCCTTTTACTTTCTCTTTCTCCTTTTATTTCTTTATATATACCTCTCCTTCCTTCTCATTCTTCTCATTATCTTCTCCTTCTCCTTTTCTCTCTCCTTTTCCATTTCTCTCTCCTTCTCCATTTCCTTCTCCTTTCCCTTTCTTTTTCTTTTCCATTTCTCTTTAACTTTTTCACTTTCTTCGTTACTCTTTCTTTAAAATTCTCTATATCTCAATCAGCACAGGTGCTGTCCGAAGTTCCCTACCAGCATCTATACCACAGCGGGCTCCACCGACGAAAAAACAGAAAACAAATATATAGAGCCCATTTAATCTATCTTTCTTTTCACCCCTTTCATAGATATAACCCTTGCTTCGGGCAATTATCGATGCACTGGCTTCAAACGTGTAAAGAGCTTAAATGATTTTCTTAACAAATTGTCCTTGTGAAAAGCCCATGAATACCCAAATTGCACATTCCTGCTCAAGATTTTTTTGCACGTGTAGATCTGGTTTTAAATCTATCGTTACCATGCTCTTGATGGTGATTCATGTCTGTCTGGCTGTCTGTCTGTCTGTCTGTCTGTCTGTCTCTCTGTCTGTCTGTCTCTCTCTCTCTCTGTCTCCCCCTGTCCCTCTCTCTCCTTTTCTCTATGTCCCTCTCCCATTCTCTCTCCCTCTCTCTCTCTCTCCCCATCTCTTTATTTCTCTCTCGTGGGTACTTGTGACGTAAAGTGCACTTCTAGTGTTATTACGTCAAGTTAGCTGATTTTAATTAGCAATCATCTCTCAAATCTTTTTGACATATTAAGCAATGACT
Source organism: Heliocidaris tuberculata (assembly GCA_025618425.1). Lineage (NCBI taxonomy): Eukaryota > Metazoa > Echinodermata > Echinoidea > Camarodonta > Echinometridae > Heliocidaris > Heliocidaris tuberculata. Next base: position 6,310,055 of record CM046846.1, read on the forward strand.
CTATAGTGTAACTATTTTCTGAGGAAGAAGAAGAAACGGCATATAGAGGGAGATAGATAGATAGATAGATAGAGAGAGAGAGAGAGAGAGAGAGAGAGAGAGAGAGAGATCCCGATAGAGGGTGATAGTTTGCTTTGTTTATCATCACCCTTTCTCTCTCTTTATCTCTCTCTCGTCATCCTTTGGTGAATATGTATTGTTCCATATGTATGTACGTCACATTTTCATTACGTAATTTCATATTATTATAAAGTACAGAAACTATGCAAATATAATACTGTGCAGCAAGTGTTGTCACAGTCAACTGCGAATCGAATCAATCATTGCGATAAATGCACATTAATGCGGTTCCGTTGTCAAGGTTATCTTCATTTTTTTTTTCAAAAAAAAAATCAGTTATGATTGGTCCTAGTTGTTATAACGTTTTATATTCAATAAATGAAAGAAAGAAAAAAATATTTTCCCGCATGTTATCAAATGTATCAAATGGTAATGCTGTTTCAATGATTCTGTGACGAATCAATCTGAACTCTTAATTCAGGGAATGAAATGATTTCCAATCGTAACTTCGTAGACGAAATCAACTGATTAAGGTGGTAAGATGGGTTTGCTAAATTATCATCAATTTCATCATACACTGTAAAAAAAATTTGCCGTTTTTTTCACGGGAAATTTCCTGGCAGTCAGGATGACGGGAATGCCCGTTTTTCCGCAGTACATGTAAAATGACAGATTTCCGTGTTTTTTTGTTTCGTTTTGTTTTGTTTTGTTTTGTTTTGTTTTGTTTTGTTTTTGTTTTTGTTTTTGTTTTTGTTAAATAATAGAAACTTTAGTTTCTAACAGGAAAATCTACGTAAATTAAAACGGAACCATGGAAACGGTTTGTAATTTAACAGGGTAACTTGTTAAAATATGAGGAAATGTTTTTTAACAGTGTTTTATATCGGGCGATACGTGCTGATTTCCGGTAAACCAACAAACTTGCTGTTGTTTTACAGGAAAAAGACTGTAAAACTGAAATGACGGCAATGTAGACCGAAGGGCCAGAAAGTCTGTAAATGTGCAGTTATTTTTTACAGTGTAAACTATCCTGCTTTAATTTATCCTATTTTCTATTTCAATCTTACCTATCCTAAACCTATCCTATCCAGTTAGTTCAATCTATTTTTTATATACCCCTTACAGTTTTTTTATGCCTTTGGTGACAGTTAGTAAATCGGGCAACCCCAAACCATACGCTACTAAAAATCATGAATATTCATATAAGTGTTTTCCCCAATATTTGGTAATTTAACTGGCCAGGTAACTTGTTGAAATATTAGAAAATGGTTTTTTAACAGTGTTTTATGTCGGGCGATTGTAAATATATGCTGATTTCCGGTAAACCAACACAAACTTGCAGTTGTTTTACAGTAAAGACTGTAAAATTGAAATAACTGCAATAACTTGTAATTTCAAGGGCCAGAAAACCTGTAGTTTTACAGTTATTTTTTACAGTGTAGAAAACATTATCCAATAGATATACAATAGACTTGTTTTTAAAAAATAATTATATGTTTCTATTTTATTTCAATCTTGCTATCGGAATCATATTTCAACTTGAATTGTCAATGTTTAATTTTTCAAGGAACATTATATACTATAAGTTTTAATCAAGTTCCATAATATTGTACTTCTATCAAGCGTGTTGTCACAACTTTTACACCTCTTTGAGAGGAATTCATTTCATAGAATGCTGTTTATTTTAATCGAATCATGCTATATGTTAATAAATTTTATGTTAATGGTGATAATACTTAATTACTTGTGTAACTCATATAATTTGTCAATAATAGATGTTCTGGCATTGATTCCATTGTTTACATTAGCTTTACGGGGGAGGAATGGTTAAGTATACACTTAGCTGCTCTTAACAGGGCAATTATAAGCGTTTGCACGGAATTTCGATATAGCCATGTAAATATTAAAATTAGTTCTGGCATAATATGATAGACAGTCGTCAACATAGTAATCATTTTAATGGAAAATGTAGCCATGCATGTGCTGCATTAAATCAGCGTGAAAAAAGGCCCAAACGATATAAATCGAGTACTGTGAGTGTATATAGCCCTGATGTCACACAACGACGTAGCTTATGTAAATACGATTCCCCTTCACCATGTTCACTGTTGCCCCCTCCCCTTTCATTCCATTTGTAAGCTATTGAGGTTTGCTTATACATCGACTTTTATTTGCTTCTCAGATTTTAAGGACATTGTTTGCGACTGATGCCCTCCATTGACTTGCTCTCTGAGACACCAGCTCCACACGACTTTATTACGTTAGTTCTATTTTACATGGCCAGTAATTATACTGGCCATGTAGTAATTCATCATAAAAAAAGTTCCTGGATCACATGATATTCAAAATATCGCACGCCGAATATTCCGTCAAAATTGAAATTTAGTAAATTGCAAAATCATCGTCTCTATATACGTACAAGTAAATGCCGACAACAGACGTATAGGAAACAACGTATTAAAAAGAGAAAAAAGAGAGAGAAAAAAACTCATATAAAACACTTCTGTCACTTAACAATATAAATTTTTGGTTAAAATGTTCACATTTTAACCAAAGGAATAGACTAAACATTCAAATGAATATGATTTTGCCTTCAATAATTGTGGAGCGCCAGGAGTGTCAAGTTTGACAGACATGTGCGCTATACAAGAACCCACTATTATTATTATTATTCGCCAAAGGACACAAAAAAACAACTAAAAAAAAAATAAATAAATAAAAATAAAAACCTATTGGTATTTTGAGAATTTATTTATTAATACGATTTTCTCTTATTCTGTTCAATACCATCCCTGCCATGAATCCACGTATTACATTAGCTAACTGCATGTGTATATCTTTCATTATTATGCTGATTATGATTTATTCGACCAGTCATTTTAAATTATAGGTACAACATAATAAGAGAAGTATAATAATGGCATGAACAAAACATGTAAAGGGGTGGGAGAAACAAATGGGTCAAGGTGCATAAAGGTTCCAGTATAAAATATGAACTTTGATAATAAAGCCTTTCTCCTTAATTTAAGTATTCTATAAGCTATTGTTTCGTGATAACATGGTAATGTACGTGAGACAAGAAATAATTCTAGACCCAATTTACACTACATGGTCCAAAAATTTCAAGTTTACCCACATCATGAAGTGAACAATACTAAGTACGCTAAATAATGCGTCTTCTTAAATTAGTTTGAGGGACTGAAGCAATCAGTGGTAGGTTCCAATAAATTGAGTTACATGCACAACGAATACAGTTATAGAGAATACGATATCGAGTCTTCCTGCTCATTATGGTATATTAATGGGTAACAAATAACCTCCATTTGTTGATTGATTTATACACAAACACTTTAGCCCGCAACCCTGACAATGGACTGTAATTGACTTCCAAAATGCACTCACCCGCCGTTTCGCCGACATTCTGCGAATTTGAAAGTCTCCTTGTGTTCCTGTTCAACGAGGAACAAATTGGTGTTGAGATTGCGCCAAAATATCGATCGGTATGATGACGACCCACGTAATATTGTTATCTTTTCTACTCTCTTGAATCATTCATTTCCAGATGATTGATGTTCGATAAATGGATAAATCAATTCGATATATTAGAGGGGAAAAAAATTGTTAGTCAGATTTACATCGCAACATTAAAACCGAATACAATTCAGGCTCAGTTGAAGTGGAGATGAATGTGTGTAGATGTATATCAGTAGTTGAATAGGCGTACACGTCTCTTTTTTTTTTATTATCCGACGCCTGAGCAATATCATGTCTGTGGACTGGTTTCATTAATGCCAATTTAACCACACATGGTGGCTATATATAGTGCGCAATGAATAATTACGTTTGATGAAAAATGCTTTTTTTCTCATCCCTAACCGCTTACAATTCAATTTAGTATATTTTCGATGAAATGGGGTTTTATTTACTTGCCTTTTATATAATTCGTTCAATACTTTGATTCAATGCTTTTAAGAAAATTTGAATATGAAATTATCATAGTAATACTCTCCTGATTTTAGGTTCAACGTACATGCTTCTGTTGCAGCGGTCGGCTTAAAAATTTCAATGAACTATAAAGGAATTAAGTAAGAAAAATTAGTACTTTAAGGCAAACTTTATGTTTCTAAATAAATTAGGAATTCAATTTTCCTAAGTATTTTAATGTTATAAGGTCTACCGTCCGGTGCTGAGAGAGAGAGAGAGAGAGAGAGAGAGAGAGAGAGAGAGAGAGAGAGAGAGAGAGAGAGAGAGAGAGAGAGAGAGAGAGAGAGAGAGAGAGAGAGAGGAGAAGAAGAAAAAGAGGAAGAAAAAGTTTCAGAGGTCTGCAATAGTAAGTTTGACTTACAATAATGTGACACATCCCATTCCAGACATTTGGGAAAGACCGACATTTTGTTATAAACTGAAAGTTAATAATCATTGGGATAGAAAAAAGGATGTTCGTAGAATTCCCTCTAAAAATACGGTAGGCCTGTTCTGCATGAAATTAAATGTCATTGCTTTGATGTGATTTTGCTTTTCAGCACTCTATCTCAATTAAAAAAAAAAAAAAGAAGAAGTAATAAATAGCGTCCGCTTTGGTATATCTTGTAGTGTTTTATCTTATATCTCAACAAAAATAAGGGAAAATTATGGAGTCTTATTCTGTTACGTTGATTGACCTGAATATAGGTAAATGAGACAAAGGAATATTTCGGACTGAGGATAAATTAATGCCCCTCATATGATGTCGATTATTTATGGTAATTATTGTCAACGAAAATTAATGTAACTTCTACCGTAGAGGGCCACAAATTTATGTCTTGGAAAAGAATCCAACATGGACGCGCCCATGGCCAAGGTTCCCCTGAACGACACCAAAGTGGTGGTTCCACCGCCGCCCAAACCGGTAAATATTTCCTCCTAACTATCAACGTACCATAATCCATTTTCGGAGCAATGTTCTTTAAATATTTTGCTGAATATGTGGTAAAAGTAGGATTAAATAAAGTAATAGCAGTGCTGCTAAGCCTATGGCATGGCTACATATTGACAGTTAATATTGTTGATGACGTGTGACCGCAGGCACAGCACATAATATAGCCACACGGCCCGGGCGCGGCTAGACAGAAAAATCCGTCTGTTTGGAGGAGTTTTATAACATTTTCTGACTTTGAGGTTCTCCTCCTAGACAGACGGAAGCCTGCCATAGGCACCGTAGTCGAGCTCGAGTAGGCATCGAGTGAGCTTAATCACTGTCCCTATGGACGTACGGGTGAGGTGCCTCATCCCAACCGTTTACGACTTATTTAGAGTCGTATATTGACAAAAATCAACTTATATAGTAAAAGCAATGTATACTAAATATAGTGCGCTCACCTGATTTTTGAAATAATCCCAGTTTTACAGGAAATTAGCCCAGTATTGACATGTTGTCAACGGGGTTATAGCAAGTGAATCGAGGTGAACGGAATATTAGTATAGTGAATGCACGCGCGCGCGTACGCGTACGTAGGTCCCAGCTCAGCTGCGGAGCTCTGCACTCAAATGCAGTCAAAGCTGATAAATTTGTTGTTTCACAATATTTCGGTAAAATATCACAAATACCACGTACGATAATCTCACATACTTTACTCAAACTGCAATAAAGAATCATAAACTTGCGTGAAGGAGGATGAATTTTACGATTTAAATATTTTCCGATGAAAAAAAGGCGAGAATATTATCGCAAACGATAGCGAACGATCTTGTCTCCCACCTTGAAGCCTGCACTACTGCGCGTGCACAATGGTGATTGGCACTCCGGCTTTCGAGAGACCAGCACTGAGAAAAGATCGTTTATAATGTTCTATCGCATTATTTTTGCCAAAGAAATATTGAAAACGTACAAATTATCACTCCTATTGCAAGTTTTTTTTATTTTCATGTAAGTATGAGTAGAGTTGGTGATTTTATATGATGTGGTATTTGTGATATTTTCATCGAACTTTGGCCAAAGCAAAAGTAATGCACGAGAGTATACAGCTCCTCCTCGATGAGCCGAATATTTGTAGCACCATAGGGAAGCACACAGTGATGGACCCCAATGGGAGTGGCTGGGGCAGACTTCAGTCTATAAAGGAGAGGGATTCCGCGAAGCCAGACGTGGTCTCAGCGGAGCATATCCCCGAACGAAATAGACTGATTTTTCGGTCTAGGGCGCGGCGTGAAAGCCGCCCGTGATGTTTCATTAAAACATCATGACATTATATTAAAAATTAAGCCACACAGGGGAAGCAGTACGGTACGGAGAGACAAGTTACAGTAAATGAAAAAAATCAGTGGGCAAGATCCATCCATTTCCATGTACGATGAACCTTGCAAACCACCTTCGGCATGTTCGGAGTTTGCTAAACTCTTCCTCTTTCAGCCCATCCATGCTATCCGACCATTTCAACAATTGGATCATGAGAAACATTGAAAAATTTCAATTTATGGCGACATGGATGTGGATTTACTTAATGTTTATGTATAGCTTTCTCTGTGCGATTAGCAAGACAGTGAGATCAGCAAGGAATATGCACTGTACTGAACGGAGTACAAGGCAGAACCAGGGCAGTGCTGAGCCTGAGGGGTTTCAACGCGGCATTCTAAATTCAGTTGTGCTAATATCTAGCACCGTCGCACACAAAGATGGCAGTATATACCAAAGACAAAGTACTACAATGCAGCTGTGGAGTATCAATAGTAAAGGCAAAGCCCACTCATAGGCCCTTGCCTATGTGGGACTGTGTCCAACATTCACTGTTGCAGCAGTCAAAAACAGACAACAAAATTGCTCTAAGCAAGATTTAATTTTCTTAAATTTGCTAATTACCTGATTCATGGACTCTTCAACTCTTACTGTGCCACAAATTAGGGGATTCAGAATTGAAAGTGAAATTTTAAATAATTATTTTTCTCTCCTGTATGAATGATCTACCCTGGAAAAAGGCCTGCTGATACACACAAAAGCTATTGAAGCCTATTCACCCATAAAAGCTAGTCTGGAGTACAAGGTTATCTTCAGATAAGCTTGTACATGTATAAGTGGGCAAAGCCTAAGTAATGGCACTCACACTTATGCGAGGTTATTGGAGATAACCTCGCACTCTCTCTCTGTACCTTCATACCGTGAGCAATTGCCTGCCATAGCAAGTGTGTGATATCTTGCACATATGTGTGCGGCAGAGGAGCAAGATCACCGACCAAAAACAGCCTGAAAATTTCACTTGATCAAGATGATGAAGATCCTATCAAAGGATCTGGCATGAAATTAGATATTCTATCATTCTAAAATGTAGAAGGAAGTATTTCCTCAAAATTTTGCCAATTGTATTGGTGTTTTTACCTCTTCAACTCTGAGGTCGTGACAGGCCAAAATTGACACAGCTCCATATAGTGATGGTCCCGTGAGTGAAGTAATGGAGAGTCTTTTCGCCTGGGTGGAGATTTTGGCCAGTTCATCAAATGCAGAGCAAAATCACTTAGCATCATCGTAATCCGTATCCCCTAATCACATAAGTTTGATAGAGGTCTACATCAAAAATGAAATTAAAAAGATCTAATTGCCATGGCAGCTATTAATTTTAAAAGGAGGAGGAGAAGAAGAAGAATTATAGCTTGCCTCACATTCATATTAAAATATGTGGGTTGGGAACTTCTATACAGATCACAGAGGGCCCAGATGGAGGGTGCTGTATGGGGGCATTATGTTTATATTGTATTGTGTTTTATACATATTTATCTACGTGTATGGTATTAGATTTTTAAACATATTTTCTGGCCTAGATCTAATTTTGATTTTATTTAAATGATGTGCTAGTTGAATTATAGGAATATATATACAGTGCATCCCCGAAAAATTCTCCCCCAATAAATATTTCAAAATATTTGAAGCAAAATTTCGTACCTGAAATGAAATTTTATTGTCTGCTAGGATGGATAAATTAGTGTCTCTTCTATTACAGGACACCTAAAGTTCTATCGATGTTTCACATTTGAGTGAGCAAAGGCCACTTTTGTGAAAAGTTGAAAAATCCAAACTTGACAAGAACTGCTATTTGTTGTGGTTGGTTGAGAGTCATTAAAATTTTCATATTGTGATCAATAATCGACAATTTATGAAAGAACAGGTTTTGTTCTCTGTATGACTATGTACTTGTGTACATGTATCTCATCAACATTTTTATGCTTCAGTGAGCAATTAACTACTTTATTGAGTGTCTTAAAATATTAATTTTGGTGAATTGTTAATTCAAGCTGGCTATCTCAGTCAACCATAAAGTTGTAATGGGATACATGTATGTCAGGATGTGCAGAAAACAAAGCCTCCTCTTTTATAAACTGCCTTTTGATGATCAGATTATGAAAAATTCTAAGCCTTTTCAAGACTCTCAACTTTGCTGACACCAGCGAGAACCGATACAAATTTTTGTCAACCATGGATTTTGCACAATTTTACAACAGTGGCTTTTGCTCACTCAAGCGTAAAATATTGTTAGATTTTTTTAACGTCATTTGATGGAGGAGACCCTAAGCTATCCATAGATATGAACATTTCATGAAAATATTTTGAAATGTTCATTATGGGAGACCTTTTCCAACTGCCAACTTTTACATGGTTCTCAAATTTGTTATTACTAGCTAGAACAAATATCTTTCGTAAAAGTCACGTTTGCTCACTTGAGCTTAAAATATTGCCTAATTTCCTACAAATATATTGAAATATTTATTTGGGGAGATATTTTCCAACTGTTAACTTTTTCTGGGATGCACTGTATAGATCTACTAGTATTAGTTTGCAGTAGTGGAGAATATTGTTTATTTCAATGAAGCGTTAGATAAGAAATAGTGATGTTTTGGATAACATTGCAAGTTTTGTCTGTCATATATGACATCACAAAAATATTGCGAGTACAAAAAAACAAACACTTCTCATATGATATCATATGATATTGACATTCTAATATTCATAACTAAATTATTATTTGCCAGAATTTGCTGAAACTTTTACTTATACATCTATATCTGTGTGTAAGTTTTTTTAACCCCACCCAAGTGTACTTCTATGAAGGTTTAACTCCCCTTATGAATTAGAAAGCATCTTACAGAACCTTTTACACTATCTGATTGTTTTTTGTACATTGCAGACGTTGGATTTGTCCAAGTTACCTGAACAAGAAAGAATTCGGTAAGTAAAAATTATGTGGAGGAGTAAAAAGAACGAAATGGAAATACTCATGCACACCTTTGAGATTTTTATGAGAGTCTAAAAAAGGAGAATGTTGCAAAACCAGAGACTTTAATGTGCCAGAAATTTTCTTGAATCTCACAAGTGTTCAAGATTAGCCAAATTTACGTAAATCATAAATGGTCTGAATTGTGTGAATAATAAAAGAAAAGATTTCAATTTGAAAAAAGCTAATGCACATTCGTGACATTCATGACATTTGTGAAATTTCCTAGTTTTAAAGTAATGATAATTACTTGTATTGTTTGGGAAAACAGTTGACAAACCATGAAAATAATCCCCCCCCCCCTTACATGTAACTGTGAAATTTTGTGGAATAGTGCCCCCCCCCCCTCTTTTTTTCTTTAGAAACCTGGTACAAAAAAAAGAGGCTGTGATATAGTTGTATAAGTCATTCTTTTTATAACTTTCAGGATCCAACACCAGAGGATGCATGAGAAGCACAAAGGTCATGAGGCGATGCATGCTGAAATGATCCTCATCCTGATAGCGACACTCTTCGTAGCTCAGATCCTGTTAGTCCAATGGAAGCAGAGACACTTCAAGTCTTACCAGGTTTGATTTACAATTATACAACTCACTCCTAGATCCTAATCAAATGATTGGTCGAATGCAATCATTATTATTTATTGAGACTGTCAAATGTTTTTCATTAAAATGAGTGCAGTAGTTTCCGGTATTATCCAATTATTTTTCAGTACGTTATTTTCAAATAACAAGAATCTGGGAGTTTCGTTTTACAGAACTAATGATGCATGTCTTTAATTGTTCATTACATGATCTATCCGCTCTTGTTGAGGCTGTTTGCACCGGTCTATCGTACTAAGCCTGACAACTTTGAAGAAATTATGCACGCAGCCCCCACCAGATGGGATAGATAATATAATGAACTCTTATTTTGCATGCATCATTTGTATGTAATCACACTGAAATAACTGAAATAAACTGTGCCAAGTGACGATACTAAGCATAAGAATGACCACCAAACCCTGACTGGAAGGAAAGGAGTTATCTTTACAGTTCCGGTATCCTGTCTTGTAGAAGTTAGTCAGAGACATCCATGTTTTTTCTGCCATCATTATAATCACGTACTAATTTTCACATTATAAAATGATTCTCTGTGGGCTTTCGAGAAATTATACACTACAATTACACTGTAGCACAGGGGTGTATGATGAAAACTCATAATGTAATACTGGCATACTGGTAGACTATTTGAAGAATCAATTATGATGATACATATTATATATTCTAATTAATTCATTTATTGCTATTTCCTTTTTTTTTTTCTTCTTCCCTTTTCATACTTAGATGGCAACACTGTTTGGTATGTGGGTCATACCTGTCTATTTCTGTGTCACTATGCACTGGACCCGATTCTTGATCATCTGGGCTCTTTTCTCCTTTATCACCAGTATTATTGTATATAAGGCAACACGAAAACCACTGCCTGGTACCACCCCAAGGTGTGTTTTATTAAAGCCATAAAATTGTGGGTTCACATGGGGAATTTTACACTGCTTGCCTGTGCTTGGGTATTCTTACAAATTCATACAAAGTTCTCATGCAGCAAAAAGATGAAGAAGTCCTGGTACACCATTGTATTCAGGATTTTTTTTGATTATCACTGACCAGACGTCTGAGAGCTTTCAGGTGGCTTCGGGAGGACCAATTACATGGACTTGCCTCCCCGGGGTGGATGTTTTGAAGTTTGGGGTGGTAACTGCATTACGTCGGACCTGTCAGTTGTACAAGTGAAATATACTGTCAGTGATCTATATGACATCTGTTATCATGTGTAGTGTCAAATTATCCATGAGAACCCACACATCTTTGTGCATGTAGTTATTATTGAGAATTTTAAAACAAAAAAAATTATGTGATTATGAATAGTCTTTAAGCTTAAACCAGGAATGATTTCCAAGCAGAAGTTATGCTTGAAAGCATATACCATGCTCCTTCTAATATGAATGTCACTACTCGGGTTATAGAGAATCTGCTTTCCAGAATGAAGAAGTTGATGTACAGGAAAACCAGAAATTTTTGCATGCATGAAACTTTCACAAATTTTGTGAGTGGTTGAGATACGGGAAAGTTTCATGCCGCAAAATAATCAAATTACAATTGAAACAACATAAAATAATTGCAAATTGCAGAAGTTCTTGCTGGAAAATTGGCTGTCGACTAAGAGAATTTTGCTTTTATACTGTGGTTTAAGATTTCCTAACAGCATTTAAAATGTACCTTCACCCTTAGAAGGGCAGTTTATTATGTTGGTGCTCAGTATAGGTCAGGTGTAATTTCTTTGCAAGATGTTGGTTACCTGTACGTTGGTAATTACTTGGCCATCATTGTAAAGACTGTTTACTTCATTTACTTTACTAGCTCATACACATATTTATTTCATAATCTCCAGCGTACTGTGTATCTTTCTCTCTTACAGATTAGTGTACAGGTGGTTCTACTCAATATACAAGATCAGTTACGGACTAGGAATCATAGGGTACACCATCATAATGCTCACATTCCTGGGCTTAAATCTCATCTTGATGATCAAGCCAGAGATAGCAATGGACTATGGCATGGTATTCTTATTCTATGGTTTGTACTATGGTGTCCTTGGCAGAGACTTTGCTGAGATCTGTTCAGAGTCAATGGCATCACATATTGGTGTAAGTAATGGATATTTTTTTTGTAAAACACTGACAAATCTCATTTGTTTTTATGAGCTTTGATGTTTATTATGTCATTCTGCTAACATTTGTTGATTAATTTCTAATCATAATACTAAGAAATCAAGGCTAGAAGATATGAAACCATGGACCTTATGATTTCTGCTCTGAGTGATGCATAAACATACTTGCCTTTTAATTTGCTCTGGACAAGTCCTGACTAGTGCAACTGTTTGATATTTTCCTTCAAAGCTAAGCAAAATGTACATGATTCGAATTTTGCACTCTCAAAATGTAGTACAAATAATCATGGAAATTACTGAAAATTACCACAAATATACATGTAGTATTCTGTCTGTGTATATGTATATGTTCATGCAGGTACGTGTACAACGGTATGGAAGATAACCCTGCAGGCATAGTCGCCTTTCTATGAACATTTGACATGTCTTCAATCTTTATGTGTCTTTCATTTTCATTAGAAATGCAATATCGATGTCTGTTTTGCACTCTTGCAATTTAGGTGTGTAAAGTTAGTGTCATTCATAATATGTAGTCATGAGATGATTGGCAAAATCAGCTTGTTGCGATAATACATGGCATTTGGAGTATTTAAAAAAAAAAAAAAAAAAATTCAAAGCATATTAACTTTCAACAAGCAGAGATGCAGCGTTTAGAATTGCTGGACAAGGTATTCATTTATTTCATTATGCTCGTCGGCGTCGCTAACCTGTACATGGAACACTTGTGCCTGTTCATTTTCATTTCACACCCTCAAATGTCAAAATATCAACATGGGGCTCATACTTAAAGATACTAAAAATTTAAATCCGAACCCTGTAAGAAAAGGTTAATGTGTAGACCTGTTTTAATGCTTGTTATTCTTCACAATGCGTTAGCATCTGCTGTTCCACCATTAATTTGATGTAGTATGCTATTTCATTGTTGATGTTCATGTTTCTTTAGTATCAGGACCAAGATGTCAAACAGTCCTACAACTTATCTTGTTATCCTGTTTAGATATGTTTGAATAAATAAATCAATCTATAAGTATTTCTCATTTTTGCAGTATTACACCAAGACTGGTTTACCAGGTAGAGCATTAGAGCCTTATATATGTGCAGTGTGTGGTCTGACTATGAGGATACCAGATGACGATGAGGAAGGAGCAGAAAGAATATATCAGCTCTCATGTAATCACAGGTAGGTGTCACCATCGTCGGTTGTACGACAAGAAGCCAGTTTGTAATCACAATTGGCGCATGTGCAGATAAAGGCCATTTGTACCAAGTACAATATCCCTTTGCACGCTGTCATAGTGTGTGTGTGTGTGTGCACCATGATGCATGCACCAGGATGATTTTAGATGTTAAACAAGTAACATGAGTGTTACAAATTGGGATCATTTCAGGGTCATTTCAGGGTCATTTCAGGGTCATTTGTATCATGAACTAATTACGAACTGGCTTATTGATAATTTTGTACACTAACCGAAATCTAAACTTTGCCTTTGGACTAAAACTGCCCCTGACCCTAGCCTCAAATCCTAAACCCTAAACCCAAACCTAACCGAAAACCTACTTACAACCCTAACCCCCTTTATCTTAACCCTTTCACGACAGCATTCCAAATTTTGTGGTTTGGCTCAATAACTTTTGATTCAGAGCTCTAAAAAATACACCAGATGCATGAGTAGAAAGAGCAAAAATTTATATACACACTCTGTCCATTTTGTTGAATGACCATACTGCGTTTGATGCAAGGAATTGTAAAGAAGAGAATAAGCTTTAAAATCATTGAATTGGCAACACATTGAGAGGTTCAAAATCAGTGGTTTTTATCAAAAATTGGCAATTTTTTTCAAATTTTCCACAAAGTTTGTGACCATGTATATTGTTTTCAACGACATTACACCGTATTAGAACCATGTAGCACTAACACAAAAATATTATTGTTGCCAATTTGAAGAACAAAATGTGATCAATTTACCCCTTAAATAATTCCTGTCATGAAAGGGTTAACGAAATAAAACCTGGAACAATTGTTGCCATAGCATAAGTTGTAGCATCCCATTGTCACCATGACAAATTGACATTTCAACACTTCTAAACCAGTGCTTTGACATTTGCTCTGGCAACAATTGCCTTGGGCTTTATTTCGTTAAAGGTATGGGGTTAGGATTAGGGATGCAGTTTGGGTTTAGGTCAGGTTTAGGGTTAGGGTTAATATTAGTGTTATGTACACAGTTTGGTCCAGTTGTGAAGTTAAAAATTTCCATTTATTTTACCACCAATTGGTATATCACTCATTATGACTATTGACAAAACACTTCTTTTCTGGTATTACAATATAATAACTGCAAAACAATGTTTCATAAAATTATATTTACAGTTTGTAGGATAGAAAATGTTGCCAAGATCTCCAATTTTCTTTAAAAAAAAAAAATCTCCCTGCTACTTAAAGGTGAAGTTGAGTTCTGGTCACAAGATTGATTTGTGAAAGAAACTGTCTCAAAGCAATTGGGAAAGGTTGATTATTTAGACCATAAGAATTGGTGTATGATATAAGGTTTTTGAATCACAAAATGATAAGAAATTAACTCAATCCTGCTGAGAGTCACTGCACTGCACACAGAAATGTGCATATGGAACTACACACAAATGTTCTGCCTGAACATTTCAGCTGTTTTTTGTCATATTTTGAATGTTAGAGCATTTGAAGAGCAATTCTTTTCAGGGGACATATCTACTATGATAATCTTCCAAACTAACATAAAAAGAATGAGAAAGCTCACAAATTATATTTTACCTTTCCCAGAACTCAAGCTTCCCTTTAAATTGCATAGGTTGATCCACATTTGAAAACAAAATTACTGCTTTTTCTTTCTTCTTTTGTGTAATGTTTTGCAACCATTGTGACAAATCCAAGTTGGAGACCCAGGCAAACGGCATCATCTCATACAAGCTGAAGTTTATCTAAAAATTTTTAAATGTGATGAAAAGTTTTTGAGGGCTTACCAAAATTGTACATTACCTTTGATATGATTGCTTTCATATCTGTACTGGTTCGTGTTCCTTGAGGGCTTTTCATAAGCAGTCAAGTTTACCAGGTCTTAGGGATCAAGAGCATAGAACTGCTTTTATTTCCCAAGATGCTCCTTGATAACGACAGCTGTAATGTGTATGTTGGAGGGAACACTCATTGTCACGATTAGCCTAATTGCTGTTATTTACAAGGAATCTTCTTTAAAAGGGCATTTTGAAAGCTAGTTTCAGGTATTTAAAAGCCAACACTGATCTAAGCAAAATTTAAAAAAAAATCTTGAACCTGAGAAAGATCTGTGTGATATATATTTGCGATCAAGTATTTAAAACAGAATAAAGATAAAACATCATTCTTGAGACTTACGCGGAATGTGTGTTAAACTTTTTACACAAGGAATCCAAAGTGATACACCTGAACACTTTAGACAAGGCAATACAACATATGCTCTAATTGTCTTTAAATTTCATTTTTATGAGAACTATTCCACCCAGAGTTTGTTTCATCTTATTCTTGAATCCAGTACCACTTTTAACCCATTTTATTGTACACCCCTTTTCCAATGACTGATACTTACTATAAAGAAAATAAAGCAGAGGCAAGTATTCATATTGCAGTAGAATGTCTCCATCTTATGCCTTACAGATTATTTATTATAAGCGTATATTGTCTGCTGAGATTCAGAAGGGTTTTAACTATGCAAAAGTTAATATGTGTGTATCAAATGCTTTCAGGTCTGGCTGTCAGCGTAGATGTATGATAAACAAAACACAGCTCTATTTTCCTTATGATTAATTGCTATCCCTTCTTATTCCTTCTCCCCCATATTTCTACATGTATATTCATTGCAGATTTCATGAATTTTGCATACGTGGTTGGTGCATCGTGGGAAAGAAACAAACCTGTCCGTATTGCAAGGAGAAGGTGGACTTAAAAAGAATGTTTAAAAACCCGTATCCTTTTTTGTGGAAAAGTACAAATATATATACTTGTGTGTACTGTATCTTGCAGTAATGTTGAATAAATGATTAAATGGACATTCATGAATCCATCAAAATCTGGGAAATTTCAACTGCATGTATTGTACTGCTTCTGTTTCAATTAAATTTTCAGTGGAAGAGGTTTTCACTCCTTTTTTTCCCCCACTGAAATGATCATTTCTCACTAAAAACTAATAGGGGAATATATTTTATGTAGTACTTGTGGGAAAGGGGTGGGTGGGTGGGGTGTCAGAGGCTTGACTAGTGCACATTAGAGTCCCTTTGTAGGTAGAGTCGGACATGGACGTCCTATCATTTTAAAAAACAAAATGGCGTCCAAATCTTTTCTGTTTAGAACACTCAGCTGCTCATTAGAATTGAATGGAAATGTTGCGTTACAGTGGAAAGAAAATGGCGTTCAAACCATGGGTTGTCATAACACTTCTGTAAAGGGACTCTAATGCACACGGATAGTTTAGTAGTTTACGCCCTCAATGATAATTCAAAATCACATTCTTCTCTAGATATTGAATAATACATATGAGTGCAAGTGAAAAAGAAAAAAACAAACTAATGGGATTCTAGAAAATGTGGGTGTGCCAAAGCAAGCTTTAGGGTTTTATTCCCCCCCCCCCCAAATTGCTTCAATAAATCAAAAAAAGTTACGGAAACTATTTTTAAAATCCTGTGACATTTTACGGTTACCAATATAATTGATTACCCCTTAAGATGATCCTGGATTGTTTTCTATCATCATTACTAGTTTTACTTCAGAGGGAAAAATCTCCCCCTACTTTCATCGTCATTCTAAGAGATCTTTTTTGATAAATCACACATAACATCTTTTGAAATGCTTTTGGAAACAAAGGGGGTGCAGAAGTTACAGAAGAAATTTTTCTGAAAGGAGAATGCAACCCTGGGAAAATATCCATTTTAATGAAAAGAGAGGATAGAGAGAAAGCACTTAAAAAAAAGTTCCATCAAAATCGGTTACGAAATGAAAAAGCTATGAAAGTTTTAGAAGTCTCAATTTACTTTCTATGGCAATCCTCAAATTGGCAATGTTGCTTCAAGATGGCAGGTTTAGTAGTACAACTCTCAATATGTTTTGTACACAAAATTTCATATTTTCTCCATTATCTCTAAAGATGCTGCTTGTCTTTTTGTGAACTCAACATATGTTGTGTCAAATACATTTTCCCATTATATATCTTGAG
The DNA here is from genome assembly GCA_025618425.1 of Heliocidaris tuberculata. Taxonomy (NCBI): domain Eukaryota; kingdom Metazoa; phylum Echinodermata; class Echinoidea; order Camarodonta; family Echinometridae; genus Heliocidaris; species Heliocidaris tuberculata. Next base: position 6,327,276 of record CM046846.1, read on the forward strand.
CTAAGAAGGAGACAAGCTGAACCTTGAGAGATAATGGGGAAAATATGAAATTTTGTGTACAAAACATATGGAGAGTTGTACTACTAAACCTGTCACTTTGAAGCAACATTGCCAATTTGAGGATCGCCATAGAAAGTAAATTGAGAATTTTCAAACTTTCATATCCTTCTTATTTCTAAACCGATTTTGATGAAACTTTTTTTTGAATTGCTTCTCTCTATCCTCTCTTTTCATTAAAATTGATTTTTACCCAGGGTTTCATTCTCCTTTAAAGAGCAGGCTAACTTCTGGTTAGGGTGAAAAATAGTTTGTGATCTTTCTCATTGTTTATATATCAGTTTGGAAGAATATCATAGAAGATGTGTTCACAGCAAACGATTGTGCTTTAAGTGCCCTCATGTGTGCAGAGCATGGTAACTTACAGGAAGATTGAGTCAATTTCTTATCATTTTGATGACTTCAAGTTCCTCAAGAGAAACCGCTGTACCTCGTTTGCGACAAAACAAGCTTCCCCTTCTGTATGTTTAGTCTGGAGCCCTAGATAAATAATTCAAGAGCATTAATAATTTATAGTTAGATTAGATCTCTTTTTTCCTTGACTAATCTTATTTTGATCAGATGGGAGCGTCCTCATATGTTGTTCGGCCAGCTTCTAGACTGGATCAGATATTTGGTTGCTTGGCAACCGGTTATATTCCTTCTGGTGCAAGGATCATACTATGTATTAGGCCTTGAGTAGTGGAGGACCCAGTGTGTGTACAAGTGTAATGAAATAACCTACCAAATGCTGTAACGAATGAACAAAACATGAGCTGCTTGTTCGACTGGTTGGCTTATTGTGCGAGGGTTGGACCGTACACATCTCAGCAAAAATTAAATCAATGTGGTGAAAAGGAACTGACAATGAAATGAGTTGATCAGAGGATGACTGCACCGTTTCCAAATTCTCAGCGATAAAACATGGCGGTTTATTCATCGATGGTATCTTATTTTTTCGTTAGTATTTAAATAACCTCAGGCGCAGACTTCAGATTTAACTAAATACTCTGAATGTGTTGCTTGCGTGTATTGTGTAGTTCTTGCCTGATGATTTGTGATAATTTTGGTTTAAAGGCAAATTATATTTTATTTCATTGTTCAATTTGTAATATTCAAAGCAAATTGTCTTTTGTATGGTGATGGCAGAAATATGACTTATTTTCAATAATCCTGCAATGCATGTTGATAGTACATGTAGTTGCTTAATGCATACTGGAAGCTGAAAGTTGCTCAAGATATCTTATTTTGTTTTTTGATTGATTGTTTGGTTGTCTTTTTGCATTTACGACCATCTAGGAAAAGTAGAGGAATATTCTTGCAATATTTAAAGAAATACTGTTTAGCATGATTTTTAAATAAATTATAATGCAGATAACGACAATGTTGAATAGTCAAGAACAAAAAAGCTTTTCATGAGAAACTGCCTATTTTCATAATATACAAGATCATCCTTTTTTTCTCTGTGGTAATAAAAAACCTTGAAAGGTCCCCCCCCCCCAAAAAAAAGAAGAAATCCCCCGAAATTAAAAGATTGCACATACCATTTGCTAGTTGTATTGATCTTGGCAATGGTCATCACATGATGATGTATTGATCTGTGTGTTAGGTAGCTTAGCGAAACGCAGTGGTGCATAAAGACGTGGGGAAAGACCCCAAGATTAAATTTGCTTGTTTTGTTTGTGCTTCTAAAATTAGAATCAGACATATCTGAATAAAAGTTTTCATATTATTTTGCTTGAAAGTGTTTAAAGAGGTAAATACTGATTCTACGTCCTAAATGAAATAAAATTTTAATTTTGAATATTTTTGTCATATGCTTCTTTCCCGCGTTTTTATGCACTACAACGTTTCGCTAAGCTACCTTACCTGAATTGCACATGCAATTTAACTACTTGGTCTTTCTTCCCTATAATTCATTGTCTTTGTTCGAGTGTAATTATCAGATGTTGATGGTGCCTATGCTGTTGCACAATCATTTAAGGTTATGCGTTGCCTCACTGAGAAATTGTACCAAACCTCAAGAGGAACAAGATAATTTAAATATGAATCCATATTTCATCAAGGGTTGTCTTATGCACAAAGAAAATTGAATAATGAATTGCCAAATATACCAACATCTCACCAATTTTTTTATGCCTCCGCCCACCGAATGGTGCTGGAGGCATTATGTTTTTGGGTTGTCTGTCTGTCCGTCTGTCTGTACATCCGTCCGTCCTGCTTTCTTATTCAACCGATAACTCAAGAACCACATGAGGTATGAACTTCAAACTTCATACTAGTATGTATCACCATAGAAAGACGATCTGGTTAGATTTTGGGATACGTAGGGCAAAGGTCAAAGGTCATAGAGGTCAATTCTGAAATTGCAGGTTTTAGCCTTAACATGATATCTCAAGAACCATTTTATCTATTAACTTTACACTTGGAACTAGTATGCATCACCAAAATGAGACGAACTGATTAGATTTTTGTTCACGTAGGTCAAAGGTGACAGGTCATAGAGGTCATTATACAGGTGTATGTGAAATTAATGTATTTTTACCTTTGTTATCACCATATCTCTATTATTGTATTAACTATTTTGTATTCATGACTAGGAGGAGATAAAGTGATCAGACTTTTGGGTTATAAGGTGTAAGGTCAAATGTCAAAGAGGTCAATTAACATGAAATTAGATGCTTTTTATTCTGGTTATTACAAGATTTCAAGAACAGTTTGAGCCATCAACTGAATTTAGGCAGAGGGATATAGGAGATGCAGTCGCATTCATCTTGTTTTAGCACTCAAATGCTGTGGTGTTATTCTCTTTATTGTCAGATCTTATTTTCATATAAAGATTTATAAATTATTGCAGTATTGTTATACCACTCACCTAAAAAATAATTTGTATACAGCTAGAATGTATAAAATCAACCTCAAAACACTTTACCTGGCCTTAGGATTATGAAGGAAAACATGAAACCCCCTTGCGCGGAACCCAACTCTGAGTTTGGTTCCATGCGGGCCCTTTTTCGATACGAGCACGTTGTTGCTGTTGTTGTTAAATTAGTTTTTATGGTGCTTAATTCAATTTTGAATTTTTAACCGGAAATTGCGCTTATAAAAATGGAAAGATAATTTGAATGCGGGTTTAAATGAAGTGTATCTTCAGTCACTTTAATATTTTACGTAATTTGTGGGAGATAACAGAATGTCATAACAGAACGTTGTCCGTTTTTACGTATTTTCTGGCCAGCCCAGTTCTGTATGTTGAACAGGCTTCTCAGCTGACAGCCTAGGCCCCTCCAATAACAGTCAAGACCGTGTGATGCCTGTATAGGTGCATCGATTAGTCTCTTCACAAGTTGCTCTTTTGATTATTGGGAGTGTATTTCAACTTGCAATATCTCTTGATAAATCAACATTTGAAGCTGATATTATGAGTATAGTATATCGACATAGAACCCCTATTACAGAGCAAAATATTTTTAGGTGATTGTTACACATTAAATTAATTTTTATAGAGTAATTTTCATGTATTTTAGTGTTAGTGATCACTTTTTTCTTATTTATGAATAATGGTATTTATTATGGTGGTGGAAGATTTCTTTCTCTCTCCCATAATTATTGAGGTTAGCACTCTAAAAGGGATACTTTTGGATACATTTGGATCAACAAAATTATTAATTGATCCAACAATGACTTAAAGTATAGGCATTGTACAGTGTGTATTAAAAAAAAAGTAACGCTTTTGAAAGATATTTGAAATATTTTTTTCATGTCGATAGATGCCCAATAGTCTCTTCTATCAGGTGCCATTAACAAAGCAAATTTTTGTTCACGCTTGGGCAAGCACTGACCATTTTTGTCCAGAGTGTGAAAAATGACTTGCACCAAATTGAAAGAAGAGGGAAAATTAAACTAGCAGTCTGAATAAGTACTCCCATTCAAACAGATTGCTCTTTTGCATGAATTTATGATTATGTTCTTATAGTCTTGGAATTTTGTGTCAATTTTCTATCATAATTTTAATGATTTTATTGCTTTATGCATGAGTGAGAATTAATAGTGTGTAATTATTTCAAGATCTTTTAAGCACATTATTCACAATTCACAGACATATCAGATCTACATGCCAGTCATTCAGTCAAGAAAAGTATCAAAATAATGCATCTTCAGATCATTCAATCAATCAATCAGAAAATGAATTATATAATCAATCAAACAACAATTAACCAATCAATACTGTACATCAACCGATAGATCAGTCAGTCAATCAACCAGTCAATCAATAAGGTAATCAGTTAATCAACAATCAATCAATAATTGTTGTTCTATTGATTAATCAATTAATAAATCTATGCTCAAACCATCGATCAGTCAATCAACCAGTCAGGCAGTCCGGCAACTCTGTCAATCAATTAATCACATTGTAATTTAACAAATTATTCACAAACACATCAAAAGCACTTCCAAACCAGTCATTCAATCAAGAATGCCATATTAATCAGTTTTCAGTCAATCCATCTATCAATCAATCATTTAGTTAACCATGTTATGTGGTTTTGATGTGTCTGTGCTTAAAAAGATCTTGAAGTAATTACAAATTATTAATTCTCACTCATGCATAAAGCAATTAAATCATTAACATTATGATAGAAAATTGCCACAAAGTTCCTAGACTATCATAACATAATCATAAATTTATGGTAAAGAGCAATTTGTTTGAATGGGAGTGCATATTCGGACTGCTGGTTTAATTTTCCCTCTTCTTTCAATTTGGCGCAAGTCATTTTTCACACTCTGGACAAAAACGGTCAGTGTTTACCCAAGTGTGAACGAAAATTTGTTAAGCATAAGTCTTTGATAAGTCTACTCACGAGTCACTTTTACGCTTATAGAGAGTGTTATTGAAATTGCAATATATCTTTATAGAATAAATATTTAAAGCCCATATTTTGAATATAGTGTTACGACATGGATCGTCTAACATACAGAGCGAATTATATTTTGGTGATCGGTATGTATACATGCAAAGTGGTTGTGGAAATCTCTGCGTTTGATGCTTCCCACTGGTCTTTTTATTAATCAATGGATCACAGTCTTACATCATGTACGTGGGTGCATCTGTTCAATCACTTATCCCATTTCTCCAAAATTATAAAATTGAAAGGTAATTGCCAAAAGCATTGTAATGTGTCAACATGACTAGTGTTTTAAAAAATTTTTGTGCATGATATGAATTTATATAAGCAATATTATAAGCTAGTAATATGCATAGGGATTTAAAAAAAAAAACAATCGTTTGTGACAAAGTTCCTTGCAAAGTTTCAAGAGAAATGTTAACTGGTAGTAGAGGTGACATTGTATGCTTTGAGCAAGAAGGGTGTTACCTCATATCATTTAACCCAGAATTAACACTCTTCTGGCTCTCAACAAACAACATTCACATGGAAAAATATTCAAAATGAAGGAAAAGGATACATGTGTATTAAGTGTATCAATTTACCAATGTGTGATTAATATTTTTTGCTCTGATTTATATTAATGACGTTGAGCCCATAACATCTAATTAATCACTGATGGAGTTGAGCCCTGGGTTCTCCTACTGCGTTATGTCAGAGACATGTTACAACTCACCTAGTTTTGTTAATTGTTTTATATTTATTGTATACTTTTCATTTATTAATGAATTTTATTTGAAATGTGATTTGTAAATTTGAAGTAGTTCTGTAAAAGAGACAGTTCTTGTTGTTATCATTGAATGGATACTTGGCCCTTTGGGGCAATATTATACGTATAAGTGTTCAATTTTTTTTTGGCAGTTGAGTAAAGTAGGAATGTTTGTTCCTCTGTGGTTGTAAAAGTAATTGCATTTTATCAGTTTGTCTTAGAATGTGAGATAATTGGCCCTTAAAAGTGTAAAGAAAATTGGTCAGTGTTGAACGAGAAAAAAATAAATGTTAACTTTCTAAAAAAAATGAATAATTGGAATTCTGTTTTATGGTACAAAATGACTCTAAAATCATAGATACCATTACACCTTTTCAGAGCAATGTCAAAGGAATTCTGTATAAGTGTGACTACCCACTACCCATATTAGCTTGATTCTCATAACCATTAAGGTTTCTTTCTCAATCATTAAGGTTTCTTTCTCAATGTGTATTTTCTGAAGATACTTTGTAGACACTGTGGTACCTGTAAGATCAGGTTGAGTTCTGGATTACATGGTGAAAGAAATTGTCTCAAAACAATTGGGAAAGGTTGATCGTGTCTACATATGATTTGGTGTATACTCTGAGATTTTGGAATCGTCAAAATTATAAGAAATTGACCCAATCTTGCTTAAAAGGACATGCATTGCACCCAGTACAGAAATGGGTATATCATGTATATGGGATTGCACACGCATGTTGCATGAATGTTTGGCCCGAAAACTTCCGCTATTTCTCGTCATACATGTATTTTGAATATTAGGGCATTTCACGGGACATTTCTACTAATGATGTTCTTCCAGATTGACACACAAGAAATGAAAAAAAAAAGCTCCCAAATTATTTTTCCCCTCTCCCAGAACTCGACCTCCTCTTTAATTTGGTATCGAAGCTTCATCAAAAAATCTTTGGAGTTGTCTCGACTTTCGGTGTATACTGATCAACATGACAGTAACATGTTGAACTGAACGTTGTCACTGAATGAGGTAAACTTTGTGCTAGAGAATCAGAGGAAATGGCAGAGATTTTTCACTAAAGTCTTTGAATATAAAGTGAAATTTGACAGTAAAATTGATTGGTTTCATCTAATTACATATATGATAAGTTCCGAACTACTGTTGTGGTTCATACTGTATTCATTTTGTCCTCTATTGGCCCATTTTCATATCTCTTCTCTTGGCATCTTCCAAGGCTGCAAGAAGATTGTTCAACATAACAACTAATCTATGCCAACAGAATTCAGCCATGCAGTGGTTTTTGAAAAGTTCTTCCCAAGAAACTAAAAGGCGAAAGCAATGACCGGGTAATCAATATAACTACGTACAGTGTATACCGCGTTCTTCCCTGTGTATACAAAGAAAGAAGAAGGAGGAAAAAGAAAACGGTTTGATGTAAGTTAAATACTGGTAGGTGTCACAAATGTGTGAAATGTATCTGTAAAATTATTATCAAATAGTTTATATATTCGTAATAATGACTTAACTAAATAAATGAACTCTCTTTAAATATTTGGAATGAATACTCGCTTTATAATTTTTTGTTCAAAACCAGTTGTTATTCTAAAGATTTGAATATGGATCCGGTTGGCTCCCCCTAAATACATGTATATCGCATGAGACAGTGAGCACATCAAAAGAGCTTGATAGATGAATGTCAAGAGATAAAGATATAGAAGAAAGGACGATAAAATGTTAGAGAGAGATAAAATTAGAAAAGAGGATATGTAGAAAGAAAGAGAGAGGGGGGGGGGGGGTAAAAAAAGTAAAAATCGACAGAGAGAGAGAGAGGGAGAGGGGTGGGAAAGAGGGGAAAAATGGAGAGATAGAGAGACTAGTTCTATTTTTGATGTCTGCTGAGAAGTCTGTTCGATGTACAGAACCTGGCGGGCCAGAAAATAATGAAAAAACGGGCAACGGTTTGTGTCTGCAGCTTTTCATGAGTCTCCCCCAATCCCGCAAAAAAAATACAGTACAATAATGCAACTAGATGTACTGTATACAAGCGCCATTATAAATAATCCGAAAAGAAGAAGAAGAAGAAGAAGAAGAAGAAGAAGAAGAAGAAGAAGAAGAAGAAGAAGAAGAAGAAGAAGAAGAAGAAGAAGAAGAAGAAGAAGAAGAAGAAGAAGAAGAAGAAGAAGAAGAAGAAGAAGAAGAAGAAGAAGAAGAAGAAGAAGAAGAAGAAGAAGAAGAAGAAGAAGAAGAAGAAGAAGAAGAAGAAGAAGAAGAAGAGAAGAAGAAGAAGAAGAAGAAGAAGAAGAAGAGGGAGATATAGAGGGAGGGAGAGAGAGAAGGGCGGAGGGAGGGAGCAAAAGATTCGGAAACATGGAATAGTCGTGCACACGAATAAATCATTTTACAATATGATTTTAATAATTTATAACTTCTTTATTTTACAAAAAATATCAATTATGGTACGAATATAATACATAATAATACTCAAACACATGTATGATAATATACTTTTTAGAAAATATCTATAAGCTGGGTTTTCGCCGTTTAAAAAATGCATGCAGTGAAACCTAACTCCTGTACGGGGAAAGACAAAACAGCAAATCAAACTGGTGAAACACTCCGGTGGCGCCGTGGTTGAGTGGTGGAACATTGGTCTGGTAGAGGGGAGTTTCTAGGTTCAAAACCAAATCACTTTTGGTAGGTGCCCATACACAAATTTGTTATAGAAGTAGGGTAAAATAAACAAATATGATACCTGAAAAATCAAGCTGATGAAGATGATCTCGAAATGACAGCAAAGTTATCGTTGTAATACTAAATACATTTTCGTATCATTACAATACACGCGTCCTACAATGCTTGGCAAATGAGCAAAAAATTTTACCGAATTTATAAAGAGACAACAAGAGTAGAAAAGACAAAACATTTTATTCTATCAGTAGCTTTCTTAGGATTCGAAGAGCTCCGAAATATTAAAGCTCGCTTTAATAGGGATAAATGTGATGAATTTACATGACACCTGGGTCCAGTTTCATAAAACTTGTTATCAGTAACAAGTTACAATAATTGTTATAAGGAAATCCTTGAATCTGATTGGTTGAGAGCGAATGCATGTATGTCATACAAATGAGGCAGTTGTCTTGATAATAAGTTTTATGAAATGGGGCCCTTATTTCTAAGCATTTTGGTCACAGTATGGTCTTTATACAAAATAATACATGGAGGTCATTCTACGACACGTGTACCTAGAATACTGATTGAGATTAATTACAGCGTGAAAAGCGAGAATAAAACAAAAGTTTGAAAGACGAAAGCTCTATACGGTGCGTCCCAGAAAAAACGAAACCGAGATTTATCGATGTTTAATTATATCTTAATCATAATTATGATTAATAAATGACACATATTTGTAAAGCTTGGATCCTCTTCTTTCATTTGATGCCACTCATTATGATACATACTTCACGCATGAGTGAATAAAGACAATATGAAGCAGGGCTACCAAAAAGTCGTTTGGCCAATGATATCTGAATTTTAAAGAGACAATCGCATTTCTAGAAAGTTCATTTTCTGCCCTTTCATATGATACCTCAATCGGGAAAAATGAGCCGGGGATGACAAAGCTCTGTTGGTGTAAATTGATGCTTGTATTTCCATGATTTATTAAAGGCTCCCAGATCGTGTCCATTCTGTTACCAAAAATACTCGTTGCTCTGTTGTTAACTGCATGGTCAAGAAGGTTTAATAATGAAAACGTACCTCACTATCAATCAGCTTTTATCATTTTGTACTCACCACTCCATTTTGTTGACGATTAGCCATGCAGGAAGTCTATTGTCTTATTTTTGTTTATTGCTAGGACAGGCAGCCAGTGGAAACGGATTCGTTTAATAAATCATGAAAATGCAAGCATCACTTTACACCAACAGAGCTTTGGCATCCCTGGCTCATTTTTCCCAATTGAGGTGTCATATGCAAGGGTAGAAAATGAACCTTTTAGAAATGTGATTATCTCTTTAAAATTCAGATATCTTTGGCCAAACGACTTTTTGGTAGCCCTGCTTCATGTTGTCTTTATTCTAGTATTCACTCATGCGTGAAGTATGTATCATATGAGTGGCATCAAATGAAAGAAGAGGATCCCAGCTTTAAAAATATGTGTCATTTATTAATCATAATTGTGATTAAGATATGATTAAACAACGTTAAATCTCGGTTTCGTTTTTTCTGGGACGCACTGTTCAATATTGATACGGAATACTGGAATTAGTGTTTGAAACTCACGGTGTTTTAGCTTTAAATTTTGTGCTTCTTTATGGTCCTTCTCAATATCGTATGCTTATTATCAACCATAAAATGATATAGTTATAAGAATAAAATAATAGTTGCAAAATTTGCCAATGAAATGATGGACTGATAAAAAAGAAAGAGAAAAATTTGGCCCTGTAACATAAACAATAATCCAGTGTACACTGCCCAATGTCAATCATTCATCAATCATCCACTGAGCTTAATTCTACGAACTATTAGAATACTGTGGAATAAAAGGTGCAAAGTAAGTCAGGCACATCATAATAAAGTGATAATGAATATTAAGTTATTAGATACATCCAAACAATGTACATTGAAATAAGAGGCATGGTGCAAACATAAATATATTGATTCATGTGCACTTGCAATTATAGTTTGAACAAGTCTCAACAAACACTGAATATAAAGAATTGAAAATTTACAATTGGTCACTTAATATGTTTTCTTGCACACAAAAAGTTAAAACAACTTGGTTTTAAACTAGTAGTGTAGTAGTAGTAGTAGTAGTAGCAGTAGTATTAGAAGCAGTACTAGTATATGTATAGTAGCAATAATAGTACTAGTAGTAATATCAGTAGTAGTAGTAGTAGCAGCAAAAGTACAAGTAGTAGTAGTAGTAGTAGTAGTAGTAGTAGTAGAAGTAAGAGTAGTAGTATGGTAGCAGTAGGAGTGGTGGTAGTAATATTATTATTAGTAGAAATAGTAGTTGTAGTAGTAGTAGTAGTAGTAGTAGTAGTAATAATAATAGCAGCAATAGTAGTAGTAGTAGTAGTAGTAGTAGTAGTAGTAGTAGTAGTAGTAATAGTAATAATAGTAGTAGTAGTAGTAATAGTATTATTATTATCATTTTTATTATTAGAGTAGTAGTATAAGTAGCAGCAGTATTAGTAGGACCAGTATAGTAGTAGTAATAATAGTACTCGTAGTACTACTACTACCACTAGAAGTAGTAATAGTAGTAGTAGCTGTAGTAGTAGGAGTAGTAATCATAGTACTACTACTAGTAGTAATAGTAGTAGTAGTAGCAATAGTAGTAGTAGCAGAATGTAGTGGTGTTATTATTATTATTATTATTATTATTATTATTATTATTATTATTATTATTATTAATTATTTTTTTTTTTTATTATTATTATTATTATTATTAGTAGTAGTAGTAGTAGTAGTAGTAGTAGTAGTAGTACTACTAGTAGTAGTAGTTGTAGGTAGTAATAGTAGTAGTAGCAGCAGAAGTAGTAGTAAAGTAGTTGTAGTACGGTAGCAATAGTAGTAAGAGTAGGAGAACTAGTAGTAGTAGTAGTGGTAGTAATGTCGCGTTATTGTATTATCATTATTAGTAGTAGTAATAGTAGTAGTATAGTAGTATTAGCAGTAGCAGTAGTAGTAGTATCAGCAGCAGTAGCAGTAGTAGTAGTAGTAGTAGTAGTAGTAGTAGTAGTAGTAGTAGCAGTGGTAGTAGTATGGGTAGTAGTAGCAGCAGTATTTATAGTACAAAGATAAGTAGTAGAAGAAGTAGCAGCAGCAGCAGCAGTAGTAGTAGTAGTAAATAATAGTATTTGATAGCACCATCAATGAGTGTAAAGTACATGTATAACTAGAAGTTGTAGTAGAAGAAGAAGCAATAATTTTAGAAGTAGTACGGGGAGGACAAGGAGGATGAAAGAGAGGTATGGGTAGTGGTGGTGGTAGTAGGAGTGGTATTAGGTAGTAATGGTAGATGCTGTATTGGCAGTAGTATCACTCCTAGAATTAATAATGGCAACAGTAATAATATTAGTTATATTAGTTACATAGTTACATTAGTAGGTAAAGTTATAACGGTAATAGTCGTAGTTGCAGTAGTAGTGCTAGTCGTATTAGTAGTAGTATAAGAGGAGGAGTAGTAGTAGCAGCCATTGGCGTAGCTAGGATTTTTTTTTTACAAGGGGGGCAAATTCTGCTTGAAGGGAGACCCGTATTTTTTTGTTCTCGCCAGCCCTCCAAAACTCGCTCGGGGGGGGGGGGGGGGTTCCCAGCCCTAAAAAAAAGTCGCTCAGTGGGGGTGTTTAACACATGTTTTCCTCCATAATTCTCTGACAAGGAAAAAAATATATTAAAAAAAAAAATCTCAAAAAAAAAAAAGAGTTTTCAGGAGGGCACTCTGCCCCCCTGCCCCACCCCTCAGCTACGCTAGTGGTAACAGCAGTAGCAGTTTTACGTGTAGTACATGTACTAGTAATAGTAGTATCACTAGTATCACTACTATTAGCTTAGTAGTGACAACATGAGTAGTTATAGTACTTGCAGTAGTAGTAGTACATGTAGTAGCAGTAGTAGTAGTAGTAGTAGTAGTAGTAGCAGTAGTAGTAGTAGTAGTAGTAGTAGTAGTAGTAGTAGTAGTAGTAGTAGTAGTAGTAGTAGTAGTAGTAGTACTAGTATTAGTAGTACTAATACTTGAAATAGGATATAGGCCCCGTTGCATAAAACTTACCATTAACGGTAACTTTGCCATCAATGGAAACTCCCACGGAAACCTTGATTTTGATTGGCTGTTGAGTGATGTTACCATGGAAGTTACTTGATAGCAGAGTTACCATTAATGGTAAGTGTTATGCAACGGGGCCATAGTCGTATAAGTAATGGTATTATGTTTTTTTTATTATATTTTTTTTTTTGAAATGTTTATAGAAAATATAATGGACCAAGATAAGTTTAGATGGTTATATAAAAGACTCAAAATTTTGTTGTTTTTTTCCTTCTCAAAGCCATAAAGGGAGTACTACATTTTTCCATTAATACTTAATGTTGTAATGTTATTAAAAATTTAGGCTCCCCACATTTTACATTTTTTCTTCTTTTTGCGAGTCATTCATATATCTCTCAAACCTTTTACCTATTTATTGTACATTGTACAGTCAAACCTGCTTTAGCGACCACCTGTATAGAAAGTCCACCTGTCTATAAAGACCACAATTTCTGTTTCCCTTGAACAGCATTTCCCATTGAAACATGTATTAAAGGAACCTGTCTATAAAGACCACCTGCTCATAAAGACCGCTTTTCTTGTCTCCCTTGAGTGGTCTTTATAAACAGGTTTCACTGTACTTGATTTGAGTTCTTTACCCTTATGTTTTGAATTGGACAAATATGTAAAATCATTTTTGTAAACATTGTTTTGATGTAAAAGTGGAACAAATAAACTTCAAACTTCAAGCTTCAAACTTCAAATCGTCTGTGTCAGTCTCTTTTAAACATATTCATCATCATTTTGAAAAGCAGCTAACTTGACGGTGGGAATTTATTCTCTGCAAAATGGAAAAAAGCATAAAGTTCAAGAAAATTGATTTATTTAGTTGCATAGTCTTATATATGCTCTGGGCTTCTGAAGTTTTAGAAGATGCCACTTTTGGAGACAGTCCCATTATATTCTCACTCTCCATTTTTTTAAATGTTTGGATCCTCGCTACAGTCTTTGCAATTGCCATAAGTGAAATCAGGATTTAAACTCACTGCAACGTTTTTCTTAATTCGATGTTTGAAGAGAGAGAGAGAGAGAGAGAGAGAGAGAGAGAGGGAGAGAGAGAGAGAGAGAGAGAGGAGGGGGGGGGGGGATAGAGCAGACATATGAATTCAAGGGATATGTTTACCGTTATAGTATAACTATACACTTTTTCTCACTTTCTCAACGCGCTTCCCAAAACAGATTATCAAAGTACCATTTTAATCTCGTCATGGGAAAAATATATTCAAAGGAAATCGTTTTATACTTCGCAAGGGCGACCAATGACGCGTTTCCTATGACTATCCTCACATTCTTACCTTTACAAATCTTTGGTTTGTGATGCAATTAATATTTATGCAGCAATTTACATAATTTATATATAGCTTCTAAGGCATAGCACAGCAGCACACATGAGCATGTTGAGAGAGGTTCGTGAAAGATTAGATCCCGATCTCAGGAAGAGCGTGCAAACATTACATCTTTGAGATTAATATGTCTATTTTCTCCCTTTTTTATTACTGAGCAAGGGTATCACTAGAGCAGAGAGGTGGGGTGGCAGCCCCCATTTAAAACTTCTGACATCAAATCCTGATTCTTCTTCTTTTTTTTTTTCTTCTTTTTTTTTTTACCATTGCCCGTAATCGCTTTTGGCCTTTTAGCTTTTTTTTTTCTATTGAGTGTCGGATAGTTTTTTTGGGGAAAAAAATCTTCTGTAAACTATTGATAAATTTCAAGATCTTGTACCCTGTTCCAACCCCCTCCCCTCTTGGGAAATTAGACAAGTTTGTACCCCCCACCTTTAAACTGGTCTAGTGACGCCCCTGCTGCTGAATTTAAAATAAAATGATAAAGTAAAGGCCTATACGACGACGCTACCTGCCCACCAATTTGTAGCCGGTTGAGTTTTCTCTGATTGCAGGCTTGCAATACCCCACAACTTTGATTATTATGCATATTTATGACCATTTGCGTCCGCAATACACAATAATCTTCATTTTAACCATTTAAAAGTATTTTTCTGTCGTCATTTCTGGATTTAAAAAAAAATATATAGTCGAGTCGTCGTGATCAAAAGGTGTACGATGGCCCTAACGATCAACCAACACTATACACTGCACACACAAAAAAAGTACTGGGTAAAAATGCCCCAACCCGAGAGTAATTGTGTCCGATCAACTTTCGGCAATTTTAGGCCAAACTCAGTCAATAAATTGTCTAAAATTGGCCTGACACAGAATTATCCACATGCTACCCATTTTTATTACATTTTTTTTAGAGCATAGATCAATCTCCTCGGTCTGTTGGCACTTAACTCTTTCAAACAAAACTAGTTCACTCTCTTGGATATCTTTCTCTAATGAAGGAGCTTCAATCTAATTCAGCTTCTTGATATAAAAACACCTCTATATATGTACAATATGAAACTAAGCACAATTTTGCTTCTTGCTAATTCAGTCAGATGCCGAACTAACATCATAAAAGGCGATCCTGAAATTTAAATGGCATGAGGTACATAAAATGATCCTAAAAAGGGAAATCACTGTCTTCCATCATACTATGGTAATAGCTACCCACTCTCGTTCCCTATAGCTCAGCAGCCTGCTGCCTTCTGAGAGTAGAATGGATATAGCACAGGTGGTTTTAGGAATTAGCGCCTTTCAGTGGCTTTTCATAGAATTTTACCATCATCTTATGTATTGCTATCGGTGTTTAGAATACATCACGCTACATAATTATTGGCAAAAGCCATGAAAGCTTTACATTGCTCTAATGGCGTCAAAATATATGCATGAGTTTTGCCGATACAATTATCTTGCAAGGCAGCTGGATTATTTACATTTTTACCACGTCAGTTTTCATAAGCTGATTTCTATAATTAGACCTTCCATTTATTTTTGATAGCCGCTCAGCAATTGATATTGTTACTGTAACCAGACGCTGTATTCAATCATTAAACAGTCGTGTTGATTCCACGTCCAATTTTAGAACTGGGCCCCGTTTCATGAAACTTGCTTTCACTGACAATTTACAATAACTGTTATAAGCTACTGAAATCCTTGCATCAGATTGGCTGAGAGCAAATTTGTCGGTAAAAATCACTGACAAGACACTTGATGAAACGCCCTCAGAATGTTACAAGTTTAAAGGGTTGGTCACATACCAATATTTTGATAGTGATTACGATAACGATGAAATTGTAAACTGTACAAAATGTATTGGGTCCCAGAACAATCGGTGCTGAAGGCTATTAGCACGTATCGGTGAGCACCATACATTTTTTCTACATAGGCCGATTTTATCGTCATCAGATCGTGCATATGTGACCAGCATTTAAGAGTTATATGGATGCGGTGGGATTTTCTATATTATTTTCAGGACACGTTGCTGAAAACGGGACCCTCGTTTAATAACACTCTCCTACCTTCCTAAGTCCTAAGGTTGGTTGTCAGATGCTGACCAGTTGCCCCAAGAGTTTTGTTTAAATGGTATAGGCATATCGATAATTAAGCTTTTATCTCAAAGATGACTGTCATGATTGTGTAGACACGATATTCAATGGCATTCGAACCAAACATCCTCATCAATAGAAATACACTGATGAAATGGTACGCTTTGTAACCTGCGAATGAAAGCTCTCTCCAGTATTGTTATGATGATCATGATGATTTTATTTATAAGTTCTTAGATATTTACCCCTCGAATTCATGGCAGTACATGTATTGACATAATGAATCAAGACATCACAGATGCATTATTCATTATCTTTTTTCGATTGCATATGTATATTCACTCCATGAGATCAGCTAGACTCACAATTGGTGTCGAGAGTCTTTTTACCCCATTCATCGGCGATGTCTCGGCGGAGGTCAACTCGTCGATGACATTCAGCGGTGTAGTCATCATAGTCGACATCGACGGCAAGCCCGTGGAGACAGACGATATGGGTTCGAGCTGGAGGCCGAGAGGGCCATTGATGCCGGTGGAGAAGCACGAGGCACGCTTCGGTAGGTTCGTGTATGAGGTATATCCGTCTGAACTGTCACTGCGACCTACATAATACGGTAGATGCGGAGAGGGGGGGGGGGGGGGGGGTGGAGAGAGGAAGTGGGAGGGAAGGTGTAGACATTGTGGTAGGAAGAAGTTATTTGTTAAATCGATTGAAATCGTCAAATTTCACATGTAAAGAGAGAGAGAGAGAGACAGAGAGAGAGAGAGAGAGAGAGCGCGCAAACAGCGGGAAGGTTCATGCTTTCTAGACATTATGTTTTATTTAGGAGATGTCGAGTACTGAGTTGGGAAATTTTCAAAGTGAACTATAAATGTCGAAGAATTGAATAATGTAGCAATATATATTATAAACTAAGAGAGACTATACCTCGCTGCCATCGAATATTGTTGTTTGTTGTTGCTGTTGTTGTTGTTGCTTTTTTTTGGGGGGGGGGGGGGTGCTTCCCTCTATATACTGCCGCGTCTTACGCCTATGCCTATAATGTATGTATGTTTTCTGTCCATTTCTGTCCATTGACAGAGATTCGAACAAGCCTTGATAAAATATTGAAGAAAATTATCCCAATATCCGTGACAGACCTCTACCAAATACCAAGAGTGCACACTCTGAAAGGTGTGATAATGAATTTTGAAAAGTACAGCCATTTAAACTACTGAACTATTTTTCTTTTGAAAGGTGGAAATTTAAAAAAAATCATTCTCAACGCTATATATGTTATGACTTTTTCTGAGTAGAGTACATGGATACACTTCCACACACAAGGCCATACCCATGGAAACACTTCATGTATGCTGAATAATCAATAGCATCGTGAAGTGTGACTCTTATTTCTAGACGTGTTCACCATGTCCACTTCATTCACGTTTACCGTTACAAAAAGCGGGAAGGTGACGAATAACTAAATAGCTCCATTTATACTGCTCTCATATCCATCCCAGTAGATAACTATTGCGCCTACAAAGTACTATATTAACATAACCAACTTGTTTTTATTAGTAGCCAAGATGCCCTAAGGGTTGCGATCGAGTGACACAGTTACTACCCTATATAGTTTTTGCCGAGATACCTCAAGGCGCTGACGTATTCACTGGACCACGACACCAGTCCTCTACCGAGGAGTTACTAGGCAAAGCAACTCCTTGCCTTGACCAATGTCACAAGAACCGACGGCAGGAATAGAAAGGCGCAAAAAAGAAAAGAAAAGGAAAATGAATGTTGCCTTGTTACAATTTAAACAAACATCAACGGGAAAAAGCCAGTTCGTAAATACGATATGCGCATGTGCAGATAAAGGTCATTTGTACCGAGGACAATTGACCTCTATACGCGTTCATAGTGTGTGCATCAGTATGATTTTACGTGTTAAGGCCACCGCACACCTTTTTTTTAAAAGGTCTGCGATCCGATTTGTGAAATAAATTGCTATGGCATTAAATATTGGCATTTTAACAAATGAAATCTACCCTATTCAGGTTCTGAAGTCGGCAGTCGTACGATTTTTGTGACGTCACTACGACTCGGAGCCGACTTGGCCATTCCACCTACTTGAAAACTCGGCGAAGGCCGTATTATCAATTTTTACTATCTGTATGACTATTCAGACCCTCATAAAACAGTACTTATCGTTTTTAAATGATTTGTCAAATGATATTACATTTTCTTCTGAAATCGGATAGCAGACCGATCGTAAGGTGTGCGGTGGCCTTAACAAGTAGCGCGTCCACGGCCACCAAAACAAATGCGTGTGCGGGTACAAATTGGGGTCAGTTCAGGGTCATTTTTTACCATGTAGTAATTACGAACTGGCCTATTGTAGTAAAATATATTGTGAAACGTAGTAATGAAGTTGCATGCATGAAACGAAGAAAACAATACTTCACTAGCTTCAAAACACAAAATGATAGCTAAAATTGAGTCAGAGCTAAGCTAGGTTAACCCTTTCAAGACAATTGACCACATTTTGTGGTTTGGCTCAATAACTTTTGATCCAGAGCTCTCAAAAATATACCAGATGCCAGAGTAGAAAGAGCAAAATTTTCTGTACACACTATGTCCATTTTTATTGCATGACCATATTGCATTTGATGCCAGGAATTTTAAAAACAAGAATAAGCTTTGAGATCCTTAAATTGGCAACACATTGAGAGGTTTAAAATCATTGTTTTTCATCAAAATTGGCAATTTCTTTCAACTATTCAATAAACTTCTAACCATGTATATTGTTTTCAAAGACATTACACCTTATTTGAACCATGTAGCACTAAAAGAAAAATATTATTGTTGCCAATTTGCAGAACAAAACGTGATCAATTGAGCTCTTAAATAATTCCTGTCCTGAAAGGGTTAAGTGAGAAAGATTCCAACAGCAAATTCAAGGAAAGAAAGTTTCGGAAGCATATGGGAGATGGAAATCCGATCACATTTTCGGCATTAGTCACGTGTTATGATGGAAAATATGATTTAAAAATGGTATTGCATCCATAATCCAAAACGAAGGTTTCAATTTGATTGAAACTAAATCCGATTTGGGATACCACACTTTTTAAGTCCGTTTCCTCGCCTTATTTTTAGCTGTGTAAATATTATTTTGCAGCCTATGTTACGCATAAACATGCAGGAGCAAATTATGTAGCTAAAATTGTGATCATGGAATTATGCTTTGTTTTGGAAAAATAAAATTGATACGGTACTTCGGGGGGGGGGGGGGGTACTTGCGATGGGAGATGAAATGCTCTAGAATAAGACTTTCAATTTTATTGTGCTTGTGTTATTCTTGTGTGAGAGGCTTTAAGAAAAAAATGATTAACAGATGATAAAAAGGTAGGATATGCAGAGGTGTTGCCTGACAAATTTCCAAGATGCAAATTAAAGAAAAAAAAGAAAAGAAAAGAAAAGAAAAGATTATCAAATTTTCATTTTTTCATAAAGTTTGACGGGAGGTGTGAGGGTAGGGGGGGGGGGTCATTTTGTACAAAAAAGTTAAAATTTTAATACTAGACTGGCAAAAGTTATTGCTTCCAGTTTTGAATTATTCGTAGAAGACTTTTCTGCACTTTCATTGCTTGTCTGTGTTTATTTTATAAAGCCCGTATGTGACGGGGTTGAGGTTGGGGGTGGAGGTGGGGGGGGGGGGGGTGAAACGCTCTCTAATATCCAGCAGACCCCATTCCCCAAACAATTTGTGTTAGAGGGTTGGAAGCTAAATCTAACTATGGCTATGTTGTGTTTGTGTCTATAATTAGGGTGTGTGAGTTGGTATAGTCCTAAATATCGAGAAGGGGGGGGGGGATGAAATTCCCTTCAACAACAAGCACATCCCAACCCCAAAAACCTTGTGTGTTAGAGGGTGAAGTTGCAAGCTAAATCTAACTACAGCTATGTTGTGTTTGTATCAAATCAGAGTGAGTTGTCTGTCCATTTATATATCGCAGCTACTATACAAGTAAAAAGTGTCGAGACTGGAAGGGGACGCCCTCGAAAAAGGACACCCCTTCCTCGAAATCTCGCGTGTTATAGAGCAGTAGAGGGTGAAGTTGCAAGCTAAATCTAACTATAGTTACGCTGTGTTTGTGTTTATAGAATCCATTCTCAAACGCTGCGAGGAATACCAGGAACGAACCTCTTGCTTCTGACATGTCAATTTTACGGCCCATGTAGCAACGAGTTGTCGGCCATTTACCTCTCTTGATAGAACGCATAAACCACATCACGAAGGGCGTGGTACTTATGGTGTAAAGGATGGGGTTGAGAGCACTGTTGATTGGCAGTACAAATACTACGATCCAGCCGTACAACGTTTCTGAAGTGCACAAAAGAAGAAGAAAAACCAGATTGATATGATGAAGAATAATGTAAAGGTGTATATATATATATATATATATATATATATATATATATATATATATATATATGACATTGATATGTTTTGATTAATGCGTTGTATAAGATACCGACAGATTGTCCCTCTACTAAAATTATAAGGAAAGGGAAGACAGAATAATCTCGTAGATAATTAACGTTGATTGCCTACTCTTTTGTGGTTAATTATGCTCAATCTTTTCCGTAATAACTTTAACCCTTTCGAGACGATTGACCACATTTTGTGGTTTGGCTCAATAACTTTTGATTCAGAGCTTTAAAAAATATACCAAATGCATGAGTAGAAAGAGCAAAAATTGCTACACAAACTATGTCTATATTTGTTGCACAATCCTATTGCGTTTGATGCCATGAATTTTTAAAATGAGAATAAGTTTTAAAATCTTTAAATTGGCAAAACATTGAGAGGTTCAAAATCATTGTTTTGTTTTTTCAAAATTGGCAATTTTAAAAACTTTTCGACAAAATCATAAATCATGTGTATTGTTTTCGAAGACATTACATCTTATTAGAACCATGCAGCACTGAAAGAAAAATATTATTGTTGCCAATTTGAAGAACGAAAAGTGATCAATTTAGCCCTTAAATGATTCCTGTCCTGAAAAGGTTGAAGCGTGTCTCCTGAACCATCCCTATCATTATATTATCTCATTTCAGATTAAACTGTGCGATCATTTGATTTATTTTCCATTAAGTAACAGCGTAACATGGTATAGAGGTAATCATATTCTGCTGCGCAATCATCTTTTTCTGCAATCCATACGCTAAAGGTGCACCGACCCGTCAAAGATTTGCAAGGGCCCATTCAGTATGAAACATCACACCACTGTATAGTCACGAAGTGCTTGCCTAATCAAACATACAAAAGGGAAAGTAAAGTTGGTTTATCTTTTTGTTTTCCAACAAAATTCATCTGGAAATCCATTACATTAACCGGAAGTGATGTTGGTTGGGAAATAAGGTAAACCGCTAAGATATCTTGCGTTTTATAATGATCTAGAGAAGACAACCACAGTTTCCTTCCTCTACTCTTTTAAAAGCAAATTGAAATGCTAGTCGCGCTACTGCGATAATTTTCTAAAGTTACAGGTTTATCAGTTATACATCGGAAACGAAGGAGTTTCTTATAACCAGACGAATTCCCTCTTGAATACTAGACCTGGGTAAACTACCCGTGACAACTATGATGAAGTCAGGATCGACTTTCCGCTGTCACCCCAAAAGGTGCATATAACAATTTGTCACTATTGGCCCAGCCCTGCCATGCCTGCTGTTGGGGGTTGTTGTTGAATGATCACTTTTAATAATCATGCTTTACCCAAAGGCCCGACATAGTTTCAAACCCGGACCCCATCCACACCAACCCTCTTCCCCTTGTTATTAACCCATTGCCTACGGGAACCGGTTCATCCCTGTATTAAGCCTATTGGAATTAGAGAATTCAGTAGTCAACGGATTAAATCACTGCTCTACCATTGGTCCCTCGCGCCAATTGCTCCTTAGGAAACTGCAACAATATGCCCGTATTGTCTAATTGTAAACAGCTGGAGGGGGGGGGGGGGGGGTTGGATGATGGGAATGGTAATTTTTATTGAGGGTATAGATGCCTGTTGAGTAGTTCTCAGAGGATATTGTTGTCATAAAAGGCATTTGTTTACTTGGATATTGTCCTAAGGGTTAGTTTTCCGGAGGTATATATTGGTCGTAAAGATATTGGTCTAAAAGCAAACCAACGATATATATATATATATATATATATATATATGATAAACTAACTACAAAGAGGGTTGTTGCCATTACGATTACTAGCACAACCATCTACCAAGGGCCAGGGGTGCGGGGGGGGGGGGGTCGGATATTATCCATCTATTAAACTTAAAAGAGATAAACGATTCTATTAATTTCGCAGTACACTTACCAGAAATAACAAAATCACAAAGTGACACCACTTTAAGAATTGCGATGGGCAACCAGCATAAGGAATCGGTGAGAATAATGAAGAAGAAACGTTTAGCATACGCCATATCACCTTTCATTCCACACTGTGCTGCTGCTCTTCTTGTCCTTCTAATGCTAAGAAACATACCTGCGAAAGAAAACCAGAAATAATGGGCTGATCATCCGGAAATTCCACGGAAGAGGTAGCTCCGTTGCAATTTTGACGTAGGAAAAAGTTTAATGTTACAGAATTAAAATCAACACACAGAAAAAAATGTGAAATGTCAAAAATAGAGAATGAGAAAGAAAGAGAGATGATTAATCACTGCATACCTCCTTTTATCAAAAGTGTATCGGGGGATATGTTAGGATAAAGAAAATGGCCTAAAATACATTTCACTAGCAAACAAAACAAAACTATATTTCAAACCGAATTTCGGGAAGAAAAAAAAATCAATATTCGGTGGTGTAAATATATTCTTGGTATAACTCTCAAAAGTAGTAATATCGGCGTTGTTGCTGAGCTTGGAAGATATCCTCTTATCATTGAGATTTTAACTTAAACTCGTACAAGTACTGGATTGACAAGATAATATATTGTATGATAGTTATAGTGAAAACAAACGATTACATGAAATAAAGAGGGTGAAGTTAGAAACCTAAAAAAGATTTTAGACACTGTAGACATCAGCTGTAATGATATAGAAATGTGTGAACCAGATGGTGTAAAAATGACACAAAACAACTTCGTCTCCCACTGTGAGGGTAAGCTACAATATATGTTTAATAACCAAACAAATGTTGATCTTTTCCATGACAAAAACAATGGAGAGAGTAATAAACTGCGGACAAATCGATCATTCAAGATTTCCGTCAAAGAAGAAATTTGTCTCTTGCTGATAGAAACATAAGACAAAAACATCTGCAAACTTCGCATAAGCTCACATAACCTACCAATCGAAAAAGTAGATATCATCGCCCTCACAAAATACCAGCGAATTTCCTTTTTTGTGTAGAATGTAGTATACAGACAATAGTAGACGAATTCCATTATGTCATGCAATGTGAGAAGTTTAGAATAGGAAGAGAACTGTTTTTTTGATAATCTTAAAGCACTCAGTGATAACTTTGCAAACATAAACAGTTTCGTGGACCCCCATGGAAACCAGCTTTGCTGTTAGGGTGTTCCGCCCCTTAAAAGGAAAAAGAAATGAAAGGAATGAAAATGAATGAAATGAAAGGAGGAATTCATATGTATAATGTCACTCAGAGAAGACGAGAAGACGCTCTCATAAAAGAATTTGTCAGTTTTGGGCGAGATACTATTGATCAACGTGGTAACTTGTGTAAATTGTTTAGTCTTAGCCATATTGTATAAATATAATAATAATAATAAAAATAATAATTAAACATTTTTGTATAGCGCATAACACACAGGCAAATTTGCATGTCTTTATGCACTTTATACAAATATATGTATGTAGTTATTTTATTGGCTCTTTTTCTCATCAGCTTACTCTACTTGTACATAATCTGACAATTTATTTTTAATAAAAGAGCATGTCTAGTTGATTAATTATGAGTATTTGTTTTTCTTTTTGTTTATGTTTTGAATGCTATACTCACGATATATTGTTCTGTTTTTGTCATGTGTTACTGTTATTATTATTATTGTTCTGATGATTGATGTTATAGTCGAAAAAATATTGCTGGATATTTCAATTAAGTTTAATGAATATATACATACATACACACACACATACATACATACAAAATACATACATACATTTTCTCACGATGCTGGTGGGGATAGATTGACGAGTAAATTATATCTGTTTTCAAAAATGAATCATTCATTCATTCAGAACGGAAAGAAAACATGAGAGCAGCGAAGAAGTAATAGTACAATTTTACTTTCTGCCATTTCAGAAAATCCGAGCACTGACATGTCGGATGGAACGGTAGATCTACAGTGATTATGGTAATGAGATTGGAAAAGAAGGGGAGAAAAAATCCGCCTTGGGCAATTACATGCTTCTAAAAGGATTTGTCGCGGGTATGAAAATAATACTGGCTTTCATTAAGAAACGCTTAGCGGACAGAGAGATCATGTTAAGGACCACGCTGGTGAACTGACACAATGATTGATTAGAAAAAATATATTAGAAACTGATGGAAATCTTATTCTGGATAGATGGACATGCAACTCCTAAAAGTACTTCATGATTTAAAAAAAAAGCCTGCATGAAGTGTCGCCAAATATATATAAGCACTAGTAATAACAGAGACAAAAAAATAAACAATTGCAAAAGAGATCTAAAGTTCATTTACTTATTAACAGCAAAAAAAAAAATCTTTTTAAATGTAGAATTAATGCAACATGCATGCTTGAATGCTTATCTTTTCAAGATCTTTCTAGTCTAACGACAACGGAAGAAAACAATAATCATTGATTTGCATTTTTTTACATTTGTTGCGATCGTTAAAAGACTAAACTGCAATATACCCGAAATGATGACATTAACAAGAACATCAATCACCGAAAAATAGAAAATTTTCCCCGAAATCGATCAAAAATATAAAATGTAATGGAAGTCAAACATGTGAATAGCTGGAAGAGTGATAATTTTTTTTTTCTTTAAATATTTAATTGCTACAGAAGCTTAGTTGCAAATATCTGATTGGAATTCAGTCGTTATGCCCATACATGTTGCTGATATTGTTATTCTTCTTGCAGTTAGTGCATCATACAAAGTCGTTGAACTATTCTTGAGACAACATTAATAGACTGCGTTTGAAACCCCAGTCGGGTGTACATGTATATGAATATTTGAAATATTATAAATAATTCTTTATATTGTAACACACTATAGGGCTATTGACCATGCGCGAGAAAGATTCTATGCATTCAATACTATTTCCCGAGGGATGTTAAAGATAAAAAAAAATGAAGGCCTGCTCAAAGCAATTGTAGGTTTTACCTTATTGCTACGAGGAAATATCTTTAAAGAGAAATAAATTCTCTTTTTGTGGTTGCACGATCAATCATAAACACATTTCATTAGTAAAGAACTATGCTTCAAATATAGTCATAACCACAAACAACGAGCGAGAGGGTTTTGATATAATTAATGTTTGTTCTCCTTGCCAATGGGTTCTTGCCAATTAATTCCTTCCATGAAAAATTAGAGAAAGAAGAGGACGAGGAAGAGAGAAGACATGTTGAGAGAAAAAGACATTATACATACAAAGAGAGAGAGAGAGAGAGAGAGGGGGGGGGGGGGGGGGACGAATACACACGCTGACACAAACCCAAACACCAACAACCACACACGCGCCCGCATAGAGAATAGAGCATTAGTGTAACAAAGACAGAAATATGAGCCTATAATTCCCTTTCATTTTGTGAGCAAGTTCGTTAGGGCAGCAAAGAACAATACAAAACAGCTGCTTAGTATGCTTTTATATACGTTAATGACGTAGAGAGAAAAGTCACATGAAAAAAAAAAAAAAAAAAAGAATTATGGCGGGGTGAACACAATGAATGTGGGTGTCTGTGATAGGTGGGTTTGAGCGCGCGCGCCCGCGTGCGTGCGTGCGTGCGTGTGCGTGTGTGTGTGTGTGTGTGTGTGTGTGTGTGTGTGCGTGCGTAATGTTGTATGTGAGTATTATAGGGACAAACTCAGAATGTGATTGTAGACAGACTACTGTACATGAATACTAACAATTAGGGCTATGGAAATAGAAAGCGTAGTGGGGAAGAGAGAGCGAGAGGGGGGGGGGGGGGGAGGGGGAGATAGAGAGTAATTGAGAGGCGGGCAGGACAGTCATGAAAACGCAGAGCTATCAAAAAGAGAGGGAAAGGATCCAGATACGCAGATTGAAAGTGTGAGAAAGACAAAGATTCTGTCCTCATTTGCAATTCATGAACACGATGAAGCAATGTGCTTGCGGTAAGTGCACGAGAAAGTGAAAACCTGGAATTGTGCCTCTACATGATCATGGTAATTATGGTGTTCGAGAGCTTTATTGAGATTGCAAGAACTGCCTTTATAAATTTTATACATATCAGCCAAACACTCTTGACTGACTGGAAAAAAAAGTAAACGTACGCTATGTCAAGCAGTCATCACCCTTCGATGTATCAACTTTTTTTATCTAATAAAGTGGGTACAGTATAAACAATCAATAACACATCATCTCTAAATAATGAATGAGAAAACTATTTAATGTTCGGTGTCATTACAAAATGAAGCAAAACAGTTTGAGAGTCGGATTTCTTTGGGTAAAGGTAAAAAAGGTTATTGAACTGTCAATCTGTTCTATTCTAAATATCAGTGATAATAATGATGTCCAACATTTTAAGACATTCTTGAAGCAATGCTCGTCGTACCACTGGTACAGGCACAATGACCTCATTATATGTTTCATTGTCCCTATTGTGTTCAAAATGAGTATACGGTTTGTGTCAATAAACAGGAACCCAGATTCAACCCTAAATGGTGATTATGGTGTTCGAGAGCTTTATTAAGATTGCAAGAACCGCTTTTCCAAATTGTATATATATTATCCAAACACTCATGACTTACTAGAAAAAAAAATGTCAGGCAGTCATCACCCTTCTGTGTATCAACTTAAAAAAATTATAATATAGTGGGTAGACTAAAAACAATCAATAACACATCATCCCTAATCTCACTGAGCGGCGAATGCTTGCGACTGTAACGAATCGTCAGGGTTCGTAAACGGTTGCAGAGAAGTTCACGAACAGTTTTTCTTGTCGCAAAGAAATATTTGAACATGTTCAAAATTTCTTTGAGAATTAATTTTTCCGCAAACAGTTGCAAGCGTTTGCATTACAGTCGTAAGGCTTGCCAACGGTTGTAAGACGTGTCGCTATTACTCACTAAAGTTCTTTTTGATTCGCCAATGCTACAGCGACCACGTGACCATGTCGCTAATGACAGAGGCGAAGCCTGATTTTCGCCAACATTCGTCAGAAAAGTTGGCGAATCCAAAAATCGCAACGTTCGTAAGCATTCGCCGCTCAGTGAGATACCTATTTAATATCCAGTGTCATTACAAAATGAAGCGAAGCAGTTTGAGAGTCGGATTTCTTTGGTGAAAGAAAAAAAGGTTATTAAACTATCAATTTGTTCTGTACTAAATATCGGTGATAATGCTGATGTTCATCATTTTAAGACATTCTTGAAGCAATGCTCGTCATACCACTGGTACAGGCACAATGACCTCATTATATGTTTCATTGTCCCTATTGCGTTCAAAATGAGTATACAGTGTGAGTCAATAAACAGGAAACCCAGATTCAACCCTAAATATCATTGCAATTCGTACATGCAGATTCAATCTAAGATGCTCACCTACCTATCATGTTCCCTTTAGTTTGACAGTAACATTTTTCCTGATCATGTAAAATTTGCCTCTGCTCAAGTTTTGAGTGAGATGGACTGTCAACCGAAGGTTGGTTGAATGGTCTCTATTCCAGTTGAATGCACTCACAAATAATGAAAACTTCTGAACACCATTCAGGCCAAACTTGGGCAAAGACGATTTTGACACTTTAAAAAAAAAAAATTGGCAATTGCTCAGTTTAATATTCATGATCGGATTTTGATGGACAGCCTACATGGCCTATCAAATTAAAGAAGGCATTATCAACTATCATACTATTGCAATACTTCCCAGCATTTTTATCCACTTTTGAAGATATTGGGGCTTGAATAATGGGTTTCCTTTTTAATGACTCACACTGTATATCAACACAGATAATTTCATTTCCATACATATCATTCGACTTATGCCAAAGATGCTGGCAGGCCCAAATGATTTATGTCACGTATGTTTACGTGCAAAAATATAATAAAAATTCAGTATTTAATATAAAACCTGGCTCTAACAGGGTAACGATTATCATAATAAAATGTACTCCTGAATAAAAAAAAAAATCCTTTATATATGTTATGTTCATGATTGTTTGGTACTTTTTTCTAAGTGTCTATATGGATCAAAGAA